>LPNX010385444.1:63593-200619 GCA_001517045.1 Pseudotsuga menziesii | reverse complement strand
TGTATATATGTATATATATACATATATACATACATATATATATACATATATATATATATGTATATATACACACACACATATGTATATACATGTATATATATATATATATATACATATACATACATACATATACATACATACATATACATATATATATATATATATATGTACATATATACATATACATATACATATACATGTATACATATATACATACACATACACATACATACACACACACACACACACACACACATATATTTGGTTTTCATTTTTTGGCTAAATTTTGTGCTTTATTTCAGAATCTACCATGCCTGTATGGTGTTACAAAGTTGACTATATAGAGAATGAAATATTTTCCATTCTTACAAAGTTGTATGCATTGGCCATAATTATGAGGTTAGATTTGGTTATATAGAGAAGGAAATATTGTCCATTTTTTCCAGCTTTAAAGGCAAGGAGCTATGTTTTATACATTAGTTGAGTTGTGGAAAATCAACACTCATTCATTTCAAAGATAGAAAGAAAATGTTTAAGAAACTTAAACATAATTTATAGGAATCCTTTGCGAATAAATTACTAAAACAACTCAATTGTTAAATACATAATAACTTTATAAACACAAAAAAAAATATTGGAGAAAACAAGAATGCAATTTCACTATTTAAACAATAATGTAATTTGGTGTATTAAAAAACACATAATAGACTATATTTATCATGTAATGCTCATTTATTTAGTTCTGATACAAAAGAGATTGAAACATTAAGAGACATAAGTCATTCATTAACTCATGCATAAGTGTCAGACATCCATCCATATCCCATAAGAAGTGCATTTTATCTTTAACACTTCTTGATCACAAGGACTTACTACGAGTCCATTGCCTTCCCTCGACGCAGATTTCATTTAGTCATTAACAACAAATGTGCTTGCAGAAGTTCTAGACCCTTTGCTATCTTATGAAATACAAAATAGCATGATCATTGTTGACTTTATGCATCCTCTATATATCTTGAGATTGCATCAAAATAGTTTTGATACAAATTTTGTGAACAACAAAATGCTATACCTAGGAAATGTCATAGGAAAAATAGTTGTAAAATCATGTCAATAAAAGAAATGTATTTTCCTATTTCACCACTGCAACTAATAAACAATCATAATACTATATGGGATTATAGTTCAATACCTTTGAATTAAAGAAAATGAATGCAAGTAATCAAAGATATGTCATGGAGACAAATTCCTCACTAAAAGATGTTGAAAATTTGCTTATCAAGGTTTGTATGCAATAAAAATTCCCAATTTTAGTTGAAGAAATGTAATCCATGTTTAAATATCTTGATATAGATAACTTATACGATGACATGCTTTGGTTGTGATCTTCAAAAAAATGTTAGGTCCTGTCACATAAATGAAAAAAAATCCAAATTACATGAAAAGATCTTTGTCAATGTAATACATATAGAATGGGTAGTGCACCAATTCGATGAGTGTAATTGTAGGTTAACCTTCAAAAAAATCCTTTAGAAGAATTTCATATTGATCTCGGTTTTGAATGGGGGTTGGATTCCATAGTCACAAATATGGTTTAATAAGTTTTCGAGGTTCATAATTTGCGTAGATTTAGAAATACTCAAAACCTCGAGGCATAGAAAAATTATATCCATGGCCCTATGATCTTGAGAACAAAGTGTCAACGTTCTATCTCTTCTGTGGAGTGCATATTGTCAACTTACATCGAACCTAACTATTCGGTCGAGTGCATAACTCAGTATTTATTGGCGCACATTTTTAACAAAGTATATTTAACAATAAACTTTATTAAGGTCAATGAGAAGGCTCGATCCTCAACTTAAGTCCACTCGGAGAGCTGCAAGAAACAAATAAGGATTTTAACTCTTTAGTTGTATGAGTTTTCAAATATGATTAATGGAAATCCATGCATCTACCTGAATAGGTCAAAAGTGCATTAACGCAATTGTTTAGCATTTCTTATAAAAAATTGTATATAAATTTTTTATTTAGAGTGCCCTCATCTAGTAAGTACTAGATTTGAGGCCTTTTCTAGGCTTGTTACATTTTTCTTGCCTACAATAGTTGGTGTAATGCTCTATTCTCATTGTTATTTTTCATCACAAGCCGTTTACATGCATCTTCATGAGTTACTGTAATGTTCATATGGATATATGAAGGATATGGAAATTCCTGGGGAGATACCTAAGGTGTGATTAGTGCTACCATTTTCCCATTTTTAGGCAATAGATGGGGAAGAGATAAGTGAGATTTATATAAATGTAGCAACATATATCAAAACAACTAAAAAGTGCACTATATGTATATAATCTGATCTGACTACAATATAGTTTGAGTTCAACACAAGTTTATAATCTAAATTGACTACTATATAATTTGAATATTTTTATTAGTCACAACAAGTACAGTATATAATTTGATTTCAACAATGAAATTGAATAACTAAATCCCATGTTGCTAGAATCTTAAAAGCTACACGAAGTTGTATAATGTGAATTGGCCTTTCCATCTTGCTATGAAGCTTGGCATTCTTGTCTGTTGTAGGTAAAGAGATCGATCCTCTTCAACAGTTCTCCTCGAAAGGTGGTACAACATTGAATGAGTAAATTTTTTAATAGAGTCTAATATTAATATTATATTAACATTGAGTAAAAAATGATTATTCTTAATATATATATATATATATATATATATATATATATATATATATATATATATTATAAGTCTGCAAATTATATTAAACTACTAAAACAAAGGTTACATCAAAATTTACATTACTGGCATAATTTTGGGGTGGTTTGAAACAGAGGAGCCACCACCTCAACCAGTCAACACTATGGACTTTTCTTACAGTGAAATGGCAAAAGATCCCATCAATCGATGGGGGACAAACTATAGACTCAAAATTTATACTGGTATTGTTCAAAGACACATTAAATAGTAGACTACAAAAGCAAATTAAAACATAAAAACTTAAAATTACAATTGGAACCAGTGGTGGGTCGAGCCGACTTTTGGGTCTTCATCAACAACAAGCTAAGGGGGCAAAACCTCCTCTATGATGGGGGATCCCCCCTAGAATTCTTCTTCAGCCATATTGTCCGGCTACTTGACAGGACGAGGAGAATATTTTCGGACAAATACCTCAGTTTCGTGGACGCGCTTGTTAATCAATGTCGTGATAGTGGAAGGCACATGGAAGGGAGCATTCATCGTTGTAGCCATCACAAGAACCAAGCTCCTATCCAGTGACACTGGTGGTCCCCCCGTAGCACTGCCGCTTCCCTCTTCAGCGTTTCCTGTAGTGTAGAGCCCAATGGCTAAGCGTTTCCAAGTAGAAGTTGCGTCTAGCCTGTTGAGTTGGGCATTAAGTTCATTTATTTTTGTCTTGGAAGAGAGCACCAAGATGCGAGTGTAGTTCCAGTTGGTGACTATTTCTTCCATTAAGGTTCCCATAATATTTTTGATAAGCCAGTAGTGATTAATTTGGTCGCCCCCTGTTCGTCTAGCAAAGTGCTCAGTATCCAGGCGAGCTTCCCATTCATCAATCAAGACTCTCACAGGCATGGAGACACAGGTCTCATAACCTTCTTCCATCATCGTGCCCATGTTGCACTGAGCATGTAATATCCCAACTGATATTCTATTGTATTTGATAATATGTTTGTAGGTTCGGTGCTTCAGTTATGTTAGAAAGATGAATAAAATTCACATGCAAAATAGTGTCGTGCCCAAAAGGCCCTAAAATATAACCGACCTGGAGAAATAACAGGAAAGAGAATTTCAATGAGAGAAGGTACAAATACCATTAATAATAGTGCTGATAGTTCATCAATATATGGGAGGCATGCAAGCCATGCACATACGATGAATAAGATGTAGTGCTGCTCTCTAGCAGTTGACACCCAGCTAAGGAAAATGCCCCCTCTAGTGTTATCCTTCATGTCTTGGATTCAAAAAGTGGCCAATGAAGCTGAGAGTTGCTAGGGATGATATTATAGGTCTTCTTGAGAGATAGGAATATACAAGCATTTTTTTTTACCCCTATAGTGTCCTAGCGTATTGATCTTCTCCTGGGTAGGTGACACCCTACTTGCTCATGTTTTTGTTGGGGGATGCTTTGAATGTGCCCGAAATGGAATGATATCATGCAATACGGTGGTGTACCCTTGTTAAGAAGAAAGGTGGAAGCATGCTGAAGTTTTACCGGATTTCTGAGTTCTAGTGAATGGGCCTGGGATTTACAGCTGTTCCCAAGCAACAAAATGTGCACCTGTAATAAACTCTCTCTCTGAATGTTGGATGATTGAACCAAGAATAAAGATGATTATGAATAACTGATGATAGATATGTATGATCTATCCCGAAGTGATCAGGGAAAATAGATTTCACTACCGAAACCCCTTGCTAACTGAAGACCTTCGTCTCCAACCCTAATTTTCTCCCATGACACCTACTACTACTGCTCTAGAAACCAAACTCAATAATAACAATCATGGATGTCCTTTGGTTCAACTAACCTTCTTATATAGCTTTTAGGGTTAGCATGTCACTTTTAGGGTGTGCACTTTGTTACCACTCAAAATTTACCTCAGGTTGTAGAAGGCAATCTCAAGGTAACAAAAAAACCACTTTAAGAAAGAGAGCTGGATTCTTTCTTTCCAGAGAGGGATCTCTCTGATTTTTTTAACAATGCCAGATGTATAAATAAAATAAAAATTCAGATTGTGTTTTTGGTTGAAACAAGGTAAATATACATTGGGATATGGAGTCACAAATATTTTTATGAATCATAGAACTGTTTGCATGGGAAAATTATGCAAAGGCAAGATAATACTCAGTCACAGTCAAAATGTGGTTTGTCTGGTGATAACGAAGAAACAAGGACAGTCCATCAATACAGAGCACCAAAAAGATGAATTCTACATCGACTTTAGTAAGAAATATTGGTGAATATCTGAAACAATAGCCAGAGCACAACAATATGAATTCTGAAACTATTACACGCTCATTCCATATATGAAAGAACACATAATGGCAAGTTTAACAGGAAATACATGCACATAAGAAGGGAAATAATAAATGGTAACTATGAAATACACATGAATCTTTGCAGCAGAAGGCCAGCATTCGACTCTGTAATTGTATTAAATATAGGTCACAAAATACATAACACAAAATCTCTCGGGTTCCAACCCTTTTTCCATCTCCAAATGTTGTTTAAATACATAACATTGCTTCATGATCTGGAATAACTGATTCTAAAAATAGGCGAAAATTCTTGTACATGTGTCAAACATATTTATTTGCTTCTAACTATATTTTGAAATAAATTAAACTTCTTAACTAACTAATTTCCCAAAACGAATTACAAAATGATTTCTTCTTTTTAATTGTTTTCAAAATCTTCATTGGTGCAATTTGTATTTGTTTTTTCCAAATTGTTCAACTGTCTTGCATTGGACGACAGTTGGAAAATCTAGATTGACCATCTCCTTCGCCAACACTCTGAGCTCCACATTCTCCACATAAGAATAATCTGACAATTTAGCACATGTAGCTTTGAAGTCAAACAACATCTCAAAATCTTCAGCTAATTTGTCAACCACTATTTTTCTAGAAAAGGATTGTTGCAGGTCTTCAAACAGCCTGTGATATAATCTGCAACTAATAATCCTGTTATTATAATCCTTTTGAGACCACATCCCTCCGTTCTCTTCCCAAAACAAAGGAAGTCCTCTTTTGAACAAGGGACTAAACAGTTCGATGAATTCCTTAATTTGGTGATTCATAATATCAATTTTCGCCTGAACTGTATCCAAGTGTTGATATTTTCTCACCACTTTTCTTGCCCATGTAATGGTTGAGATCTCATCTTTGATATTTTCCTTCCTTATGTCCTTTTCTGTCAAACTATTTAAAAAACTAATTGCATTCTGAGCCGTGTCTCTGGATTTTTTTATTTAATACTTGCTTCACTACCATGACACTTTGTCTAGTTTCTTGTATAACAATCTCTTTGTCTAAAATGTAATCTAAATAATTCCTGAGCTTGGCTGCTTCTATTATAAGCACATCCTCTTATCTCCCTGTAAGGCTGACTGTCCTGTCACTTGCTTTGTCAATTTATTATTCTTATCTACCATCTCTTTACATTTGTTCTCCAATGTATTTCTTTCTTGTTCTCTTTTTACAGCCACGTCTTCCAAATTTTTATTCTGTTTCTTCAAACCAGTGATTTCCATATCTCTAAGGCTTACCTAAGACATAGCTTGGGAAAGGGAATCTGCACCAGATTGTACTGAAGGTGAAATAATTTGCACTTCATGTTCTTTATTCTTTTCTTGTAGTTCCTTCTCCATCTTTGCTTGTTTTGTTTTGAAATCCTTTTCATTTTCAACCCAAAGCCTTGCATCTTTTTTCCATTGTTTCTCCTTTTCCTCAAACTTCAACAATCTTGCTTACCAAACAATCAATTTAGTAGTCAAATCTTCCTTTTATTTCTCAAACTCTGTCAGCTCAGAAGTTTGTAAAAGCCAAGTAGAGGGAATTTCAACTTCTTTTTCAACAATTGCATAGCATTTTCTTTTTCACTTAACAACTTCTGTGTGGTAGCTCCCTTGTTAGCTTGACGACCAGCCACCAATAATTGTACTTGTAACTTCTTAATCTGTGTCTGGTGGGCTTTGTTCTCCACCTTCTCTTGTTTAAGTAAATTTTCAACTTTTCTCTTAATTGATTGCAATTTTGACACTTGTAATGTTGCTTTTAACAAATCGGTACAAATAATATCACATGTATGTTTATGTAGATGTATCATATCAGTAGTAGGGATATTTTTTAAGTTCATTCTCATTTCAACAACTTTGTTTCTTGCAATCACTACCAAAATCAATGTATTTTTAGCATGATCCCTAATAGTCTCTAAGGATGTGTCG
This sequence comes from Pseudotsuga menziesii, assembly GCA_001517045.1. NCBI lineage: Eukaryota > Viridiplantae > Streptophyta > Pinopsida > Pinales > Pinaceae > Pseudotsuga > Pseudotsuga menziesii. The sequence goes on along the minus strand of LPNX010385444.1, from coordinate 193,642 downwards.
TGACTGGATAATTTCCTTACTTCGGCATATAATTTCAATGATTCATCCGAAGATTTTTCCTCCACACCTTTATATTTGTCTAACAATTCAGTCTTGAACTTGTATTTATCTGTAGCTCCTTCATCAATTTTATCAAATGTATATTCATGGATCTTAAAGGATGGGCCTTTTACCTTCATCTATTTCCTTTTGCCTTTATCGTTTGTCACCTGCACAAGTTTCCCTACTTTTTCAATCTTTTGACTTTTGGGTGTTCAGGAAGTATCTTGTTCTTCAGTATCAATGGCATCTGAGAAGTCCCTCTTGTTTGTTTTTTTCAGAAAAAAACTAGCCAATGGTGTAATTTGAGTAGCTGTTGCAACTATACTAGAAAGATCACGCTGAGGAGAATAATTTCCTGGTGTAGATGAAAGTGAATCTTCCTACATATTTTCATCATTTTGGACATCCTTAGGGTAATCCATCCAGTTCATTGCTTTAGAAAGTCCTTCCACCTCAGAATGTTCAAATGGTTTATTTTTATTAGCTTGTCTCCTATTTGAGATAACATGGTGAGGATCATAATTAATAACAGCTTCAACTGAAAATCCCATTTCTCTGAGCATGCTCTTAATTATTGGAAGAGCAACTTTATTCTTGATGACAAGTGGTCCTACTATCCATTGAAATTTAATCTCAGAATTTTTCTTAAAATTCAAGAAATGCTCATCCTTAACTATCAACTTTTTCCCGATTAGTTCCAATGCAAACACTCTCATTGTCAAAAATGCTGGTAGTATATAGGGTTGATGAACAAACCGTATAACCTAATAACTGTACCAAATTGAGATAGGAACCAATCCCATATTCTTCTTTCAGGTGAAAACTGTAGCATTTATTTCATCTCTGGTAATAAATTGGGCAATCTCTTTTGAAAGAAAGCATTGCATACTTCTGCCATGAGAAAATTCATAAATTTACAATAATCCCTGCTCATTTCATCTGTTATTACCATCTCTGGGAGTTGTAAATTGTCTTCATTGAATGCTAAAAACATCTTTAGTAGAAAAGATTGAAATATGAAATATCTCGTCCTGTGTAAGTTTACTAACTGAGAATGAATTTTCTTAGCTAAAAACTCATCAAACTTAAGGCATGATGACTACATTGACCGACTCAACTATTCAGACTTTACCTGACTAGTACTAAGGGTGAAAACTAAGCTCAATAATGGTTATGTGATGTATTTATTAGTATCCAACCCTAAAAAATGTCTTGCCAAGGTTAAAAGAGACTGGGTTTCTTCATTAAACAGGTTGTAATCAATGGGAAAAGGATGGTTTAACAATAGATTATTAGGTTTTGAACAAGATTTAAGGAAAGTTTCCTTTTTATCAATTGTGGACTCTTAGAAAAATTGATTCAAGCTTTCGTCTTTGTACTCTTTAGACACTTGAAAAAATTCAGTGGGGATAGACAGAGTATTTCATATGATAAGGGAACTTACTGGACACAAAATTTTAGACCTAGATGTATCCATAATTACCCCCTTAGAAGGGGAATAATTATTGGCGCACCAATCAACAAACTCTAGACAATTTAGGGTTTGGTATACAGAAAAATAATAGAAATACAAACTGAAAACACCATGAGCATCAATTCCCTGGTCTTTAAGGATTTTCAACTTATTCTTGGTTGTTTCTACACGCTCATTCAACAATATAGTGTCAAAGATTTCAAAATCTTTGTCCTCAAGAAATTATTCAAATTTTTGATACTCAAGATTCTGGACCTCTAAATCTTCCATCTTAGCCATTATATGCTAGTTCAATAGAAAAGAAATCCTACCTATTCAACTGACAGATGGTCGAAATATTTTTTCCATGGTGGCGCTTTCCACAAAGTTCGAGTTCTCGCTTTCCAATGCTTCAGAAAAACCAAATCATTTGAATCCATGTGCTCATTCTTATAATATTTTATTCTTCATATAAACTATGCATCTTCTTCAACCACATGTAATTTCACCTGTAGATCTTGTATCTTTCAATTTGATCCCTTGATTTTGATCGTCTGCTAAACACACTACCTTATTCCCACTATTTCACCCTTCTTTATTCTTCCTGCATCTTTAAATGTTAGAGTGATTCTCCATTTTTTATCTGAAACTTCTCTCAAATCTGATCTGTCCATTTGCACTTTCCCAAAACTTTGATCTTTAGTTATATCACATCCTTTATATTTCTTATAGCTTTTGTTCACGGATTTATTTTCAATCGTAGATTTATATTAGCTTAAATCCACACCTTTGACATACTTACACTTTCTGCACCCTCACCAAAATCTTCCTTCCTTGCACCTTGGATTAGCGGAATCATTTTTGGTCGTTGATATAAATCATGCTTTCACCTGTACCATTGAAAATTGCAACCCCTACTACATTTCGTTGAAATCAGGAATTCATTTATCCTTGCTCTTTCAATCTGCAGAATCAACCTCAATCGTTGATCTAGATCAAGCTTTAATCTTAGCCGTTGGAACATACGGCCTTACCCAATTTCACAAATCTTCATTCTGACTTTCTCCGTGCTAGTTCACCTTGTGGAACTATTTCCAGCCTTTGATCAAACTCCTCTTTAAATCTCTGCCGTTCAAATTTTAAGAACCTACCATATTCCATAGATTTCAAATGTTGATTTATCCGTGCATGCTAGATTAACAGAATTGTTCTCCGCCATAGATATATTCTCCGATTAGATCTCTTCGTCAAAATATGCATACCTTTAAGCCATTCCACAAATTGGAAAATTTAATTTCCGTGAGAATGTTAGATCAACGGAATTCACCTCCTCCATTGATCTTACCCCATCCTCAATCCCGACCATTGAAAAATGAAGATCTTACAACATTCCACAAATATAAAAAATTTATTTGTTCATGCAAGTTATATTAGTGGAATGAATTTTCACTGTGGATCTGATTCAACCTTCAATCACCATCGTTGAAATACAAATATCCTATGCCATTCCTACGATTTGAGAAATTTATTACTCCTTGCATGTTAAAACAACATAACTTTTCGGGATAATAGATCTATCTTCATCTATTCATCCAACGGACAACCATGTTGGCAAGTTAACTTGTTCCCGCCCATACCAAAATTATTAAGCATGTGCATTTAGGCCCTTCATTTCCTGTCACTATGTAACTTGGAACAAAGTTTTTCATTATCATACATTTGCAAAGTTGAAAACTAGATTTTTTTTTTTAAATTGTTTTGCATTTCCAACTTAGAAATGATCCTTCAAAATAAATCCAGAACCTCATTAACACCCTTCAAGGTCATATGATAAAGAAAATTTTAGACCTTATTTATCCTTTCACTGGCTTAATCCCTTGCCAACTAGTTAGCCCAAAAATAGTGCTAATACACTTTACTTTTTGCATGCATGCAATTCTAATTGCTCATTGAATTAAGACTAAAGAAATAAAGCTTGCATGCTCTGGATGCTTTATGATAATAACTCTGACGGCCCTGTTTACTATATCGATGAATTAATAATACTGAATAATTGTTCTAATATGCTCCCGATATTAAATGTCCTGATTCAATTCCCTATTTATCAATGACAGAACATTACAGTCCTCCCTTGCCAAAGATTTGTTTTCCTCAAACAATGCCAACAAAACTCTACAATCAATCAACTAAACCAACTGAATTCGGGGATGATCCTAGGGTCCCAAATTATCATAGCAGATTTGTAGCAACCTCTGCTCAAAGCATTGAACTGCATGGTACAATCACAAGATATCCCATGGAAGCCTCTTATAAATGAGGTGCCATCGCAAGAGACTTACTGAAAGCATCCTCTAGCAATCATTAAATTACTAGTCATTATAATCCTAGGGTCCCAAATCAATATGAGAAATGTAGAGGTCAAAATGCATCCATTGCTACCCTGTGTAGTATTGACATAAGGAGCATCCTGTAGACTCCTAAGTAACCCCATCAGTAAACACTATATCCATCCATCAGAAGGTCTCCCACTTGGCTCCCAATGCAAACTTGTGCATCTTTCATCCCAAATATCCTAAGGATCTTGTGGGACTATACCCCTGGCTAGGAATTCCTTCCCAAGAATTGCCCACTCAATAGGACACCAAATCTTAATCTCTCTCCAATCCAAACCCCCAAAAGGACCTTGTCCATAAGCACCATCACAAGGAATAATCCTACCAAGCTGACATTCTTCCCTTCGGATTTCAACTAGAATGCTCATATACTGCTATTGAATTTCTTGATCCAGACCAACCTGTAAAAACCATCCTCCATTATGCAAATGTGGAATACTTTGAAATGCAATAGTATGTTTCTTCTGCTACCCCATCAAGGAATCTAACCGCTCTTCAATACAAGAAAGCCTAAGTGCTGACTCAGTACATACAACTCGAAGAACTCTAAGCTCAACATCTCCCTGTAATATGGTCCCAACGTATCTTGGTCCTCTCTTTCATTACTAGAATTATTTCTTTAACATGTTCAATCTTCTTTCGGTCACTATCATCTGGGAGCTCTATCTCATGCCTGTATAAACTCTCCCTAACCTCCATATGCGACTACCTACTGTCTCGACTATTGTGCTCATTTCCTTGCACCTCATGTATCTCACATGTCATAACTGTCTGGACTCCTATTGTAGGTGATGAAGAGTGTACCAACTCCAACTCATCACATGGCTTGTCCGCAATTTGACTATCGTAGGTGTTGGTGTTGCTAGACTCACAGGATGGCTCTAATTCTATCTCTGCATGCACATCCTCATAATGTACTGTTAACTCCAAATCAATCTCACCATCAACCTATACTTCGAGCTCATCTTTCTCCACTCCTCCAACTATGTTTTTAAGTAAATCCTAATCCAAATCCTTGGGTTGGTTCTCGAACTTGATGGTGTAATAGTCTTAAAAGGACAATGCTGCACATACCTCATCACCCAAGGCCCAATATCGAGGCAAGTGTTGCAATGTTTCTAACCTCTGCAAATTTTTAGTTAAGCTCCTTCTCATTGTCTTCATGTTCAAGCCCACAGCTGGCCAGGAACATGCTTTGATATCAATGTAATATCCCAACTGATATTCTATTGTATTTGATAGTATCTTTGTAGGTTCAGTGCTTCAGTTATGCTAGAAAGATAAATAATATTTTCATGCAAAACAATGTCGTTCCCAAAAGGCCTTAAAATATAGTTGATCTGGAAAAATAATAGGAAAGAGACTTTCAGTGAGAGAAGGTACACATATCACTAATAATAGTGCTGATGGTCCATCAATATATGGGATGCATGCAAGCCATGCACGTAGAATGAAGAAGATGTAGTGCTTCTCTCTAACAGTTGACGCCCAATTGAGGAAAATCCCCCCTCCAGTGTTATCCTTCATGTCTTGGATTCAATAAGTGGCTGATGAAGTTGATACTTGCTAGGGATGATAGTATAGGCCTTCCAGAGATATAGGAAGATACATGTAGAATTTTTGACCCCTTTTAGTTCCCTAACGAATTGATCTTCTCCTGGATGGGTGACACCCTATTTCCTCACGTTTATGTTGGGGGATGCCCTAAATGTGCCAGGAGTGGAATGATAATCACCCAATATGGTGGTGTAACCTTGCTAAGAAGAAAGGTGGAAGCATGCATACATTTTACTGGATTTTTGAGTGCTAGCGAATGGGCCTGGGATTTCCAATTGTTCCCCAGTAGAAAAATGTGCACCTGCAATAAAATCTCTCTTTGACTATTGGATGATCGAACCAAGAATAAAGAAGACGATGAATAGATGATGATAGATCTGGATGATCTATCCCGAAGTGATTAGAGCATATAGATTTCACTTCTAAAACCCCTTTCTAGTTGAAGACCTTCATCTCCAACCCCATCTTGCTACCGCGACACCTACTGCTACATATCTAGAAACCAAACTCAACAATAATAAGCATGGATTTCCTTTTGGTTCAACTAACATTCTTATATAGATTTTAGGCTTAGCATGTCACTTTTACAGTTTTCATGTCACTTTTAGGGTTTGCACTTTGCTTTTTGCATGCATTTAATTCTAATTGCTCATTGACTTAAGACAGAAGAAATAAGGCTTGCATCCTCTGCATGCTTTATGATAATAAATTTGATGGCCCTCTTTACTATACTGATGGTTGAATAATATCGAATAATTTTTCTAATATGCTCTCGGTATTAAATGTCCCCAGTCAATTCCCTATTTATCAGTAACTAAACATTACAGAACACGACCGCAACCACTGCTACCACATTGAGGGGTGCCACGTTGTCAAGACATGGTGAATTGAATATAATTTTGCAGGTTCCTATTTGAATTGTTATTGACCATATCCCATGGTCTTGACTATTGATGCAGGAGAAAGATTGACTTCGAAGAAAACCAGGTGGGCGAACCAGAACATAGTTGAGATGAATCTTTGCTAGAAAAACATCAGAGTAGGAGAATGAGCCCAAGGGCATCCCGTTCAAATTCCTTAAGCTTGACAACCACATGAATCAGATCAGAGGCCATCAAAGGGAACTTAATGCAGGGGTGTCTCTTTTAACGCTAGAATATGCGACTACAAAGTGGCTCTTCCATCACTCAATAAGACCGTTTGATCATCGCCAGACGAAGGTCATAATTTTTGATCCCTACCTCCATTGCCAGCCAGGGTGATGAATTCTATGCTTAAACTGTTGCGTAGGAGGGGATAAAGAGGGACCAACATGCAGGTTTCCATGTTGTCGTCCCTCAGCCCGAATAGCCCTACGCTATCGGTCAGACAAGTGGCACCTGCATCTGAGTATTATTCTTAATATTATTGAACATTGAACACTTGGCTAATTAATAAAGAATGCATTCATGGAAAAGCATATTTGTATTTCTTGATATATTGGAAAATGATTTTGAAAAAATTACATTAGATGTTTCTAAGGAGGTAGGGTGGACATTTAAGTATTATATTGACACAACTAACACATTCAAAGGATTTGAATTACATGATATTCATATCCAGGTGATTTTCCAATTTCGTAATTCCAAAACATTAAACCCATCTTCAAAATCAAATAGATGACAGGTTCGATTCCACGAAGGACGTGACAACATTTTCCACTTCATCGTGCTCTGACCTTCGATTAGATATGAACTTGAAAACATTGTAACCTTTGTAGAATTTGAAATCCAGATTTGTTAGTCGCTTGGTCTCATTTTCCCTTGATGGCATAGGGTGTAAATGGATCATGCCCTATGATCCAATTACAAAAAAAAATTGTCCTTCAAATATCTTTAAGCTCTAGTTAGATTCGAGTTCACTATTTCAGAGTACCCAGGTGACATTTTTTCCAATAAAATGGAGGCGGAGGATGTTTGAACGGACTAAATCGACGGTGTAAGTCCCTCAAACATAAAATCTCCCTTTGAAGCCAGAACCAAAATGAAAGCCAATACTTCAGAGACAAACATTTTTGGAAAAAAAATGACACGGTTTAAATGGCTCAGACTTAAAATTGAATGGAGAAAATCACAAAAAACATTCATAAAATGCTGAAGATGATGAATATTACAGAGAGTATATCTACGTCAAGAAGCGAAGAATGATGGAAGATAAAAAATATCTATAGAGAAATGACAAGTGTCGTTTATCGAAATATGTAGAACATGCCTAGGAAGCTAAGTCAAAACCTAGTTTTCTTGAAAAGGCTTCATAGTTAAAGAAAAATTTACCTCAATTCAATCCCATGAAGCATCTTGTACAACAACAAAAGGATATGATCGAGAAAATTTCAAACAAGAAGACACTCATGTCTACGAGGGAATTGGATAAGGGGATTCAATATCACAAACCTATGGTGATTGGTTGGAAACCTCCCACAACCATACACCATATAAGGAGAAGTAATGTGAAGTTATACGAAAGCATTGGAATATTCCTATTGAAGGTGAGTCAATTCCTCCTCCTATTAATAATTTTAAGGATATGAGAATTCCAGAGCCGATATTGAAGAAACTCAAAGATAAAGGAATCATTCAACCAACTCCTATACTAGTTCACCCTGCTGCTTCCATTTTCAGAAAAGATCCTATTAGCACCTGCCAGTATCAAATCATGTATATAAATTGCGTTCATGTGGAAACCAAGAGCTGGCATTTTTGAATGATTTCTTGCTGAAATCGGTTGACACCTCTCCTCCTCGTCAACCCATTTCCAAAACTTTGCCTATCTTCCTACCCTTCGTCTTACCCCAATTCCAAATTGCATCATGTTGTTGAGAGTGCTCACTGAGCTCACAGGACCGTTGTTGTTTCCACCTACTGTTAACATCTGCTGGGTATTAAAATGTTTGTTTTTTACTGTGCTATCAACACGTGGGAAGCTCTTATTTCCTTCTACACATGCTTCCTTCCAGCTCACTTTATGTTTCTCTCTCGATCCCATGAAGTTTTCCCTCTTCACAGGATTCATTTCCTAAGACCGAGGTCTCTTAAAGTTTCCCTCTACGCAGTGTCTCTAGGTGTACTCCATCCGGATTGCGAGGCAACCCAACAAGTTGGCAGTTAGATTAATTCATGATTGATTTGAACTTCCTAGTGATAGAATTCTTTCTATCCATCCTCCTAATATGTCTGTGCAAATGAGCTGTAATTGAAACACATTCAAGTGCAATTGAGGTGTAATTGAAATCCATTGAGACTTCCCAATCCCTGTTTGAGATGCAATGCATACCTGCCAATTGATATAAATTTGAGTTCATGGGAGATAAAAACTCATCCTTTCTGGGGATAAATCCGAGTTCATGGGATCCAGCTTCTTCCGTTTCTTTCTTCATTGCAGACTAGCTCTCCATATTCTAATAAAATTCCTTTGTTAGCCATTACGTCCTTCTGCTTATTATTTGCTATCAGAATATGAAAGAACTTGAGAGATTTGAACTCCTTCCCTAAACATTTAAGGATGTAATGCAGTTTGATTGCCGGACTCTTGTAGTTCTTATTCATCTGTATTGCTTCCCTTATGACCATGATAGAGTCACCAAAAAATGATAACTTCTCCATTCCATAGCTTCTTACTATCTCTAGTCCCTTGATTAAGGCAAGCCACCCAACCCGATCGTTGGATTTCTTTCCAGGCCCGAGGCATAATCCTTCTACATAGTCCCTCGTGATTAAAAAATGACTCCTCCTGCCCCTGCCAGCCCCGAATTGCCTTTGGAGGCCCTGAAAAAGAAAAGGGAGTTACAACCAAGATTTAACCACCATTTAGCAAAATATTCATAACTCATCCTCAGTTTCCATGTTAAACAATTGGGTCTTTGAACAACCGCATGCCAATTATTAGTAGCAGGTGACAGAAAACCAATTGTCCACACTCTTTCTTCATAATTCAAAGGTTCCTTATGGATATGGGTCATCCCCCTAATTACTAAAACTTCCACCCAAAACGATTTTGCGGCAGACATTGCTTTCCCTGGACTGGAGGATTCCCCTTCAAAAAGCTCTTTATTTTTAGCTTCCCATATCTTCCAGTAGATGCATTTTGGGAGGGTGACCCAAGCCCTTGTGAGATCTGGTTTTTGGAGAAGGGAACCTTGGTAATAATATTTTCGGCAGGAAAAGAGGTCATTCTAATTTGTTGGAAGGATCATATTTATATGCAACTCTTGTAGAGCCCGAGACCAAAATTCTTGGTAAAATTGGCAATACAGAAAAATATGGTCTAGATTTCCTTCTGACTCTTTGTAGAGGATGCAACACGAAGGCCCTTCAATCCCTCTTTTTTTCAAATTCTCTATTGTCAGGGTTTTGCAGTGAACTAATATCCAGAAGAAGACATTTATTTTTGGAAGGCCATCTTTGCATCATATTTTATTCCACTTAATATCATTTCTGTTGTTTTCTTTGTTGCTAGAGGTGATTCGGTATTTTTCTTTTATAGTATAGATCCTCGATTTTCCCCAAACTCTTCCATAAGAAATTTGATGGTAGACAAGTGCTGACCCATTAAGAAGTAGAGCAGCAAAGTCAAACATTAGATGCTCAGGAACATCCAAATCTTTCCATCCATCCCCTATTCCGCCATTTTTCCAAGAGGATAGATAAAAACGGTGGATATGTTTAAATGGTCTAGCCATTGCTTGAGATCCACAAAGGAAACTAGGTGGTTTGCTAAAGAGACAGGTCCCAGACTGGCATTCCAAATACTGATCTGTTTACCATTTTCGAGGCTCCAGTGAAAGTTATATTTGATAATATGGGCAGCCTTCTTGCAAAGATTTCAAATTGGAGATCCATTCCCTGTCGGTAGGTACTCATCAACACATCTTTTCCTTGCTCCCTTCATATATTTTTTCCTAAGAATCTCATTCCACCATGCCTTCTCTCCAGAGACAATTCTCCAAAGAATTTTCTCTCCTAGAGCGAGGTTCATCATTGCTGGGTCTCTTATTCCATCCCCTCCATAGTTTTTCAGACTGCAAACAATATCCCGATTTACAAGGTGGAATTTTTTTGAGCCATTTGTCTTACCTCCTTGCCAATGGATTTTTCTAATCTCCTTTATGATTTCCTGCATAACTTTTTTTGGAGATAAAGAGATCGAGTAGGTATAAATTGGATAGGTGGAGAGGATAGAGATAATGAGGATGGGCTTTCTTGCTGGGTTGAGCCACCTTACTCCCCACGAGGAGATTTTTTTCTTGATCTTATCAACAATGCCCTACCAGTTTGTAGATTTTTTTTTACCTTTGAATATAGGGGTCCCAAGTTAGTTGAACGAGTTCCAATTTAGCTTTCCTTTGAAGCCTATAATCCTTGCTATCCTTGCCAGCGTCCTGGGTGGACAATTCCAACCATAAACCTTGGATTTTATAAGATTTACCTTTCCATCTGAAGCTTTGAGAAAAGAGGACATAACTTCGTTAAATCTCTGCAATCACCATGGAAGCCCCTCTAAGTAGAATTGTATCATCTGTAAACTGGGCATGAGTTGCAGCTTTGGTCCCCCTAGGGATCTTTAGGCCTTTTAGTTTTCCATTTTCTTGTAATGCTTGGAGCTTCCAGCTCAATGACTCAGATACTAACAGAAAGAGGAGTGGGGACAATGTGCAACCTTTCTTGAGGCCCCATGAGGCTTGAAAGAGTTCAGAAGGATTACCATTAATTATGGAGCAATGCATGGACTGTTAAGGTAAGATTTGGTCGATCTCATGAACCTTTTCGAGAAGCCGAACCTGGACATAATTTCAAAAAGAAAGAAATGTTTAACCCTATCAAAGGCATTAGCCATGTCTATCTTTATTGCCATACCTTGTTGTTTTCTTTCCAGGCTGGAATGAATGGCTTCTTGGACAATAATGATATTGTCTAGAATTTGTAGCCCAACTACAAATCCCCCTTGAGACTTTGAAATTATATGCTTCATGATATTTTTCATTCTAGTAGCCAGAATTTTTGTGATAATCATGTAATAAGTGTTTCATAGTGAGATTGGTCTGAATATGTCCACAGAGTTAGAATTTTTTTCCTTCGGAATCAAAGCCAAGAAAGAAGAGTTGGTGGCCCCACCAATTTTGTCTTTTTTCCTTGTCTAGTTGAGCATCCTTCTCAGGTATTCCTTAATGATGTCCCATGCAGGCTGATAGAAATTGATTGTGAACTGATCAGGTCCCAGGTTCTTGTCAAGACGTAGAGTCCAAATCGCTTCATTGATATCATGCTCCGATATTGGCTTCACTAGTTCCTCATTCCCAGAATCAGAAATTATAGAAGGGATGATCGAGAGAAGATTAGCGTGAGAGATGGGATCCCTCTCATCACTATTAGTATAGATATTTATGAAAGGCTGAACAATATGCCTCTTGATTTCCTCATTCCCCTCGATTTTTTGTCCATTGCTACTGTTTAGCTACTTGATAGCATTAAAGCTTAGTTTGGATTTAGATTGCTTGTGGAAATAACCAGTATTGCTATCTCCCCCTTTCAGCCACAGTTTCCTCAATTTTATCCTCCATTCTTCCTCCTCCTGCCTTGCAGCCTTTAAAATCCTAATATTCATCTATTTTTCCTGATTTAGAGAGAGCAAAGTCACTTAATCATCTTCCATTATGTTCTGGAGAGTAGAAATATTGTCTTGTGCTTGTTTCTTGTGGAATGTAGGCCCTTTAAAAGAAAGATTAGCCCAGTTCTTGAGAGCGAGACATGTCTCTCTTATATTTGACTCCCATATATATATCTAGGAGAGCCAAAGATGTTAGAATTCCAAGCCTCTTGAATGATTTCTAGAATTTTTGAATCCTGCAACCAAAGAGGATTAAAACGGAAAGGGATATGACCCAAATTTTCAGAAGGAGCCAAGGAAAAGTATATTGGTTTGTGATTTGAAGTTGCTGAAGGAAGGGCTAGGGAGATCAGGATCATGTCCCTTTGCAGGAAGGAGGAGCTAAACAAAAACCTATCAAGTCTTGCAACATTATTTCCAGGGCCCGTTCTTTTGTTACTCTAAGTATATTTCCCGTTCTTAAGGGGAGGATCTAGTAGATCCATATCTGCCATCAAATATTCCATTTTCTCTCTAAAGGGGTTCTTAACGATTGAGCTTCCCCTGGAGAAAAAAACTAGGAGACTGCCGCGAGCTTGTGCATCCTGCTAGGGTTTCATGCCACTGCAGGTTTTGGCAGGCCTTGTGCCCTCCTGCTATTGGTGCCTCCGAGAGGTGGCCGCTCTGTCTAGGCCATCATGCCTGATGGAGTATCTGGGTCCCCCATGGGCCTGTGTGATGAACTTGTGTCATTCAGATCTTTGATTTTTAGTAGAACCAAGAACCTCCAGGCCCCCCCGATCCCTAAATTCGTGAAGAAAATTGACAAAGTCCCTGTCATTGACCTACCGCCACATCATCCCATGCATGTGGCCATTTCTCTGGCAGACCGTGCTTTGGTTGGTCAGTTTACTATGCTTTTACCCTCACAAAAGACCATGGACAACTGGATTCAAAAGAACTGGAGACATCTAATCTCCAATAACGTTACCTGCTATGTTGTAGGCAGAGGTTTCTTCCTCTTTGAATTTATTTCCAAAGAAGACCGATATCTGATCTTTCAAAGTGGACCATATTTCATGGGGCCTCAAGGCTTATATCTGAATAGATTGAATCCATAATTTGACCATGTAGTATATGTCCCCAAAGCTGTTCCCGTTTGGGTCCGCCTTCCTAACCTCCCGATCCATTGTTGGACTCCCTCATCCTTGTATGCCATTGGAAACAAGCTCGGTAAGTATATTGAAAAAGCTCACCCAAAAGAGAACTATTCTTGTGCCAGAATCTGTGTAGAAGTAGATTTGGAGGCAGGGCTTCCTAAAGTAGTCAAACTAGTAGTAGGAGAATGGCAACATTACCAAAATCTTGATTACGAATAGCTGCCATTTATATGTTGTCACTGTCATGAGTATGGTAATTTCCAAAAGAGTTTCCCTAAGAGGCTGATTGACCTAGAAAAATACCAATAAGAAGGATGGATCTAGGAAAAACAAACCAAATCCAACCCTAGGCAGGCTCACAAAAAAGATGAGAGAAAATTAGGTCCCTCCAGGACCGAAGAAGTCCCCAATATCCCCCCAATATACCCCCCACCGAAGAAGGAACCATCTCGTAGACTCAGGCAATCGAATCCCTAGACTCAAGGAATGAGGAGGTTCTGGATCGAGAGGCTGGGAACCACCCAAGTTGGAATGCAAAAATATTAAGCCCTACAATAAAAGGAAAAATCCAGGAAGAAAATAGCCACCCTGAATCTACGACCCCATCTTCAGATGAAGAGGCCTTGGAGGAAGAAGAAGGAGATATTGGGCAGTCTCAACCTTCCCCTATCAAAAAAAAATCCAAACAAGTAAGGAAGACGGATAAGGAACGAAGGGAAGAAACCACACACAAAGATAAACTTATGGGTGTGCAAGCCACTATTGAAGCCATGATGAATTCCAGGTACACGAGACAAAAATGGCAGACCAAAGGAGTTGCCAAAACTTCAAAAGGTAAGTAATGAAGATTGTCTCCTGGAACTGTAGAGGATTAGGAAGCACAAAAAAATCGAATTCAATGGGGGATATTATTCACATCTCCAATCCTGATATCCTTCTGATCCAGAAGACAAAGATGGAGGAAGAAAGCTTCCTCCAAAATGCCCAGTTATTCTGGAAGAATGGTGACGGTCTTGCAAAAAGCGCCCGAGGTGCTTCTGGATAAATCGACACTTTATGGAAAAAAGAGCCCTTTGATATAATCCAGTCCTTTTCGCATACTCATTGGATCCCGTCCGCTCTTCATCATAAAGAATCGGGCATCCAGGTAAGCATTCTCAATATCTATGTTCCTGCTCTGATGCCAGAAAAGAAAGATTGCTGGCAAAGTGTTCAAGAGATCCTCTCTTCCCAGAAGCCAGAAAAAATCATCCTAGCCGAAGACCTCAATATTACTCTAAATGCCAAAGAAAAAAAAGGAGGCTCTATTGTCAGAGACCCCCTAAGAGAAACAGTTGAGGACGTCATGAAGGATTGGGATCTTGAGGACATTAAGCTAAATCGAGGCACATTCACTTGGACCAACAGAAGAATTGGCCCTGGTCATATTGCGGCCAGGCTCGACAGATTTTTAGTCCAACAATCCATTGCTGCTCTGGGGTTTAGATCGGACTCATCCATCTTACCCTTTAGCATGTTGAACCATAAGTCGATCCCGTTGGATCTAACCGAAGAAAAAAATCCAGGGCCCATCCCTTCAGATTCAGTCCCTGCTGGATAAGGCAAGATGGTTTTCTAGATCTAGTCAAATCGATATAGGATGTCCCAGTATCTGGATCCCCCTTCTTTATCTGGGAAGAGAAGCTTAGAAGACTTAAAAGAGCACTCAAGGATTGGGATAAGTCCTTAAAATCCCCAGTTGCACAAAGGATAGAGGCTCAACAAAATCTGGAAAATCACCAAAGATGGCAAGAAGATTAGTTGATGGATTATTCCAGTCTTGAAAAAGAAGCCAATCTTCATCATGTACTTCAGGCTTCTTGTTGGAATGAGGAAGAAAATATTAGACAGAAATCTAGATGTCTTTGGCTAAAAGCTGGAGACAAAAACTCCACTTTCTTCCACAAGCAAGCAGAAGGTCGGAAAAACTTCAAAGCCGTAAAGGAGATCTAAATTCAGGGCC
This sequence comes from Pseudotsuga menziesii, assembly GCA_001517045.1. Lineage (NCBI taxonomy): Eukaryota > Viridiplantae > Streptophyta > Pinopsida > Pinales > Pinaceae > Pseudotsuga > Pseudotsuga menziesii. The sequence goes on along the minus strand of LPNX010385444.1, from coordinate 178,414 downwards.
AAACAATCCGAGAGTTTGAAGAAATTAAAAAGGCAATGCATGATCATTTAAATAAGGTTTATATCGAAGAGGACCCTCATTCCCCCCTCCCCCCCATCCTTGACTCGGTTCCCTTATTGATCTGCCATTCTACTAATAGAAAAATTATCGCTCAGGTTTCAAAGAAAGAAGTGAAGCAGGCTCTGGCGACTATGGAACTAGACAAGGCACCAAGCCTGGATGGGTTCACGGTCAAATTTATCAAAGTGTGTTGGAAAACTATCAAACATGATCTGGTTAAAATGGTTCTCAAGTCTCAGTGCTGTGCCAAAATTGGAGGGAGAATTAACTCGGAGCTCTTAGCCCTCATCCCCAAAGAAAAATGAGCTTCTATGTCGTTATGAAATATTGGTTATAAAATCATCACCAAAGTCATCGCCAATGTGATCAAAGAGGTGCTTCCCTCCATCATCCCAGACAATCAAGGTGGATTCGTCAAAGGGAGGCAGATCGCTGATAATATCATTCTTGTCCAGGAAGCAATCCACTCCAACATCAGGCATTGAGAAAAAGGTATGGTTATAAAACTTGACTTAGCTAATGCCTTTGATAGAGTTAGATATGACTTTCTCTTCTAGGTGATGCATCGGTTTAAGTTCGATCCAGGCTTCATTAGTTGGATCCAAGCCTGTATCATGCTCCCTTGGATTTCCCCCCTGGCGAACGGGCGTGCCATTAACTTCTTTTAGGCTTCTAGGGGCCTTCGTCAAGGTTTCCCTCTCTCTCCCCTTCTCTATTCTATTCAATCCTCTGTTCTCAATTTTCAGCTCAATCACTGCTAGCTTAATAATGAGCTGTTAGGGCTTCACATTGCCCGTGGTGTCAAAGATGTGAACCACACTTAGTTTTCTAATGATACTATCCTCCTGGGGGGTGCGAGTGTGGTCTCAGCCAAGCTTTTTAAAAGAGATCTAGATGATCTCTACCAAGATGCTTAAGGTAGTCTCATCAATTACAGAAAAAGTCAAATTCTAAGCTGGAATTGTAATCCCAGAGAAATGGCAGACATCAGCAGAATCTTGGGCATCGAAGGCAAAACCCATTGGGATGATTTCAAGTATCTTGGAGTCCCTATTTTCAAAGCCGCTTTGAAATCCTCCTCTTGGATTCCTATAATTGACAAAATAAAAAAAACATGATAAGTACCTGGGGAGCAAATTGGCTTAACCCAGTTGGGAAGGTAGTCCTTATAAAAGTAGTGTTATCTAGTATTCCCATATATCAGTGCTCCATTCTGCTCGCTCAAAAAGGTGTTCTGGCTAGCATTGAATCTATGCTAAAAAATTTCTCTGGAAAGTTGGGAAACATAATGAGAAGAAACTTCCCCTGGTTAGCTGGGAAAAAGTGGCTAAACCCTTGATGCAAGGTGGTTTACAAATAAGGCAGTTGGCTCTACAAAATGTAGTGCTCAGAGCCAAAATTCTCTAGAACATTATTTCGGGTAAGTTTTCATGGTGTAAAGCGGCCCTTTGGAAAAAATATTTTTCTGATAGTCGCCTAAGGTGTCTTGATAACCCCCGTAGGGTGAGAAAGGGCTCTTCCATTATCCCTATCCTGTTGAAAGCTCTTCCCTTTTTCTCTACAAAGCTCATGTGGATTCCTGGAAATGGAAAGCATATAAAGGTTTGGGAGGACTCGATCATGGGCGATCCCCCGTTGGGCCAGCTTTCGTGTATGGAGAAATTAAAAGATGACATGCAAAGAAGGAACCTGATTACCCTGTGGGATATCTCAGATTTGAATCTGGATGATTCTTGGAAGAGCTGGGTTATTCCCTACCCAATTGAGTTGGAAAGTGTTAAGGAGCAGCTCCTAAATAATATAAAAGGGAAGTCCCATGAGTCTAGAAAAGCTAAAGATTCAAGAGGTTGGGGGGACAAATCTGGTCGTTATTCTACCTCTGCAGGATACAAGTTGCTATCGAATCCCAAAAAATATAGAGAATCCTTCCATTTGGAAAAGTATTTGGGCTGTTAAAAGCCTCCCAAAAATTGACTTCTTCACGTGGATGGCTATCCAAAATAAAATTCCAACTGGGAATAATCTCAGGAAAAAAGGTTGGGAAGGCCCAACAAGATGTCCTTTCTGCCTCAATAATGAAGAAACTGCTGACCATATTCTCATTTCCTGTCAATTTGCTAGAGAAGTATGGAAAGTGTCCCTCCCTAAGGAGTCTGAGATCCCCCTTGGAAACCTCCCCTTTCTCTTTCTTAATTGGGCCTCCAAAGCTCCCTTCAGTATCAAGTCTAGAAGATCCAAATCATGCTGGATGGATTTTCCAAAGGTCATTATATGGAAGATTTGGTTGGAAAGAAATACTCGAATTTTCAGAAGAAAAGTGGGGAAAGCCGCTCAGGTTGCTGCAGAAGTTCATGGAATTCTGGGCGATTGCCTTTCTCACCTCTGGAGTGAATTCAGATCCCTTCCCTCATCGGATGAAGCTTGATTTCATAGCTTGTCCTCTAATCTCCCTTTGGCCATCCCTAAACCCAAGTCCGGAAACTCATGGAAAATTAGGATGGAGGAAAAGGACCTCAACTCTTTGTTGAGACATTTGAGAATGATGGTCCAATTTACGGATGGAGCCTCTAAAGGTCGTCCTGGGGTGGGATGGGGGGTGGGGTTATCTTCACTCCAGAAGGATATTTGGAAACCAATTTCACATGGGGACTAGGCTCAAAAACTAACAATATGGCCGAGGCCCTGGCTCTCTGGCAGGGACTACAGATTTCCAAGAACCAAGGAATCATCGAGCTCACTATTCTAGGAGACTCGAGAATAATTTTTCAAGCCATGTCCAAGAACTATCTACCTAACCAAATGCATCTCAAGCACCTAATCAAAAAAATCAAAATTCTATCACTCTCTTTCCTAAAAATCGATTTCTTTCATGATTTGAGGAAGAATAATAAAGAAGATGACTGAGCAGCAAATTTGGGATCCACTCTAAGCTTTGGAAGTCTAATAATTAATGGGATTAACAACCTTTGTGTTCTTCCATAGGATCGGGGCTAGGTCTGTGGAGCCTAATCCCCCATGGGCCCTCCTCTCTCGGGTCCTCAACGAGTGTACTTTGGCATTCAGGGCAGGTGGAGCCGAGAAGGCACGTGACCACTCATTTGATGGCATGTTTGGTATTAATGTGCAATACGGTGAAGTCCCCTCACCTGGTGCGAATTTTCTGCTTGTCTCGTTAGTGCAGGGTGAATGGAATGAGGTATCGTCTAGTTTAATGGCTCACACACAGGGTTTAATTATGGTGATCATTGTATCCCTGAGTTGCAACGAATTTAAATTGTGGAGAATTAAGGGATTTATCGATCTGATTCATCTATTGAATATTTATGGCCTATATTCTCATAGGGTGTCTTTCTGGGACTGTGCAAAGGAGGTTGGTCTTTTATATCTTCCCACATTTTTTCTTGTGGGTGATTTGAATTTCACTTGGTATGCTGACGAAGGCTGGGGTTGTGGTCGCTCTATCGATCAATTTTCTGATTACTTTCACACCTTATTTGATGAGGCTAACCTGGTGGACGTTGAGCCAGGCATCTTGACTCCTACGTGGTTTAATGGTCAGAATGGTGGTGCTGGTATAGCGAAATGTCTCGACCGCTTTTTATTATTATTATTTCTGACTCCTTATGTGATTCTTTGGGGAAATACAGAAGTTGGAACTTATCCTTTGGTTTTTCCGACCATAAGGCCATTATCTTACAACTGGACTTCAATCAGAGCAAAACTTTGTACCCCTTTAAGTTCAACCCTACTTGGTTGTTTGTGGACGAATTCAACTCTTTGGTCATATCTGAGTGAACTAACTTGCAACAGGAGGGTCCCTTCACATTTCTCTCCTATTTATGCATTGATATTCAAACTTTCAACGTTGTGGTCGATTTTTAGGGAGTGGGAAATTTTTGAAAAAAGGAAGATAGTGCTCTTTGTGCTATTGAGGCAGAAATTGGAAGAATGGAGGTTGATTTGGTTATGGATTCTTTTAGTTCTGGGCGGACTGAGCACCTAAATAATATTTTTCAATAGAAAAGGACTATCTTGTCTCATAAGGAGGAATATTTTTGTTAGAAAATCCGTTCCATCTATTTACATTTAGGGGATGGAAATTCTAAGTACTTCCATTCCTATGCCAACCGCAGAAGACTTTCCAACTATATCTGGGAAAATTGGGATGACTCTGGGAATTTAGTCACGGATCAGGACTTGGTCAAAGATAGGGCCTCTTCTTTCTTTTCTGCATTATACAAGGATCCTAAGTCCACTCAAATCTCTGATCATCTGGAGGTACTTAAGCTCTATCCGTCTATGTTTTCTGAGGCGGATTGTGAGACTCTTGGTGGTCCCATTGACTTGCGGGAGGTGGAACATACTCTTAAAGAATTCTCAAAAGACAAAAGCCTAGGGCACGATGGTTGGACGTTAGAATTTTATCTCCACTTTTTTGAGTTGCTTGGTCCTGGGCTTGTAGCTTCTATTGAAGACACCAGAGTCTCTGAACTCATTCCTGATGTTCTAAATACTACCTATCTGACTATGATCCCTAAGGTTGATAGACCTTCTTCTTTTGCAGAGCACCTAATGATAACTTTATGCAATTTGTTGTACAAACTGATTACTAACATTATTGATGGTTGGATGAAAATTGCTTTGGGAAAGGCGATATCTGCTGAAAAATTTGGTTTTTTGCCAGAGCGACAAATACTTGATGCGATTGGTATTGTTCAAGAATATATACACTCTATTAAGCATAAGAAACTCCCTGCTATGGTTCTCAAACTGGATTTGGAGAAAGCATATGATAAGGTGGATCGTTCTTTTTTGCATTTGGTTCTTCTTCATATTGGCATTCCACAGATGATCACACAGTGGATTATGTCCTGTGTTAACTCTGCATCCTTTGTTTTGCTGGTTAATGGTTCCCCCATCCAGTTTTTCAAAGGGACTCGTGAAATTCGCCAAGGGTACCGTTTATATCCATATTTATTTTGACTTATTATTGAGGGCCCGAGTCTGCTTCTTAGTCGAGCTAAGGAGTCAAATTTGATCAAGGGTGTGAAGGTTTCTATTACCATTTCCGTTTCCCATACACTTTTGTTGATGATGTCATTATCTTTGGTCGTAGGTTATTAGATGAATGGTTTGCCATCAAAGAATTGTTTGACACATTCTATGGCACTTCGGGCATGACCTTTAGTCTTGGTAAATCCTTTTTTAGACATAGTGGGGTCGATGATATTGCCTTACATGTTATTAAGAATCTTTTTTCTGTGCAGAGTAATATTCTAGAGGATGGGTTTACTTATCTTGGTTTTTTCCTTCGACCAAATTCTTATCGAAGATCTAACTGGGACTGGTTGGTGAGAAAAGTACATTTTTGTATGAAGCAGTGGTCCTCCAAATGGATTTCTCTGGGAGGACACCTGACCTTAGTTACTTCTATCCTTCAATCATTTCTTGTGTATTGGTTTGGTTTATTTCATGTTCCTTTGGGTATCTTGGACCACCTTCACAGCCCGTTCTTCCGTTTTCTGTGGAGGGGTTCATAGGATTTTGCTAAATTCCACTCGGTGGATTGGAAATCTTTGTCTTTTCCAAATGAGAAGGGTGGCTGGGGAATTAAACACTTGGGTTTATTCAATTCTTCCCTCTGTGCTAAGAGTCTTTGGAGAGGATCGATGAAGTTCAATCTTTGTTGTAAAATCCTTAAATCTAAATATTTGAGGAGATTACCTTCTGCTTTGTCGTTGTTTAATGCAAATTTTTCTAACTATTATGCTTCGACTGTTTTGTGTAGCTTATGCCCTGCTCTCCCTATCATACTACGGGATATTTGTTTCCTGGTGGGAAGAGGTAATAATATTTCACTTGGTGAGGCTCCGATTGTTGGGATAGAACATTGGAAGTTCTCCAGTAGTTTGCTGTCTAGCCTTCATGCGAAAAACATCTATGTTTTAAATCAATATTCGATGGATGAAGAGGACCTCACTTCTGGGTGGATGTCAGCTCATTATCTATGTCTATCTGGTTTGGATGTCAAGGAATGGAATGACTTCATATTAAACCTTGAGGAAGTGGGGATATATTTTAATGATGAACCAAACTCATTGGTTTGGGATGGTAACAAGGATGATGGGTCTATCACTGCTCGATTGGATTATACTTCTTTGTTAAATTATCTTGTGCCTTACCAACCGGATTGGTGGCATACCATCCTATGGAAGAAGAATTTTCCTCTAAAGGTTAAATGCTTTCATGGATTGTTTTTCATTAGAAGATCCTTACTTGGGATATGCTTTAGTGTCATGGTTATCAGGGCCCGGGTAGATGTTGTTTCTGTCTAAATGATCTTAAGTTTGCTGAGCATCTATTCTTTCTCTGTCCTTACTTCCAGGGATTGCAGATGCATTTGTATGACATGCAGAATGTACATTGGTCCTGGAGGGATGGACATCTTTCGGATTTTCTCCTTCATATTGAAGAACACTCATATATTCCTCTTGAATTGGGGTTGTTCTGTATCTGGGAATTTTGGTGTTTGCGAAATGGATACTTGTTCCAGTTGATCCCTATCGACATGGTTCGCATTGTTCACAAGATTTTGTCTTGTGTTGATCGTGGATATCAGCCTGGGCCTCGTTCCCGTCCTCATGATATCTTGTATCATGAGTTGTCTGTCACTAATCATATTTGATTCTTTGATGGGGCCGAATAGCGTGGGATGTGTGGGGCTGGTATGGTCATAAATATTGAGGAAAATCACTCCTTTTGGCTTTGTATGAATGATGGAAGAGGCACCAAGACACGTGCTGAGTTGTTGGGATTATGGGGCCTTCTTTTCTTTGCAAGAGCTCAGGATATTGGGTTGAAGATGATTCCAGGTGAATATTGGGTCATTATAGATTTGGATTTTGGGTGAATCTTGGGTCATTATAGATTGGGATATGAAACGACAACATTTATAGTCTTTGGTTCTTTCACCTTGGATTGCTTGTGTTCAAAATATTCTGGAACTATTCACTCCTTTGCCTTGTCGGCATGTCTTTCATGAAAAATAAAACACAGGATGATGTACTTATCAAGCTGGGGATTGACATGACTGTGGGGTTGATAACTTGGAAGGAACTTTCCTACAGAGTGGTCATCGTTGATGGATTGATGGCATGTTTTTGAGGACATTATGTATGTTGTCTTTGGTGACCTCTTTGGTGTTGTATTGTTGATGGCCTTTGGGTGATATTGTTACTCTATTTTTCCAGTTCTCTTGGTCTTGCATTTATTCTGCAATCCTGGTTTTGTGTTGATGATTATATAGCATTCTGAATGCCTTGTATGGAGCTAATATCATGATGCAATTGCTTTTTTGGAACTGATCTGTCAAAGACTGTTTTTGATGCATTACTGCTCAAATACTCTTTGTAAGTATGTATATGTTGTTTTTCGACACAACTTTATTCTAATATAAGGTTGTCCTTTCCTTGTGAAAAAAAAAACCCATTGAAGCCAAAAAGTAAAAATAATTTACATGCTTTCTCATTATGTTATTCAAAATTAGGAGGTGACATTTATGGTGCTTTGATATTTTGTAAGGACATAGTTGAGTGCATTTTTAATAGTATAATTTCCATGTTTATTATGGGAGGGACACCAATTGTGGAGCACCATACCTTTACATGTTGTCATCCAGCGTAGAGGATCCCATGTGGCATACGAAATGGGGCCCATGCATAGCTTGACATGTTGTGCACATGCCGAAGTGGGTTTAGGGATTCAGAAGGTGTGTTTAGGGTTCCATTTTACCAGTCTGCTGAGCCCTCTTAAGATATTATGTTATCATGACGTCGACTGATGGGTGAGCAATCTCTACCCCCGATTGTGGGTCACTCGACCCTCCATACCTCAACACTATGGTGTGAGTGTCATCTTCTGTGGGATGCTAAACAATATATTAGACGACATAAGGAGGTGGTTAGTATATTGTTTGGGGGACCTAGGGGCGACCCAAGGGCCCGTTGCTAGATCTGTGGGGCATGCTTGCATGCTTGTCTTGGCGATGTTATATGACGTTGTGGTTTCAAGGGTTTACTCCAATTCGCGGGGAGGTAAGGCCTGATTAATCCTGCCCATTTCTTGCAAATTTAGTTTATAATTTGGGTTTTTCCTACCCTTAACTGCATTTGGTGTTGCTTGCAGGTTCAGGGCGTTTCTAGGTCATTTAGGTTGTGGGAGCCGCTTGGGAGTGGAAGATGCTAAGTGGAGGAGGAGCTCTGTTGCTTGCGGTGGAGTCTCGGTACTCTAGTAGGGCTCCGTTCCTACTAGTTATCCCTTTCTGTGTTTATTGACACACCCATCTCCTACTTAGGCATTGTTGTGGGTTGCAAATTCATTGAATGTTAGTTCAAATTTTGATTTTTTGTTAACGAGTTCTTTACCATATTGTAATGGATTCTATTCCATATTGTTATTGGTTATCTGCTAGTTTTGTAATGTTTTCTCAACCATATTATGCAGGGTTCTTTGCCATTTTTGGTAATGGGTTCCCATTTTATTTTGAAATGGTATCTATGTCATATTGTACAGGGTTCTCTGCCATTTTCTAATTGGTCCCTTACATAGTTCGAAGAAATGTAATTAGTGTGAATTGAATGGGTTTATTTTGTAAATTGAATGAGTTAATGGTGTGAATTCTATTTGTTAATGTTGCTTCGCCTAGAATTCTTGTGAATTCTTTTGTTTAGGGTTTATGTTTATGGACATAGGTGTAAACTAGGGTTTTGTTTGGGGTATTGGTTGTAATTTATGTGCATTGTTTAGATTTATCGACAAAGACAAAAATATTGTTTTGGTTGTGATGAATGTGCAGGGTTTATGGTTTTAACAGTGAGTTAGGGTTTATGTGTAGGGCTTACGGTTTATTTGTAGTGTTTTATTTCTTAAAATGTCCTATAATTATGCAGGACTGAAATTGCATCACTTCTTTTGCCTGTGAGCTTGCAGAGGCGGGTGTGTTTTTCATTGAAAAATCAATGCATTTGATTAATTCTAGTCCCAAAATTTAAAGTATTTACTATGAATTATGAATTATGAGATGAGTTCGCTTGGAAAATATGTAAAAATTACACCTTTTTCAATCTTGAATGCCAACGTACTGATCTTAGTATATAAGCGTTGAGAGTGGAAAAATAACAGGATTTACTATGAATTCTAAGTTTTCCTATGAATTCTATACCATGAAGGAAAAATTATAGGATTTACTAAGAAAAGTACTATGAATGATATGTTGCAGTGTTATAAAATTGCCTTGTGCTTAGAGGGAGTATATGGTTGCAGTGTTTGAGAAATTTGTTTTCATTGCTTTTATGAAAGAGTGAAATAACTTGAATGGGTAAAATGTTGCCGAAATTGGGAAGATTATTTGTGTTGTTTTTATGCTAGAATTAAGTGCTTTGGATTGTGAAATGTTGCCTACTTTGGGCATTCCATCCTTGTTGCGATCATGTTGAGTAAACCAATGTGCAGGGGAACTTAAATGTACATTTCTGCCAATAGATAACCAATTTGGGACTGCAAGTTCCAATGTGGGAAAGTTGATTTGAGTAGGTAATTCAATTACCACTCTTAGCATTTGCTATGCATTGTGAGCATGAACAAACAACACATTTTTAAAGAGGAAGATTGTCAAATTTAGAACTATCATTGGATAATGTTTTTGGGAGAGGAAAAAAGGTTTTGGTTTCGATAAATCTCTTTTCCCTTGCATTTAGTTATGTAGATTAATGAAGGACGTGAATGGCTATATGTCCATACATGAAATTCTATTTTCAATGTCACGCTTGTATTAATTTGTCATGGTTGTATTAATTTGTTCGCAACAGGTGTAGCACCCTACAGGATCATAACCCATTAATGGGTGCTATGATTAATGATTTCTACTCCTAATGTTCATACTAACTTACTATATTGAGTATTTAGAGAACTAACTTCCAACACAAACATCGTTTTATCTATTGTTAGTTGTAAATTAGGCCGTGAAATCAATTCACTAATTTGTAGTTGTCATGCATGGATAACAAGAAGAAATGCTAATACAAACACATTTCAATTTATATTGAATAGATAATAATAATATGGTCTCCACTTGTTTCTTTATAAGTTAAACAATAAAAAATCATGGTTAAAAAGAGGGAAATAGAAATACCTAGCCGCCTACCTAGCTCCAAGAAACCTTACGTTTCCTCTCCCTCTATGTTGAAGCTCTAATAACAATGACAAATAGTAGACCTGACTAGTATCCAAACAATCCAAAATAGTTAAATTCAATAAATCCTAAATTGTTCAACCCTCTTTCCTACAAGATAAAACCACCCCTCATCATTCTTTCCTCCTCTCTGTTTATCAAACTCCCAAGCACATTTCACAAAGTCTCCTCAACTGCTCTCTTTAATAGGCCATCAACCTCCCCGTCTATATTTTAGAGAGAATAATAACTAAATTAAACAATTAATGAATTAATAATATATACTAAAATAGAATGCAAAGTCTTTCTTCTCGTGCCAGCTTTTTAATGAAATTTAAATTTTTTAAACCAAGATAGCTAACTAGTGATTATAAAGGTCAACTTGTTCAAGTATGTTGTTAAACTAGGATCAATATAAGCAACAAAAACTATCCTAGGTGACCGTGAAGATATCCTATACTAACTAATCCACTCCTGCCCTATTCTACATTGCTTTATTCAACACTATGTATGGCAGTGTTGGCCCTAGGAAAATATAGGCAGAATTCAGTTAGAATTCTGCTTACGAAGGTAAAGAGTTTAGCCGTATGAAGAAAAAGAAGTTGCGAAATAAGAAGATAAGGAAGAGCAGAACCAGATAAGGAAGAAAGAGTAAGGAAAGAAGCAATTGCAGAAGAAGTTGCGATAGAAGGAAGAGTTAGTGGCAGAAGAGAAGCCACGACAGGAGGAAAGGATGCGACGATATCAAACGCTGTAGAAGGAACCATGCTAGAGAAGACGTGCAGTGGTGAAATAGTTGAAAACGTCAGTTTAAGGAAGATCGTGGGTACGAGGTCGATTAGAATCAACAGAAGTCACACGTGTTGTAAGGAATAAAAGCATCTTTGTAATTTGGGTCATGAGTGCCTACTGAAAAATGTCTCTAAAATAGGAATGACAGCCTGTTAGCTAACTGAATGAAACCGGTTGATAGCGACATGTAAGAGTCTATAATAAGGAATAACCCATGCTGTGTGCAAGATGATTACCTATCAGTTGTTGCTGTTGTTTTAGATAGTCAAGTATAATAGAGAGCTAGTTAGTTTTTTTTTTAAGAGTCAAAGAATATGTAGCTGAGTGCGTAGAAGTGTAGAGAAGGTCAATTCAATCTAGGATATGTGCGGATCAACAATAGAGTAAAGTAGGAGAATATGGAGTGACCGAAGACTAGAGAGCATGAGAGGAGAGAGAATTCTGTATAGATAAGAGAAGAAGACCTAGAACAAAGTATGCAACTAAGTGTGCAGACCAAAGGTGCCATATATTTCTCATGCTAAATGAAGAGCGCCTTTGTGGTTTTTCTTGGATGGCTTTCCACGTTAAAGACTATGTCATTGAGTAGATGATGAATGTGTTTATGTCGCATGCATATATATGAATTTATGTGAATGTATATGAATGTATATGACTAATGTGCTTCAGTAGCAGGAATATATTTTGTGATTAAGTATTTATGTATTTGCCTACAATTGAGATTTATGATGCATGAGTTGCACTATTGATAGATAACCGGTGTGTAAACATACATTGATGGTACAATCACTATGAAATATAGGTTAAGTAGTGTCTTATCTGCACACAGTAAAATTAAGTGATACACCCACCATATTTGCTTGAGCGAGTTGGTAAGGTGGCAAAGGAGAAGAAACCCGCACCCGTAGTGGGGATTTCTCCCCAGCTACATGTAGAAGCACCAACCTTAGATCACTATGATTGTAAGGAAGAGTTCAATGGAAAATAAAACAACAAGATAAACTAATAACGTAAAGCAAATATTTTTTAACATTTTTCAACATATATAGGCTAAAATAAAATATTGCAAATAAATAAAGACACACCTCTTTTCCTATAGAATGGGCCACCATAGTCGTCCTCAAAAGTGGTTCCACAACTCCACAGGTTGGTTATCCAATGGTATCCACGGACAGGAGTCAAACGGGGAGAGGATCCAAGATGGGTATGGAGAATGTCTTAGCGTACACCGTGGGAATGGTATGGCAACGAGAATAGTGGCAAGGGAGTATGTGAATACCTGAGAGAAAAAGTGTCACAACGTACCCACAAATGAAGATGAGAAAAAGGTTTTTTCAGAGAGCCCTTCACAATGTATTTATGGTAGGGTCCTAGGGTGTTTTGACCCAAGGTGGTGACCCATGCTATTTTTTGACCCATGGTATTTTCATGTGGTTTTTTGACCCTTTCTCTTTTTTAGGGTTTTTGACCCTTTTTGGGAGAGAGTGAGGGTAAACCATAGTAAATAACGATGTTTTGGACCATTTTTAATGGAAATACAATTGTGAAGGTCAAAAGTAAGGGAAATATGGTAGGAATACGATGTATGTATATAGTTTAGACCGTGTAGATCTAGGTGAACACTTTTTAGTGTTAACACCACCCAACTTCGGAAACCTGGTTCTAGAAGTTACCCATAAGAGATATATTTGGTAAGACTACATCTGCATCTCAGGTGTTGTTGACTGAGCCTTGCTCTGTCAGGCCTATATCTTGGGATTTGTTGCGCATGGCAGAAGGTTCGAATTTGGGTCAAAGAGGGAAGAAACACCAACAAATGGTTATGTTGTCGGGATCGTGAATTATTTTGGTGAGGGACATGTTTTGGCATTTGACAAAGTTGGAAATCCAAGACTGGGTGGATTTTAAAGCATTAGATTTTACGCAAGAAGAAAGTAAATGGTCACGGATAAATTTGATGAGGTGGTTGTAGAAATACCTTTATACAGATATTCCCTATTGTGTTATATGAATGGTTATTGAAGTTAGCAACCCAAAAAAATAATTTCCAAGGAGGAGAACCGACATAGTGGAATCCTTCGTTGATTCAACGACTGAAAAGTAATTGCAACCCTATGTTAAGGGCTGTTGATTTTTGGGTAGACAACATTTTGGATGGATACCCTACGGACTTTGTTGTCGACATAATAACCTCAGATAGCGAGGAAGAAATAATTTTTTTCCAAGGTCCACGAGGAAGATACTTGAAATCTTTGAAAACATGGATACAAACGCTTGTATGTGAAAAATGTATCCTAAGGGTGGAGTCTGATAGTTAGAAGGAATTTGCAATCAAGGTTGGGATATGTCACAGAAGAAGTGTGTGAAAAATAGAGCAAACTAAGCTGATATGTTCCGTGCTGATATTAGTACATAACTAGAAGGTGGGTGTTTAAGGATGGGAGAAGATTTCGATCGGGAAAGAGAAGAAAAAATGTGACAAGGAGAGGAAGTTGCAGTACGACCAAAGGAGAAGAATATGATCTAGCATCACATATTGAAGAAGGTTCTTGCAATAAAGAAGAGAAATATCAGCTGATATCTGAAAGAGAGGAGGAAGAAGAAGAATCTCTAGATCTATAGCACGAGTATGATACACCTACAACCCCGCGCACATCGCCAAAGGAGCCAATATAATGGATGGAAATGATATTAATATGCCTATATTTAATGGAAATGGGCTAGAAGACCCAAAACAACACTGGTTTCTATGTGAAGCCCTATGGACTGTGTGATAAGTCTAAGATGAAGCGATAAATCAAGCGCATATGATCACAACCCTGAGAGGTCATGCACTGGACTGGTATATGAAGTTTTGTATAGTTCTAGTGGGAGATGTGCATAAAACACTTGACCAAATTCGAGTGGGATTAATAGACGAGTTTAAAAAGTTGAAATAAAGTTGCAGTGCATCACAAAAATTAAAGAAATCAAGAAGTTACCTATAGAGTTAGACTGGGATTTTGACCAAAGATTTTAAATATTGATGTCCAAAGTAAGATTTCAGGTGTCAGATGTGCAACAAAAGGAATGGTTCATTGTAGCGTTGTAGCCGCACATCCAAATCCCATTGATGCAATAGAATATTCTGTCGCAAACAGAAGCTCTGGAGATAGCAATGAAGTTAGAATCCTCAATGATTGGAGAGACTATTGAAGGATGATGCAAATTCACTCGCAAATAGATAACCTTACGCTGCAACTCCAAGACATTAAGAAAGGGAAAGAGATCCAAGAATAACTCTAGTGTACCCAATGTAGAAAGGAGGGACACCATAAAGATGACTACCCAACACTCATGAACTATACTGTAGCAGGAGCATCGAAATCGACATATACACAAGGGATGCCTTGGTGTAGAATATGTCAGAACCGAGGTCATTGGTAAGAAGAGAGCTTGTACATGCATAAGATTGTAAGTGCACCTTCTAGTCTCTATTGTAAATTTGCAGGACACGATGAGAAATATTGCAGAGCATACCAGCTGCGGTAGGAGAAATGGTGGATACCTACTTGATGAAGAATGATGAGAAGATACAAGATGAACGAGCACAATATCGATACCCACCTGCTCAATATCTAGCAACCCAATATCAACAAAATATGTATCAGCAACCCCAATATCAATAGAGCTAGTATCCACTGCAGAAACAATACCCTCAACCTAGGGGGTGGAAATTTTTAGGGCCAAGGAAAACAACAAGGAGGAGGATTTGGTTGCAGAAGAGGCCAAATCATATTCTACAATTGTGGACAAACAAGACATTTCACTCGATATTCTGCGAGTCCTATGAAGGCATGTTCGTATTGTAAATTTATTGACCACATTGGTGAGAACTACCCTCAATTGATTGCTAAGTGGCATGCCAAGAATACGGGAAATATAGTTCCCCTGCATAATCCTAACCTGAATCCCAACCAGAACATCCATATGATTTCTGCTGAGCCGAGAGAAGCAAAAATTGTTGTAGTAACAAGAGGAGGTACTGGGACTGGAGCAGACCAAAATGAAAAACATGACCAACCACAAGTGTGACTGGAAACACAAAATAAAGTACCTTTCAATGTCCATAAGGAAAACGAAATATTTTTGGACACTCGACCATAATTCATTGATAGGAATCAAGCATCGATGCCTTCTCCCACATTACGAAGAAGACAAGTAAGGGAGATTCCTGAAAGATTGGAGCAACTATTTTGAAAACAACTGACTGGAAAGGTTAGTAAACTTAAAGATTTTTTCAAAAGTTTCTTATCATTGATCCACGATAAATATGTTGTTGTAGAATTGACAACTTTAGTAGAAGAAACTCAAGATGAGATGCGACCAGATAGAAGACTCTGCCATGTGGGAAAGATATTAAAAACTGGTCACAAGCTAAGAATGACTGCACAAATAGGTGATTATGATATGGATTATATCATTTTAAACCTAGGATATGATGTCAATACTTCAACAAGATAGACATGGGAACGCATGGGAAAACCACGACTTGATTGGTCTCCCATTCAACTTAGGCTAGCAAATAGTTCAAAGGTCCTACTTATTGGTCGACTGATTCATTTACCTGTCGAAGTAGAAGGCCCAGGAACATATGTGTGGTCGACATTATCGATGATACAAACCCACATCCTACAATTTTGGGGATCGACTCGGTGATAGACAATCAGACCCTTATAGAATTTAAGAGACAAATCCTATCGTTTGAATATTCAGAGATATAGGTGGTCGTGCCAATTGATCCACTAGAAGGATAGAGATATGCTGAACTAGTGCATAGTGAAGAACAAAGTGACTATCTTGACCATATTTATAATATCACATATGCAGGAGATGATTATATAAACCAACAACTAATGGAAAGCTGAGTTGGACGTGTGTTAGCTCATGTACATATGATTCGGGTGAAGAATTAGAAAAGTAGCAGAATCGAATGCACGAAGTATCTATGAGGAAATGCACAAGAATCACAAGGTCTGTGCGATGGGTAGGAGTTGATGCAAGTGACCTACCAACATACAAAGGTTTACCTAAGCTTGCACCCTTGTAACAGAGTTTGAAGCAAAGGTTACAGAATCACAATGATTGTCCGCCTTGGACTTTATGCTTAAGACCACACCTTCCAGATGGTGGGGTATACATAAACAATCTATATTTGAATGGTCGCAATGTAGAATACTGATGGAGATAAGATTTGGAGAAGATATTAATTATATTGGTCACAAGTATACATGAGTCATAGATCCTATCGAGCATATTGAGTATTGTCGCATGACATGGCATGAATATTCGTGACAAGAGTGGGTTCATCACTTCATACATACATTGGACATGATACCAAGGAATTGGTATATATCAGTTGACTTGTGACGAGGAACTCTCAAATGGGAGGAGTTAGTTACTGGTTTAACACATACATTTGAGTTCGCAGATGACCACCCTTCCATTGATATTGCATTACAAGTGATGAAATCAAAGATATTTGAAGATATCCTTGTTGCGACAAAAAATTTCAACTGGAATAACACGACAATCCACCATTTGATGGAATGCTACAACGTGATTCGAGAGCCTGATGATGATGACCCACTCGATATAGAAATTCCAGAATCTGAAGTTACGCATGGTGTGGACGGACTTGGTATTTCAATCGACCAATTATTGAGTCCGCTCAAAATTAAGAAAGTTATTATTGGCTCACCAAAAAACCCAAAGTTGGACAATATTGGATATTATTGGGATGATGAGACTATAGGAAAGATCACAAACTTATTGCATGAGTTCCAGGATACGTTCCCTACAAAATTTTCAGAGATGAAGGGGATAGTTGGAGATTTGGAAGAGATGAAAATACCTTTGAGGATCGATGCAAACTAGTAAGGAAATGACCATACCGACTGAATCCACGATATAAAGAGAAAGTTAAAGAAGAGCTGGAATGAATGCTAGATGCAAGCATTATAGATTCCGTTGAAGAATCAAAATGGATAAGCTTGATAGTATTACAAGACAAAAGTTCTATGGGCGAAGTAAGAATTTGTGTTGACTTGATAAAACTGAATGCCGCCTGTTTGCATGACCCATTTCCGACTCCATTTATAGATGAGGTACTGGAGAGTGTTGGGGGTTAGGATATTTATTCATTCCTTGGTGGTTTCTCTGGCTACCATTAGATTCACATCGCAAAGGAAGACCGACACAAGAACAACATTGCGATGGAGTGGGGGTGTTTCAAGTATATGATTATCCCCTTTGGACTTAAGAATGATCATGTTATTTTTTCAAGAATAGTAGTTGCTTATTTTAAAGATTTTATTTAGGTCGATCCTACTGAAATTGTAATCATCCTTGACCTACCACCGCCAACCACAGTTAAGAAATTGCGCACAAGATTGGGACACAAAGGATACTAGAAAACGTTTATCAAAGTATATGCGGAGGTGACTGCTCTGACGGAAAAGTAACTAAAGAAATATATTAAATTCCAATGGACAAAAAGTTTCCAAGATAGTCTGGACACGTTGAAGAACAAGATGGTTACAACCCCCATACTTGCATTTCCAGACTGGAAGAAAGAGTTCCATGTACATGTCGACACATCATCTATCGCACTCGTGCGTGGTACTAACACAACCTGGTGATGGGTTGATTGACCATCCTATAGCCTTCACAAGAAAGAAATTATCTACAACAGAGAAGGGTTAGCGATGGTATATGATATGTAGAAATTTAGACACTACTTATTGGGTGGAAATTTTAAAATGTACACATACCATTACACATAGAGATACTTGGTCAATAAGCCAGTGCTGGGTGGGGATATCTGCCGGTGGCTTCTCCTCTTCTAGGAATTTGATTTTGAAGTAATTTTTAAACCCGATCGATTAAACTTGGGACCATACCATCTTTCAAGGATTGAAAGTGGCGAAGAACCTGGTAACCTGGATGATAGTCTCCCTAATGCGCAACTCTTTACGATAACCTTGTTTTATGATCACTATAGAGATATCATACAATTTTTTAGTACGGGTTATGTGCCTGTTGAATTTACCACTGCGTAGAAGAAACATTTGGTGGTGCGATCTATTGACTTACATTTAATCGCAGGTTAATTGTATAAGATGGGTCATGATGAGATTCTTTGTTGCTGCATCTTAGAAAATGAGGGACCGTTGATATTGAATGGAGCTCATGCTAGTGTCAGAGGAGGCCATTATGTTGGAAAATATATGGCATGTAATATTTTGCAAGAAGGATTATGGTGGCCCAGCATGCCTGCAGATGCTGGGGATTATTGTCGCACCTGTGATATCAACTGAAGAACTGGAAATTCATTGCGATGAGATGAAATGACATTTGTACCTCAAGTAACATTACATGTATTTTCTAAATGGACCATTGATTTTTTGGCCCTATCAGTCCAATAGGGAAGCACACAGTTGCACACTATATTATCACTGCGATCAACTACCTGATTAGATGGGATGAAGAAACGACAATAAAGGATTGTACTGGTGCATATTTTATGTTTGAAAATGTCATGACAAGATTTGGATGCCCAAATAGTTTAATAAGCGATCAAGGTACACACTTTGTCAACCGGTTGATTGAAGAAATGACAGAGGAATTCAAAATTCATCATATAAAGACAACGCCATATCACCCTCAAGAAAATGGTGCTGTTGAAGCATTTAATAAGATTCTATAAAATGCATTGACAAAGATTTGTAATTCCTAAAGAGATGTCTGGGATCAGAAAATTTATGCAGTATTATGGGCATATCGAACGGCTTGTAAAAAATTGACAGGACACACTCCATTTCTCTTAGTGTATGGACATGAAGCTGTGATGTCGATGGAGTAGATTGTATTGAGTCTAAGAATCCTTGCGATCACAGAGACATTAGATTTTGATGATGTCAAGGAGATATTGTCACAACTTGTGCAGATGGATGAAGAATGTTTTGTCACAGGGTATCACCAAAACGTGGAGAAAGAAATACAGAAGGTATGGCATGATCAACACATTAAGAACAAACAATTTCGACTCGGAGGACTTGTTCTTATGTATGCCAACAATTTTTTTTAGTATCTTGGTAAGTTAAAGATACATTGGCTTGGACCGTACATTGTAACTCATATCACTATTGGAGGTGCAATACAATTACAAAAGCTAGATGGAACACTAGCAAGAGGATTGATAAATGGAAGTCGGTTGGAGCCGCATCACGATAGCTGCAACTTGGTTGCATAAAAAGAAGGAAAGAGAAAGAAAGAGAAAAAGATAAATAAAAGAAAGAAAGAAAGAGAAATTTGAAAAAAAAAAGTAAGAAGAAAAGTGTCTTCCATAGTAAAAAGAAAAGTGTCGCAGACACTAAGTTTGTCATAGATAGAAAAATGAGGGCGAATAAATTTAGTCTGTCGCACCAAAGGAACTTTGTCGCAGGAAGGATATAGGCCGCAGGGAGTGTGAAGCTGTCACAAGCACCACTGGAATCACATAAGTGACAGCTTTACATCATTAAGACAACTAGTCGTCACTAATTTGAAAAGCCTGAAATATTTTAGCAGCATGATTTTTGGTCATGTCCGTCTTTATGGAAATAACTACCACTTGGTGTGATAGGAAAACGATGACATACGTAGAAGTTTACTTAATTATTTGGACCCCATGTGATTGAAATGACATATACCTTTCCATTAATTGCTTGAGCATGTGAAGAATGGACGTAGAGAGCGGGTACACATTATCAATTTTCACATCCAAGTCTCACTTCATTCTGTTTGCATGTGAAAAGAGAAAGTGGTGATTGCAACTCCAAGAGCCGAACCAAATTGTTTAGAGTATGGTCATTTCAATTTCTAGCATAACTACAACTCCTGAATCTGACATCGCGACTATATCACCCACGACGACATGGAATACATTGTTGGATAATCCCACCGCAATACCAAGTTTCTCAAATTCTAGTTAGACCCTCAAGAAAATTGCATGCAGACCGACCAGGTCAGTCTGGAACTACATGGGGGAAGCCAACTGGAAACAGAAAGAGAAAATGAAAATAAAAAATGCCACCATTACCACCACCATGTGAGGAGGACGAAGACTTAGAAACTAGGCACATGTTTCTACCATACGTCCCACCAAGACGCTCTAATGCGCCGATAATTAGAGTCCCAAAGAGGAAATAGAATCTGTTGGTAGCACCCATGGTTCTAGAAGAATTTAAGGTGTTGAGGGAAATTATGTTGAACCTACATAAGTTTTCCTTCACTGATCATGATACTAAGAGGAAAAATGATTTAGACATGGAGAACTACATGCTTAATGTGTAGGGTACACCCGATGTGCTGAAGCATTGTGTTCCAAAGGAATGGGCAAGAGGACTGGACTAGTCAGGCGATTGTCATTACTGTATATGACACACTTTGGCTAAATCTTAGAAATAAATACCCGTGTGAAATAGTTGTTAGTATCCTTTCATGGTGGCTACCTTTGGCTCGACAAGCCAATCTATGTTGATGTTGAACTCATCCCAGTAATTACAGGCTTACCATTAGCCAGTATAGATCCAACATCATATTGAGGAAATACCAGGACACTGTTATGATGACCAAGATGAAAGAAAAGTATGATTTGGTTAGATATAACAAAGGCTTCCTCACCAGCTTGATTAATGACTACACTGTTCGGTTCACTGCGAAGGTATTGGATAGGAAGTTATTGCACAAAATGCGACCGACCCAGTGTCCTTTGGGTGTATTTTCACTAGCTAAACTCTCTACGGAGGTAGTTCAAATCCTGGTCACATTTTCTGTTGAAAGAGCTATTAGCAGATGCAGTGGAATCATAGGAGAAAGGTAATGCAGTTCACTATTCGTGGATGCTGATTTTAATATCATTTGTCGCATGGGGTGGAACCACCAAACTACCAAGGGGTATACCTTATAGTAAACTATAGAGGAGCTCGATACCAGAATATCTAGTTTGAAAAGAACAAGAAGGACAGATAGCGAGAGAACAACGTGAAAATTTTCCTCCATGGAGAGGCCCTATAACATTAGATGAGCAAGTAAGCGAGACTTACGGGTGATACCAGTCACATGTTTTGCTAAATTATTAAGTTTGAGATCAACCCACATTATGTTAATATACAATAATTCCAAGACCCACAACGCCAATGGTTTGTGACATAATTATTGTTAACCGAAGAAGAAGTGGAGGCCATCGTCGAAGAGTGGTCAAAAGAATGACGTGCTCCTATTTCAAAGGACCAATCAGATGCAAAAGAAGAACTGGCATAGGAAAATCCACCATCGTAAGATGATGGAGATGAGGGAGGGGACCAACAAACAGAAACACCAGAGCCAAACCCACCCCAGAATGAGTCAAGCTCAACTCCAACAGATCCAGTTGTAGGAAAGAAGAGAAAACAAGGTGAAACTATGCAGATGGAGGTGCGACCTAAGAAGATGAAGGCTGATTTAACCGCAATTACTATAAACCTTGATGGTGACCATTTGACACTTATGAATGAAGTACTAACAGAAGTTGTGCATGAAATATTCAAGAAAATTGATGAGCGACAGACGGAGCTCACCGATACTATTACTAATCTGCTGAAAGTTCTATGCAAAGTTGTTGAAGAGGTTAGAATAGTAGTAGATTATACACCCTAGACAACTAAGTTGTACTATGTACCTAGAAATTCATAAGAGCGATAAACAAAGATACCAATGCTGGTTCCACCAATCATAAAGCAAGTGTCAGGATAAGCACTTGATCGAGGAACCCCCAAATCCAATGATGTGTCCAAAAGTATAGGCGAAATAACGATGGAATTTTTGCAGATGTGGATGTCTGAAGTCTATATAATGAAGAATGTCACAGTCGCAGAGATGAATGTAAGAGAAAATGCCTTGATTAAGCAAGTGAAGGTAGCAAAAAAAATTGTCAATAAAATGAAACAAGTAGTGCAAGAGGCGGAGCATAAAACCAAAACTTGGGAGGAGAACATGCATAGGCTTGATTATGTTGTATCCCTTATGTGCACAAACTTTGTCGATGAAGGAAAAATGGTGGACATGTTCCCATAATCCAAGGTCATTTTAATTGATGAGATAGCAAAAGAGATTCATAAAAATGTTGTAGATCTAGAAGCATAGCTCAAACCAAGCATACCTCGGAGATAATAGAATAAAGAAGAAAAGAAATGACAGAATCCACGAAGAGATTCAAAGAAGAAAAGTCATCTTGCTTCAAGGCTGTCGACCAAGTCTCTCAGACTTGGGAATAATTGATCGACGACGCCGAGCTAGAGAAAGTTGCAGAAGAGCTGCACACATTTGATATAGGAGTAACTTAGCTAAAAAATGAGATGAAAATTTTATCCTTGGCAAAGAAAATGGCTAAGGTAGGAGAAATGAAGAAGCTACAATAGCAATTTACGGCGTTGCACATGCAACAGTAGAAGAGGAAAGATAAAGTCACAGAGTTACAGACTGAAGCATAAAGGATTACATGCATTATTTAGACTGTATATCAAAGGGTGTGATGAGCAATGGACGCTGCAGGGATCATAACGTCGTAACACCTCTGTTCTGACCATGTGGAAAAATTGCAGAAGGAAAAAGAAGACTTGCGACACAAGACAAAAGAGGTACTGAAAATATTGCAATATTTTCAAGGTAAATTTATTATAAATGCAGATTTTTCTTAAAAGATTTGCGTGGCTCACGAAAATCCAGAGGTGAGTGTTGGGGGATTGTTGTCTAGAAAATGATAGGCATGATTAAGTTAGAATTCTACTTAAGAGGGTAAAGAGTTTGGTCATAGGAAGGAAGAGAAGCTGCGACAGAAGAAGAGAAGGAATAGAAGAAGTAGATAGGAAGAAAGAGTAAGGCAAGAAGCAATTGGAGAAGAAGATGTGACAGAAGGAAGAGTTAACGATAGAAGAGAATCCAAAGCAAGAGGAAAGGACATGATGAGATCAACCATGACATAAGGAACCATGCTAGAGAAGACATGGATTGGTGAAACGATTGAAAATGATAGTTAAAGGAATATCTTGGGTATGAGGTTGGATAGAATTGGCAGAAGTCACACGTGTTGTAAGGAATAAAATAATCTTTGCAATTTGGGATGTTAGTGCCTACTAACAAATGTCACTACAATAGGAATGACATCTTGTTGTCTAATTGAATGAAGTCGATGGATAAAGACATGTAAGAATCTATAAGAAGGAAGAACCCAGGCTATGTGCGGGTTGCTTACCTATCAGTTGTTGATGTTGTTTTAGCTAGTCAAGTACAATAGTGAGTTAGTTAGTTGTTTTGTGAAGAGTCAAAGAATCTGCAGTTGAGTACGCAAAAGTGTAGAGAAGTTCAAGTCGATCCAAATTGTGTGTGAATCAACAGTAGATTTGAGTAGGAGAATATTGAGTGAAAAAAGACCAGAGAGCATGCGAGGAGAGAGAAGGATGTATAGATAAGATAAGAAGATCTAGAAAAAAGTCTATAGCTAAGTGAAAAGACCAAAGGTGCCATATATTTCTCATGCTAGATGAGGAGTGCCTTTGTGGTTTTTCCTGCATGGATTTCTGCGTTAAAGGTTGTGTCATTGAGTAGATGATGAATGTGTTTATGTCACATGAATATATATGAATTTATGTGAATGTATATGAATGTATACGGCGAATGTGCTTAAGTTGCAGGAATGTATATTATGATTAAGTGTTTATGTATTTTCTTATTACTGAGCTTTCTGATGCATGGGTCGCACTATTGATAGATAAACAATGTGTAAGCATACATTGCTGTTATAATCACTATGACGGATAGGTTAAGTAGTGTCTTATCCACACATAGTAATATTAAGTGATGTACCAGCCGACTTCGGTCAAGTGAGTTGGTAAGGTGCCAAAGGAGAAGAAACCCCCACCCAACTATGGAAACCTGGTTCTAGTAGTTACCCATAAGAGAAATCTTGGGTGAGACTACATCTGCATCGCAGGTGCTGCTGACTGAGCCTTGCTCTTTCGGGCCGATATATTGGGATTTATTACGTGCGATGGAAGGTTTGAACCTGGGTCGAAGAGGGAAGAAACACCAACAAGTGGTAAATATAATTTAACAATATATTCATCTCAAAACATACAAGACTATCAAGGTATTTCATAGGAAGATATAACTGTTGTATTGTATAGTGTGAATTTGCATAGATGAAAAGATTTTGAAATTGATTCGCATTAAGGAGTATTCAAAACTTACTAGTTTGAGGGAACTATTGAGCACAAGATGATTCAAGATAGTATCCAATCTTATCTTGGAATAGTGGGAAGGAAAATGAGAATAAATGAAATACCTAATCATTGTAGTTGCTTGGTTACTCAAAGTGATTGTTCTTTGAACTAATTTCTTTGGTAAGTCTTCATTCCTTTCACTATACATGATAAAAGGCTCTAAATGAGAAATGCGTCCTTCTTTGATGTTGAATTCTTATTGAATATGTTATGATTTAAGTATTTTGGATTCAACTCTGCTCCTTGATGACCAATAGTTTCAATATGGGTGTCTTTAGGATACACATTTCTTATTTGATTTGTGATCTCTTACAAATTATCATTATGTTTTGCACTCTTTGAATCAAGGAAAAGAGGTTCAGTTGAAGTTTGATTATAAATAAAATTCTAGCAAAATGATCTTGATTGTAGTCCAATTCCTTGTGCAGGGATAGAGGAAGCATTGTGAAACCTAATGTGCTCCCAAAGATTAGGTTCATAATTATAAAGTTTAGAAGATTGATGTTAGGATAGAGTGGAATAACTTGAATGAGTAACTTGTTTCCCGATTTGGGCAGTTTATTTGCACTATTTCTGTGTTAGACTTAAGTTATTTGGATTCCGAAATGTTTCCTAGTTTGGGCAGTCCATCTGTGTTGTAACCATGGTGAGTAAAACATGTGTAGTTGCAATTCGCTTCCCATACTGGAAAAGGTTTTCGTATAGTTAAATCAATGTCCTTTTGGACAGTATCTATGCTATGTGGTCATATTAAATAATTTAATTTGCATGAACAACTTGGTGCCCAAATGTGGATTAAGTTCTCTATATTTGCATTCATATCTAAGTGATTGGAATGGTATGTGTTTCATAATGAAGATATTGGTTTACTTAGGCAAGCATCTTGGGTTTCATAATGAAGATATTAGTCTACTAAGGCAAGCATCATGGGATTTTTTTTAAACAGAAACCTTGTTGTATAGAATGGAGTTTCTTGAGGCAATCCATTTGGTTCCATTTGTTTCCTATGCAAATGTTAT
This sequence comes from Pseudotsuga menziesii, assembly GCA_001517045.1. Lineage (NCBI taxonomy): Eukaryota > Viridiplantae > Streptophyta > Pinopsida > Pinales > Pinaceae > Pseudotsuga > Pseudotsuga menziesii. The sequence goes on along the minus strand of LPNX010385444.1, from coordinate 152,975 downwards.
ATGTTATTTCCATTTAGTTACCCCCAGACCAAATACCACCCACCTCCTTTCGTCAGTTAACAGACCGTTTAACATCCCATCGAATGTAACACTCACACCACACAACACAAGTATGGAGGGGTAGGATACCCACAAATGGGGGCATATATTGATCATCCTTCGGTCCCTATGACGAGAAAATAATATCTTGAGAAGGCTCGATAGAATGGGAAAATGGAACCCTGAACCTCCCTTGTGAATCCATAAACCCACTTGGGCACGTGCACAACATGTTGGGCTATGTGTGGACCTCATGTCCTACGTCACGTGGGATCCTCCACACTGGCATGTCGTCCCTCCAATGTTGGCTGGATGTTAGTGACTTTTCCTAAATTACTTACAATATATTTCATTCCTACAATAAATATATTTAAGCCCTTAACATATTGTGAGTGAATATAAGTGTTTTTCATCTCTACTATGAATGATGCAAACAATTGTATGTGGAACTATTAGGAAAACAATTGTATGTGAAACTATTAGCCAAACAATTCTATGCCAAACTATTATGCATTTATTTATCTTTTATGTGAAACTATAATGCAAACAATTGAGTGAAGAGTGAATTTCATCATTGATAATCTGTTCATGCTTGAATAAAATTTGCATGGGCATGGTGTGTTTGTTGATAACATTTGAATGAGGACTGCATTTTTATCATCGATAATATATTCGCATTTTATAATCAACAACATGATTATGAAAAGATAAACTCTTTTGATGTCTTGTAAACATGTATTACATTCTTTGCTAGAAGGAAAAAAATTATATGATACGTCCAACATACTAAAAAATAAAATAAAAATATGAAACACCATTAACATTAGAAACTTGTAGAACCCTTCATAGATTGAGGAAGCTCCATCTTTGATCTATGTCTATTGTTCACTGTTCACTATTCTGGTAAGAGAAAGTCAATCCAAAAAAGTGCCTACAACTTGTAAAAACACTATTAGCCTTGGAATTTCCAAAGATCCATCGCAATATCTGATTAATGTTCACTATTCTTTTCAAAAAATGTCCATCCATATAAATTCCTTCTTATGAAAACCCACTGTGCATGTGGTTAAACAATGAAGTATTTCAATCATTACCCTTTGAAGTTCTATGAAGATCCATCATCAATCTCTTCTTACTGTTCACTATTCTTGTAAAAAAAATCCATCCAAAAAAACGCCTTCTTATCAAAATCCATAGTGCATGTGGTTAGGAAGCCATATATTTCAGCCTTATGTACTTGGAGGCTATGTTTCTTTATTTCCCAAGCATTAGGCCTCCTGCACTTTCTCGAGACTAGTTGTTTAAGTTTCCTACATATTCTAGATGACTTTGTGTTGAGTTCCCTACATTTTCTTGTTCCCACATTCCTTCTTGCCACCAAGGAGGAACTGAATTCCAATAGATATGCCCTGGATTATTTGGAGGTGTTAAAAGATCCACATGTGATTGGCCCCTTCACTCCCTATAAAATAGAGGAGAGGCGGACAACTTGATGATATTGGGGTGGAGGTGGACTGAGTGTATTAAATTTGGGATATTGCATGTTTATAAGGTCCTAGAAGCAAGGTGTATTGTAAGCAATTTGAATTGTCATGAACATCCTCCTTAATTCAATCTCATCCAAACTTCTGTCAACCTCTTATGTACACACATTCTCCTTGTGTTGTCTTTGTTGGATCCTTTTGTGCTCGTTTTCTTGCCTAGCCAGCTTCTTATGGTAATATTTATATTGCGTTTGCTACTCTCTTTTCAACATTTCCTACTTTTGTTGCTCCACTTGAGAAATCCTTGTATCCATCTTGTCCTTCACAACTTCCTTCTTCTGTTTCATTTCATGCAACTCCTTTTTATTTTGTTCAGATTTTGCCAAGAGTGCGATGTAGTCTTCTAGGGTAAGTAGCTATGAACTTATTGTTAGTCTCAGAAAATTGGTTGATCCAACCCTTGACTTTTTGCTAACCTTCTGCATTGGTAGCCTTAGGAATTGTACAAGAGCTGGTGTGGTTCCCGGCGGGTTTTGAGGATCACCTAAGAGTTTCTCTTTGTCTGCAGATTCAATTCTTGTTTATTCATTCCTTGTAGTAGCATCTTGTCCACCTAGTACTTCATTCCCTACCATAACTTCTTCTACACCACATAGATCCACATAATAGTGGACAAATTCTTCATTCATGTATGCTGGAAGCAAAGGCATGTCGAGTATCTCTTCATTGGTGTATGTAACAATGTGTTTGTTCATGTTCATCATGGCCTCTTCTAACCACTCAGGCTATGGGATTTGGCTTGGAAATGTCAAGAGATCCTCGATGCTATGTTGTGCTTGGGGACTTGCAACCATATTTGGTTTGACAGAATCAATTAGAAGCTGCTCAACAGATTCAGTCTGAGTTTGGTGTTTTCCAACTCCCAACAATGTTTCAGCTGCTTCATCAACAATAGCATTATCATTGATGTGACAAATGTATTGAGTTTCATTGACCTAGTCATTGTCATCGAGTGGTTGGAACTTCCCTTGATAGAGGGATAAGATGTTTCCCACTGCAACAACATCATCTACATCATCTACACCTTCAAATTCTTGGATACAAGCCCTGTTGTTGATGAGAGAATCATGATCTATTGGCCATATTCCAATTGTCTTGAAGATAGATATTATATTTAAGGGAGTAAGTACCTTTTTAAATGCTTTACTTGCAAGTTCCTCCAATTTAACCCTTTTTACCTCTATACTTGGGTTCTTATCCATTGATGTATCCCTCTCAGTCATGAAGTAACACTTAAATGGACCAAACACATTCATGTCTAGTGGCTACAACCGATGAGTGGTGTGTTCTGATAGAGTCAATAGGTCAATTCCCATCATGTTTTCATCCTGATCTATTTGCAGATCTATGTGGCTTCCACATACATAAAAAAATAGTAAGTGTCTATTTTCAATAGACACACCTCTAGGCACAAGAGAGACAAAATGGTACATACAATTCATGATCAATTCTTTAGTCATCCATGTATTGGGATGAGAAGCCATCCACGTAGATGGCTCACAATTCCTGATATAGTTCTTTAGCTGGGTCTTTCCCTTGAACAAATAAAATATTGGGATCGAAGCACTGATGGAATTTATGCAACATAGAATTGTAATCCATTCCATGCTTTTAGGCAGAATTTTGGGCACATTCTTGCTCCCTCTATTTGCAACTACATGCATGCCATAGTTTCTACCAGCTTGTAATCTAGTTTCATCACAGTTCCAAATAAAAGATGGACCATATGAGTGCAATTCATATGTGCTTGAAAATGTGTCATGTAACTTGGATACAACTATAGGGCTAAAATTTGGAGCTTTATCCCTATCTAGACCCTTTTTTGTTCGCAAGAGAAGATCTGGATGTCTAGCCTTGAAACATGCCCACCATGATTTCTCGGGAAACCCATCTCAAAATGGATTTAGCCTTGAATGGAATATTTGAGCCATATTTGATTTCATCTGTATGAAATCCAGTCCATGGCCCATATCGGTCATCTCCTTACACTAAAGAACCACTTTCTTTTCCTCTTGTTCAGAGAGAACCGTGATATGCCCTCTCCTCTTTGTATGTGTTAGACCATTTAGATAATAATGCAAGGATGTAGGCGCAATCCCATACTTACTTGCATCTGCTCCTCACCAGATATCCATTGAAATCCACATCATTAATATCCTTGTGCATGCCCTCTTTTGTCTAAACACCTGATAACAGATATCTTCTTTCCTTAACCAACTCCTTGCACTGTGGTCGATGCGAGAACACCATCAAATTCCTCTGCCTCGTTATGGAATCCAACATTTATATTGGAATTTCCTTGCATTGTATTTGCTACTTGACCGGTAGCTGCTGCAACCCTATGGTTTCCAACATTTGTGTTGGCATTGTAGTCTATTCCCTCATCTGATGAAGTTGGTTGTATCTAGCTAGGTACCCTTGGTCACTCGTCTTATTGGACTCCTTGGACTATTAACATGCTTCCCTCTTTCCATGACTCTATAAACATGTATCACATTGCAGACAACCATTAATGTTTATCAATTACATGAATGTACAGTTTATCAAACACAACACAATTTGGCATTCACTCTATAACACAACACAATCACATGCACCCATCAATCACAACACAATTTCACTCTCATGGCGGTGGATTGGAAACCCAGGATTGATATCCTTAATAGAATCAAGGTGCGGCCTTTAGAGATATAGCCTAGATTCCCTCATCATTATTTGTGTCAAATTTCAAAGTTATGTTAGGAATTGGTGTCATGTTATGTCTTCATATGTTATTGACTTGTGTCAAATAACCCACAACTTCAGGTAAAGTAATGTTTGGGATTCATATGGTAAAGTGATGTTTGGTAATGCAATGTAATGCTTGGTCTTGGATCTACAAGCCGGGTAACCCTGCAGATGGATTTCTGAGCATATAGCAATATGAACCCAAAGTCCAACCTTTCTATTTTGTGCATGCAACAGTAGAAATCATGGGTAGATTGATTCCATTATGAGGGAATGTAGCACTTATTTACACCAAGTTTCTAGGGCATATTTTTCTAATATGGTCCATAACGAGGTCAAATGTTTGTCTAGTTTTTACCAATTTTGTAAGTTATGGGAACTTTAGTACATTCTATGGCTATGCGTAACTATAAGCAACATGCAATGTTGATACCAAATTCAGATAGAAGGAGAGAAAGAAAAATTGATTCTTTGTCAAGTCGTGTCAATGAGTCTCTTAGGTGGATATTGTGAAGAGAAAATAATTGCTTGTTTCAACCGAATACAAATAATTAGCGATGTTTGATTGCATACACATTTGACGATGTTGATGTGTGATGTGAGTTGTGTGGTTGTTGATGCATGTTGTTTGTAGTGTGACTGGTAATGTGTGCTAGGGCTATTAATGCATGTTGTTTGGTGAGTGTCTGGTGATGCAGCCTGTGTTCCTGTAGATTTTGGTTGTAGGGGGAGGCTTGTTTTTAGTGACCCCCTTATGCAGTAGTAAGTTTTTTGAAGTGGAAAAATGGTGGATTGTTGTGCTTGGATGGTTTATTTATGGAATTTACAATTATTTTTTTATTGAATAGAGGTAGTTGGCATGGATTAATGCCTTGTGTTTTTTATTATGTGGTTAATATCAATTGGAGTTCCATCCAAAGGATATGGATTGATCCTTGTGATGTTCTACATGATCTTTGTGCTTGAATGGTTGATTTGCATATTCAAGGTGCATTTGATTGGGTTGGTAGATAGTTATTGATTGATCCTTATACTGTTAGATGTGATTTGTATGCTTGAATGGTTGGGATGCATATTCATGGTGGATTTGATTTGGATGGTAGTTGAGCAGCTCGTTTCCTCTTCTTTTGCAGGTGATCATCTATTGCTGAAACATCTATCTCGAAATTTAATTTGGTGGGTTTGATGGGACGGTGTAACGGTACTCTTTGAATATTTGATGGGGATTGTATGCCATAACACTGCATGACATGGAAGTGATAAGAGGTTTTGTAAGGTAGTTCAATATAGAATGGGCTTGGTACAATATTTATTGAAAATTGATATATCAAACATGCACAGTTTGTCATAAGAAGGCTACATATGATCATAAGTGGGCCTAATCAATTTATGGACTAGGTTTGTAACTTTTTTGGATTTAAGTATAATATTTAAATGGACATGTTTATTTATATTTTTGGAGTGGTTTTGTGACCACAAGTATCACCATATTTGGTCCCTTCCCCACCATTGGCTGCTCTCCCCTAGTGCACTTGTAAATGTAATGAGGCACCATAACTGATGCTTGCTTACACCATAATTGCATTGGTAATCAAATTTAATAATTTTTTATCAGCTTGTAAGTGCACTTAAAAATGTATAGATATACCATTGACAATGCCTCAGTACATATGGTGCATCGATGCATGGTTGATGCCTTTGTACATATAGTGCGATTACCAATATTAGTAAAAAAAATTTATTGACTTTATCAATGTGTCAATATTTAATCAAGAGTACCGATAATAATGCATCGACAATAAATCCACATTGTTGGTTACACGTATATATTAATAAGGTGCACTAGTGAGTTTTACCTTTTTTGTTACAAAAATAATTCCAGTTTTTAATGATTATTACAAATGATAGTTTCATATAGATTGTGTGTGTGTGTGTGTGTGTGTGTGTGTGCACGCATGCATGCACCTCATAAAATATGTATGTGAATGAGAGATAGCAACGACAATATCCACTCAAATATACTTAGTAAAGAAAGCATAAATATAGAAAAGGTTATACTTTGTAGTAGTAGAGCGATTTGAGTGAAACTATAGATATTTGGTACACAATGTCAAATAACCTCAAAATAACCCACTCTTAGTCCCTAATTCATTTTGCATGATCATTGAAACAATTCCCTGAACAACATTTACATACACTCAATGGCACATGTACATGGTCAATAATCCATGCAGATGTTGTATATCTTTTAAAATTGTAAAACCATTGTAGATCCATCTTTAACCTGGATCTATCAAGTACCGAGAGGGATTCAATTTCTTAGGGTATTATTTTTTTTTCAAATTTTTACACGTCTATAAGAATTTTACTGCTCAAGAAATTTTATCGTTCTTGATAGATCAAGTTTTAAGATGAATATACACAAGTTTTTGTTTTTTATTTGTATTTTATGCGTCAACATGGATTTTGTTAACAACTTTTTATTTGGTTTTAAATTAATTTTTAATTTATGAGTCAACATTGTTTTTTACTTAATTTTTATTTTTGGTACATAACGCTACGTTACGTGACAACATCCCCCATACTGGGCTGTAGAACACCTCACTACTCTCGGTGCAATGACCATATCAAAATATGATTTAATTATAGGTAAACATATAATATGTAGTCTTCAATTTGAGGTCATCAGTCAAAACATTAAGAGAATAAGCTTTGTTTGTTTGTTATTAATATCTAAATGTAAAACTAAATGTAATTTCACGGAGGAAAATTTGACAAAATTAATCATCATGGGGAAAGAGGTTGGTTTTGAAAAGGAGAAGTCACAAAAATAAATTGATTTTATTTAATGATTCATCTCAATACATTTTTTAAAATTTATTTATTTTATTCTTATTTGTAAATACATTATGTATTGTTGTTAATTGAGTTGTGGTTATTTTGATGGATCCTCTAAACTTGATCATTGTGGTTATGGTATAATTCTAGTAATAAACACAGATCATTTTTTTAATCTTTGCTTGGGTGGAGGCTGGGAACAAATACGAAAGCAGAGCTCTTAAGCTTATATGGGAGAGCTCTTAAACTTATATGATCTTCTTCTTTTTGCTTCTTACATTGGTATATCATATATCAGTATATTTGGCGATTCTAAGGTCATTATAGACTGGTTATACAGATTTACAAATCTACAGGTGATATTGCTTAATTAGTGGATTCACAAAAGTCAAGACATCAAAAGGTATTTTGATGAGATCTCCTTCAGACATATTTCCAGGTGTTATAATGCCTCAACAGATACTCTCTCCAAAGAAACCATTTCTCATAAATTTGGCTTAGTTAGATTTCAAGAATTTCTGGAAGGTACAATGATTTTTGAAAGTGAAACAAATCTAATGGATATGATACAATATCATCTAGGATGGACTATAGTCCTTTTTTGATTGGTAGGGATACATTTTTTCTTTTTTGATTTTTAGATTCTTCAAGAACTGAAGGTTTATTATGTATGAAGAAATCTGAGGTATAATCAATATGAAGAAAACGGACCTAGAGGTATTATGGAAGATGTAACTTTTCCTTGATTAATATAATAGCAGGAAATGGTATTTTGTGAAAAAAAACTGAGTTGTGGTATTGTTTCAATTTTGAATTTTAGATAGAAAATATCTTTGACATTTAAAACTAAAAATCTTTGTAGTAACATTTAAATCTTCTTAGTTCGCCACTCTTAAAATTATTATATTAAAAAAACATTGGCTATGTTATTATTTAAAAATAAAAGGGTTCTCATCACAAATCAATACTTTAGGTCTACACTAAACAATAGGTTCTCATCACACATGAATACTTTAGGTTTACTAGAAATTTATAATCAACATAGTGGTGGAAAAATACCACTTTTTTTCAGAGATGTTTTGAGTTCCTTCTTTATATGTCCTTAAATTTTGACGGTATTTCTAAATAAGTTTATATGGAGCCAATAGATGTGAGAGTAAGCTAAACTTTAGACAATTTGCATATGAAACATGCCATATTTTTGGCCAAAATCTAGGGGAAATTGTTGAAATGGCAGTTTTTATTGCTTGAAATTACATAATCGGGGTACCCTAGGGTAGTGAATCCATTTATGCAATCAAAATTGCAATTTCAATAATGAAAATTGCATTTTCAACAAAAAATCATGTTGTCGAAATCCATCCAATCTCACAAAAAAATACAAATCATCTAGAGTTTTTATTTTTAACATAAACAATTATAATTTGTATTAAAAATAATGAGAAAGTCATTTACGCAATAGTAACAGATATTTAAATACATTCTCAATGAGCCCAGTTCAAAAAGTCTCAACAAAGATCTAACCCTATTCCTAGAACCCAACAAACAAATGACAACTTCAAAAAAAGGCATATAACCGTTCCATCCGAGCAGCCCGAGAGGCCTTTTAAATCAACATTCCCAAGTATTTTACATATTGATTTCTCAAATCTAAATATTGAAAATAACTCAAACATAAATTTTTTTTAAAGAAAAGAGATGAAAGGTTGACAAAACTAGAACCTAGAAGCTTGGTTTCCATTCTTTCTCTTGTATCCATGGAGATGTGGATTAATGGAATGCATTTCTTCTTTCCCCATCTCACTATCGGGGGTGAGAAGGTCAACTTGCTTTTCCAGATTGAGGATTTGAATTTCCAACTTCAAGAGACTGGTCGTTTGAGGTTGAATATCCTGATGCATGGTGTCAACCAGACCTTCTCAGAGATAGATTAAGTCTTCATCGAAAATTTTGAAGTGTCTTCCCCCTTCCTCATCCAGCGGTTCCAACACTGTATTATTCTCCCTAACTTGTCTTTATAGCGCTTTCAGATCATTTTCCAAATTACTGATCTGAGTATGGTAGTGTGGTTCCTATTCAAGTTCCATATCTCCCATCTGTGGTAGAAGGAAGCTCCAGTGATGTCCCTCTTTGCTTATGAAACAAAGGAAAGCCACTGGGAAGCAACAAAAAATGCCAAGCAGGTGACAAGAAGCTCCATTCTCCCGAGTAATGGAGACCCCCACGCTCTATCTTCCTCATGACTTCAACCCGACACCCATTAATGAGATTTAGAATACCCACATGATTCGGCCTGTTAAAGGATATTTCTACATATTTTAACATAATGACAGAGTGACAAGTGTAGTACCCTTGTGCTGCTAGGGCTCGCATGCATGAGAGTTTATTCTCACCATGCCTGTCTGTGTGCCTCATCTTGATCTGATAACAGTCAAGGTATTTAGCCAATGATCCTGGGTTCTTATGGGAGGTTAAAAATTTTCTTATTACCATCCAGGTTTAAAATTCTTTTGTCCAAAGGAACTGCTTCGTTGGCGGCCTTGTTAGCTTCTCCGCTAGTCTCTTGAAGGAAGTGAAATATTTTAATGTTGTGGAATAATTTCATGAGGAGTTTAATTTTCTTCTGAATTTTCTTAAGTCTTATATTGTTGGGATGCCTGTTGATAATGAGAGCTTGAATCACAATTTTAGAATCTCCAAAGACATTGAGTTCAGTAATGTTCTTGGCCTTCAGTTTGTAAAGTCCTTGCCAAAGAGATAATGCTTCTGCTATGTTGTTGGAGTTTTCACCGATTCCCCAAGAGTAGCTTAGTTCAAGGATTTCATCAGGGTTGCGAAGAACCCCTCCCCCTCCTGTTGCCCCTGGAATTACTTTGGATGCTCCATGAAAGAAAAGTATATACCCCTAGAGATACTTTTTCCAATTAATGAATTTCAATGGGTCCATTTGAATTTCCCATTGTTCCGAGAGGTGGGGAGATTCCATAACGATAGTTTGAGGCTTGGGGAAGAAACTCAACATCCAGTTTTGTTCAATTGGGGTAAGGAATTCGTTATTCTTCGGGAGTAGGAGGGAGATGAGGAAGTCTGCCATCATAGCTTAATATTTTGCACCCGCATAGGTTGCTTGAGAGGACTTTGCTCTGAAAATTCGGGCATTGTGTTCCAGCCATAGTTCCAAGAGGGTAAATGGACACTTAGAAAACCAATCACTTAGGAGAGTAGAGGGATCATTTTGGTAAGATAACTTGTATCGACCAGGTGCCTAAGGCCCGATTCCAAACCTCAGTTGTAAAGGGGAAGTTTAACAGAATATGGTTAGTTGAATCCTATGCCATTAAACAAAGGGGGCATCTCGATGGTCCTTCCCAACCACTCTTTTGAGGTTTCCACTTGTCAAAATATTCTTGTCAGCCAGAGTCCAGATAAATACGTTAACCTTTGGAAGGGTTTTAATCCTCCAAATTTCTTTCCAGAGTAACATATTGGTATGGGCGTATGGGATAACTTAAATCTACTTATAACCTTTAGCAGCAGTGTATCCTCCTGATTTTGTACCCCAGCCTCGAGTATCCTTCACATGACCTGCGACATGGGAATTCCCATGGAGATATTGGATTTGAATTTGTTATTCATGATGTGACTATATGGGGCAATCCGAGAGCTTCAACTCCTTCCAGGACTTAGATTCATCATCGTTCCATAAAGAGATATCCCAAAGGGAGGAAATGTTAAGGGAGTGATAAAGAAGTTTGAGGCCGGTGTTACCCGGGGTGGAGTCGAGAGGAGGCCAGCTGAGGATGGAATCCTCCCAGATTCGAATGTTCTTAATGTTTGTCGAAATCCATGTTAAATGAGGTTTGAAAAACCCCATAAAGACCTTTGGAGTCCCATCTGGAAAAAATTTCTGGGCCCTTGAGAAGTATTTATTCCAAATGGCGTGATTTCTCCACATTAACTTACTTGTTATAAAATTCCATTTAAGCTATGCACTATGGGAAAGATTATAAGTTATAATATCTCTGATCTGGAGACCCCCTTCTAGAATTGTCTTGGTGATTTTACTCCAGCTGACCAGATGGATCTTATTCTCACTTTTTTTTCCTCCCTTCTACAAGAACTGTTTTATAATAACTTCCATCTTTCTAATGAATCCACTCGGGGCTAGAAGGGTAGAGATTTGGTAAATCAAAATGCTAGTTAGAATGGATTTAATTAGGACTAATTTCTCTGCTAGATAGAGCTAGTTTTCTCCCCTATAATTAATTTTGGTTTTTAGCTTATCTAGCAATGGAAGCCAGTGAGTAGATTTTGAGTTTTCTATGATAATGGGGATTCCTAAGTATTTGAAGGAATCCCAATGCGTTTTCCCTTCCATTTCAAAAATTCTGGATATTTTCGTCATTTCTCTTGGGGTGTAGTTCCATCCGTAGATTTAGATTTTGCTGTAGTTTATTTGACTGCCAAGACCTTCCTTGTAATAATATAATTATGTTTTGATGATTCTAGCAGTGAAAGTACTTGCTCCTCCTAGGAGAAGTGTATCATCTGCAAATTGTGCATGGTTGATGTCCTTGACACGTCTTGTTATTCTTATTCCCATTAAATCTTGCTAGAGTTGACATCGTTCCAGCTAAAAGCTTAGAACCAAGGCTTGGATAGCATAAAGAAATGGGGATTAAAGCAGAAATTCTTGTCTCAAGCCTGTATAGGCTTGGAAAAAGTATGCGATTCGCCCATTAACCAACATGGCTATCCAAGGAGAACCGATGCAAGATTTGATCCAATTTATGAAACCAAGGTCGAACCCAAAGAGTTGCATGACCTGAAATAATAAGACATGTCTGACCCTGTCGAAAGCGTTAGTCAAATATAATTTGACAACCATACCTTTTTTTCCCTGGAGATTACTTGAGTGGATAGATTCCTGGACAAGGATAATATTGTCAACAATTTGTCTTCCTTTGATGAAGCCGCCTTGATTCTCCGGAATGATCGCAGGAATAATGGATTTGATTCAATTGGCGATAACTTTTGTGATGATATTGTAGGCAATATTACAAATCGATATTTGTCTAAATTGTTCGAAGGAGGAGGCTCCTTTTTCTTTTGGGATGAGAGCTAAAAACACGGAATTAGTGTTCCCTCCTATTTTATGGCATCTATGAGATTTTAATACCATTCTGTGGATATATTTTTTAACAATTGTCCAAAAGGCTTGGAGAAATTTGGTTGTGAACTTGTCCGAGCTAGGGGCTTTGTCCAGGTTCATACTATCAAGGGCGAGTTTGATTTATTTTCTTGTAACTGGGATCATGATCTTTTGATTGGAATTCTGTGATATGAGGGAGGGAACCAAATCTATGATCTGGAGGTGCCTATCATTATGTGCTTTAATATTCTCAGAATACATCACTTTGAAGTGGTCATGAGCTATCTGCTTTATACCTTCGAAATTGTTGTTGAGACGATCATGGCTGTGAATGACATTGACAGAGTTGAAGTGTTTATGATCATCACTTGCTTATGAAAGAAGCTTGTATTCTTGTTTCCTGCATGAAGCTAGATACTTTGGGACTTTTGTCTTCGGTAATCTTGCTCCATTTTGCAGGAGGAGTAAATATTTCTTTGGAGCGTCCTTTCTTGTTCCATTTTAGCGGGGGTGATCGTGTTGTCTTCCATGTTTATCTCGTGACTTTCCAATTGAGTTTGGACTTCCATTCTCTGGCATGAGGGGGATTTCATTGGTTTGGCCCATACTTTGAACTCTCTTTTGAGTCAGTGAAGTTTTTCCTCATAGACGAAGAAGGGAGTTCATGTGACTGCTGCATCGATACTTTTAAAAGAAGATTCCAAAACTCTTCTTGCTAGATCCATGATGGACTAAATTGGAATGTGATAGGGCCCAAGTTGGTATCTTTGATGAATTCAAGTGAAATAGGTTTATGATCAGAGGTGCACAGGGGGAGGATTTTGGATGAATCATCCATTCCTAAGAGGATAAAGGAGCTTTGAACCAGGAATCTATCTAGTCTAGCAACAATATGTTCAAGCCATGTTCTTTTGTTTGTTCAGGTGAATTTTCCCCTAGAGGGTTTGATATCTTTAAGATCCCATTTGAGAATGAGATATTCTACCCATTCCCAAAGAGGGTATTTGACTATGGATCCCCCTCCCTTTTCCCCCGAGGACAAAGTAATGTTTATATCTCCCATGAGCACAATATTGTCCATTTGGTGACTTCTAAGATAATCTCCAATGATATTCCAACATTTTTTTTCTTCGAGAAGAGGGCTGGTAGATAAATATTGAATAGAAAGATTTGAATACTCGAGTCCTTGTGGAGAATCTTGGTAAGGATCCAGTGGGTTCATGTAGCTAAGTACAATAGATCGAATTTGACCATATCCTTGAGCCTACTTATTCCACATGAGGGACCTCTTGCACTTACCGCGATTCCTTCACCTTTTTTCCAAAATTTTGTACTGGTTTGGAGAAAATCTTGTTTCTCCATTTTTGTCTCCTGGACGAGTAGTATGTTTGGGTATGAAATTCAGATTAGATATTTCATAGAGTCTTTCTTGATTCTACTTCCCAAACACCTACAATTCCAGGAGACGATTTCATTACTTATTTTTAGTATTTGAAGTGGCTCCCTTGGAGGGATTCCCTTGTTGCATAATACTTCAAGTATTTAGAATTTTTTCTAGTGAAGGTTGGGAGCCTAGAAGTTTATCCTTGTATGTTTCCTTTTCTCTTCTTTCCCTTCCCGTCTCCCCCCCCCCCCCCACTTGTAGCTTGTTGTGGAGTATTCTGAAGGGTATTTATTTCACCTTCTTCTTCTTCCGAGCTACCCTCCTCAAATCCAGAGTCATGAGACCCAGCTTCACGATCTTGAGGATAAGTGGTTTCCTTGTTTTCTTGGAGTTTCTGTGCATGCTTGGGGTTCTTCTCAGGGAATTGGTCTAAGGAGTTGAATTCATATTCTTGATTTCTTAGTGCATCGAAGCTTTCCAGTGGTGATCTAAACCTTCATAGTTTCCTTTATTTTTTTGGATTTGGATATAGGTGGATTGGAATCATTTTGGGGGATGGTTTAGGATTTCCCTTCATTAGAGGAAATTTCAACTCAAAATGGGCCTTTTAACCACTATTCAAATTCCATGTCATCATGTGTTAGGCAATGAAATTGCTTTAAATTTGAAATACGGTGTAGATCTTAAACAAATTTTTAATATAAATTTGGGGATAGGTATCATAAAAAAAACTACTTTTTTTGTTCGTATTTTCGACATATCTCTACTTGTTTTTACTCAAATTTCGATTGGGAGAGCTCGTTGGATGTGAAATTAAATTCTGCATCCAACAAGTACCCACTCGACATACTTTTGATGGACCCTGGTACCACAAAAAAAGAAATACATGAAAAAACATGATGACAAAATTTAATTTTGCATCCAACGAGCTCTCCCGATTGAAATTTGAGTAAAATCAGAGGGAGATATGTCGAAAATACAAACAAAAATAGTAGTTTTTTTCTTTTCTTCCTCCAAAATTAATAAATATTATTTTATTATTTTTCTTAGGAGGCCGATTTTGAGTTGAAATTTCCTCTAATGAGAGTGCTTTTCTTGCTTCCATCCTTCCCCTTCTTCCTTCTCTTGTAAGATTTTTGGACATTTCTTTCAAAAGTGGTCGTATTCATGGCAACTTTTGCACTTAAATGATAGCTATTCCTAGTCTTTTTTATGGTAGTGTTGCTAATCCCCTACCTTGATTTTGATTGCTTTAGGTAGTTTGGCTTCTAGATTAACTTCGACCCATATATGAGCGTATGAGTACTGGCCTTTTGGATCAACTTGATATATGTATTTCCCTAGTGCATTTCATATGGTTCGCAGTGAATAGGAGTTCCAACAATGAATTGACAAGTTGGGTAGGAAAACCCTAAACAGGACCGCCTTCGAGACATCGTAAGCTGGATCGAAGTCAGGCATCCAAGGATTGAGATACAGGACTTGTGGGCCCATGAAGTAAGGTCCAGAAAGAATTCCCTGCCTAGTGAATGACAGGTCATGCTTGCAGAGACTAGAGGTCTACAATTTTTTTGTATCCATTTGTCTGTTGTTTGAGGGGAGGATCAAAGTCTGATGACTAGGCCGATCAAGGCCCAATTTACTAGAGAAACAAAAACTTGCATTAGTTGATCCCGCGGGAGGGATATTTCTGGAACATTATCCAACTTCTTTACAAATTTAGGAAGGGATTTGTTGTTGGATTTATTCCCTTTCACATTAGTCATCCTTTTGAAGGCTTCTGCATCTGCAGAGGACGACGAAAGAGGCAAAAGGCTTTCGCCTCCAACAAGACACATGATCTGGGAAGACATTGGGCCCGTTAACCCAAAAAATCCCCCAATGAGCTCTACATGACCTAAACCACCTAAATACATCCATACATGATCCTCATTTGACCCCAACAACGTCAGAAAGGCTCAAAAATATGAAAAAGGGCTTAAAAACCCCTGAAAAGAGCCAAAATATCTCTCATAGGGGCTAAGACCTCCAAAAGGGGCTAAAACCCCTCAAAGGAGCTTAAAATCCCTAAAGGATCTTAAAACCCTCAAAGGAGCTAAGAATTGGGTGAAAGGGGCTTAAAGCCCAAAAAAGGGGCTAAAGCCCTAACTAGGGGCTTAAAACACAAAATCTCTAGACAAAACTATAAATAGAGGGGTTTGGGTCACTCTCAAAACACTCCTTCTCTCCCTATCATTATGCTTCCCATGTGAGTTCCTTGAGACCATTTGCCTCTCAAGCCATTCACCCTCCCTCTCCTCCATTACTCCATGAGCCAAAGCTTCCATCCCATTGAGAGGTGCTCCCAAAGCTAGGGCATGGTGGCCCATTTCCACCTAGAGAAGGTATACTTGTGTTTTATTTCATTTATATTGTAGTTTTATAACATAGTTTGCTTGCAGGCTTGTTGCTCATCCTTTGTTGCAGGTTTCCATTGATTTCTTGCAACTATTTCATTTTCTATCAGTTTCTTGCAGGGCTTCTACAGCTTGGACCTAACCTTGTTTGCAAGTTTTTCTTCCACATCCAACAGGAACTCTACCCTTCCTTCCTATAGACAGGAGGTAGCTATTCCTACTTGTATCTAGGGTGAAATCCCTACTATAGAATTGACGACCATACTAGGTTGATCCCACCGGATCCCTGGATTTAATTTTTATGTTTCATTTTTTTATTTACTCTAGTTTCAATTTTTTCTCAATCTAGTTTAGATTTGTCTTTTTCTGCATTTTTATCCTAGTTGAGCCTCCTTAAGGCCAAGATGAGCCCATTCGGCCACAGTACAAGTTAGTGTCGGCCATCCCCTGCTCGGGCTAAAATTTTTTCCTGTTTTTGTACCAGGTCACACTTATCGGGCTTAAATAGGCAACCAGGTTGCTTTGTTTGGTCTGAAAGGTGTGACTTATTCTTAGAGAGTAGATCGCTCCTATCTACAGTTTCTGAACGACCCCCTCACTTGATTTGGGGAAAATTTGGCGACCCCCTTGCCACATTTGCCCCAAAAAGAGCGATCTGTCTCTCAGATTCATTTTTTTAAGTTATCTGGACTGTTAGTGCAGCTCAACCACCTCTGTCCAACCATCTGTGTTTATTTTATTTCAAGTTGTGTAAATCATTGTTAAAATTTAACTGGTTAATGCTTTAATGAATCTGCTTTAGGCTTGAACAAAATTACTGTAGGTTAAGTTTTAGTTCTTAATTGAAAATTAACACCTTTCCTAGCCCTTCCTCCTCTACCAAGTCATCACCCTTTGGGGTATTTTGGGATAAGATGAAGGGTGAATCTTGTATAGTAATAGACACTTCATATGTAATTTTTCAAAACCACTAAAAACAGGTGACTTGGAAGGTAGAGGGGGTGGTAGGCCCAGGGGGCCTCACGGTGTTCGCGTCCTCCCCGTTGACCGACCTTGCACTCAGAGAGTGACCTGAGGATCTATGGATGGGCTTAGTCCCACTGTGTTGAGAGCCCAACAATCTTTCCTGGTTGAAGAGAAATACAGGTGTAAGGCAGTCACCTAGTTAAGCTTCCATAGTTCAGATTCAGGTATGGCATGTGTTTAAATTTCTGTTCACAATTTACTGCTTTCATAAAAAACTTATCCATGTTATAAGTGTTGCAATAAACCAAACCATCTATGCGAAATATTCATAAACCATACAAGTAGCCACAAAGCACAACATAAATACAATGGACATGCACACAAACCAGACCAAATAAAACAATGAAACCCAGTTCATGACATTGAGCTATCAATTAAAATTTATAATTTACACTAATTCAAACACTTGCAGTATTTGAGGACATAAGTCCCTGACTGCCTTAACCATGGGAAGTACTTGGGCTCATCCCAGAAACTCATTGTGAAGAGTACCACAGGAACCCCAAAGTAGCTGGCCGCTGAGAGGAATTGCCAAGCGAAACGGGAAAGGACCCCCACCGATTGACTAGCACTCCCGTGAGGAAAAATCCAAGTGCTGTCTCTTGGTAGTCTTGGTGTCCGAGTGACCACCTGAAAGCCAATAGGAAGCCATTAAAATCGGGGTCCAAAACATCACTACCATATTTCACCACCTGACATACCAACCAGAAATAATTCATCCCCCATGCTCTTCCTCATGCCTGAGAGGCGATCCACCACAGTTTGGGTCCTTTAACCAACACCGTGGAGACCATTCTCGATGACCCTCTACACCATCAGAAGGCCACACAGCCTCTGATTTAGACTCAAAATCATACCAATATGAGCCAGATCTACACACTGCACCATCTAGCCCCATGGTTGGTGCAAACTCGAATCCATTTTCTGGCTTGGTGATTGGTAGTGGACCCACGTCCATACCCCACACCAAAACCAACACCCTTGCTAGTGTCCCTAGCAATATCATGAAAGCTATCATAAGTCAGCTACTGCCACCCATATTGACCAGTCAAATTTCCCCACCTGTCATGCTTGGGGGCAGTGTCCCGTCCACTCACACTGTCCCACTTGGCATGCCTGGGGGTAGTGGCCCTTACACCTACACTGTCCCTCCTGTCATACATGGGGGCGGCGTCCTTTCCACTCACACTTTGCCGTTTACCATACACGGGGGAAGTGGCCCGTCCACAACTATGCCACAAGTACCCCCAGTCACACATGCGCATCATGTTCCTGCAAACCCCACCACCATCACCACTCCATCACACATCAACCTTGGGTTAGACCTTCCTTTCATGTGCACCTCAACTTGCCTGACTTTGATTTTTTACAAATGGCCCTATTTGCCATCAAATCTTTTGGCCTCCCATGCCAACCAAACTCCCCTCAGATATTCCCATGTTTGAAGGGAAGATAGGGGAGTGCCCCCAAAACCATATAATGACGTTTCACCTATGGTGATCATCAAACAACATCATAGATGATTCGATTAGACTCAGATTGTTCCAACCCACCCTCACAGGTGCTGCAACCAAGTGGTACATTGAGCTACCAATAGCCAAGTATCCAGATTTCAACTCCTTGGCCTTTATGTTCCTGCAATATTTCCAACTCCCCATCAAATATGATGAAGGAGTGGAAATCTTGCTATCTTTTCACCAGAACACTGTGACCCATATTAACGACCACATCCATGAGTGGAGGCGACGTCGCAACTTGTGCAAGATCAAGCTTGATGACAGGATCTTCCTGGACTAATTCTTGAAAACCTTGCTGCCACCTATAGCCAAGGACGTCGCCTCCGAATGTCCCCAAACAGAGGAAGAGGACATATTGAAGGCCCAACAGTTTGATCTCATTTACGCACAGTCTGGATACCTTTACACCATCATTCTAGACGCTCCTCGTGCAGGCACCTCCTACCGGGATGCACCAGGGGCATCCCATGCCATAGATGGCATCATAGGTTTTGTCTCTCACCAACCACAGCACTGTTCGACACCACCTGCAATACCACCACAACTAAGCAACACCCCCAGTATTTCCTACCCAAACCAAACTCCAGACTATGTAAGAATGATGTCCCAGTCTAGAGCTACAACTTTGTATGCACAACTCGTGCCACAACAGCATGCCTTTGCACCAACTTGGCCAACACAATAGTATTTGAGACAAATGCCTGGATTTATAGCCCCCCAAGCTCACCTAGACTACTATGTACCCTTTGTGCAAGCCTCTCCAACCCCTGCCCCAGCTCTGCCAGCACTTTTGGGACAAGTGTTTGCTCAGCAGAATTGTCCCAACCAACCTTCCCCCAATAATCAACAGGGACAAGGTAGAAATAACTGAGCTAGGAATTGGGGTAACAACCAACCGCAAGGAGGCGACCAACAACTGAATCCTCCCAACAACATCGGAGCAAACTGTCCAGATCAAAATCTCGAACAACCCAACCCACCTAGACAAAACACTCCATTACGGACAAATCAGCCGTGCAAACTATGAGACGTCTACGGGCACTATACACATGAGTGCCCCTTCATGGGTCGTGCCAAGTAGGTTCTTCAGAACGAAGCTCAGTGCGGTACCAATACGGAAGCCCAAACATAACCCAACCTAGCACCACTAGGCCCTCCACCCATGGTGCTCCAGAACCCATTACCACTCCAAGGGTTGGTAGCAACCGTACCCATGCCCCCACCTGCCCCCGCAGCCCCTGCTGCGGCCCTAGCTACAGAGATAAGGGTTCATCACCTTCTATCCATGACAACTGATGAGGTTAACTTGCAGACCAGGCGAAATTAGTACGGAGCCAACACCAAACCCGCTGACCCATCAGCAGAATCTACATCCAAAACAACCAGTACACCTCTTCACTTACCCCCTTTTCCCCCATGCCCCCCTAGACGGTGGGTGGCCAACAATGCCACGGATAGAGCTGCTGTGAGCTATAGCATCATGGATGACTTGGCCAAAACACCTATGGCCATGTCCACCCTTGAGGTGCTCAAAACATTCCCGCTGCAACGAAAAGTGTTGTTATCCGCACTAAGTGCGGTAGAACCCTTCGATTCTAGATTGATCACATTTGATTTGGATCAAGGAGAACCCAGAATTCCATCCACCATCGCCTTTCAAATTCAGGTCTCAATCTTGAATTCGGTGGTCCATCGATGCATCATCGATGAAGGGGCATCCACCTGTGTTATGTTAACATCTGTTTGGCAGAAACTCGGGTCCCCTACCCTTCAACCGTCCACTACTACACTCCGTGCTTACGATGGTCACGCCACTAAGGCCCTAGGCATCCTTTCACACATCCCCATCACTTTCACAGGGAATACAGTCCTAATTGGCATAGAGGTGGTCAACACTTAGTTGGACTATAACCTGCTCTTGGGACGAAGCTACATGTATGCTATGAGAGCCGTGGCATCCACCGTGTTTCGCCTTATGATGTTCCCTCATGACGGGAAGATTGTGATGGTGGATCAACTGACTTACCATGATCTGCAGGGGCTAATGGAACCAGCCAACGTTATCCCTACTGTCAACAGCAAAACTGCCCCACCATTATTGAACGTAGGCCCTGGGTTGTTCACTAACGCCTCTATGATGGATCCCTTCCCCTTCGTGTCACCGACACTGACACCAAGTGATATTGCAGATTTGTGCATGCTATCATCTAGCGTCAGTACACCTAAACCCCAACCGCAGCTGCAACACCAAACGCAGCCACAACACCAACCGCAACCGCAGCACCATCCGAAGTCATAGCTCCATCCTCAGCCATAGCTCCATCCGCAGCTGCAGCTACATCCGCATTTGCAACCTCATCTGCAGCCGCAACCTCAGTTATCAGGGAAATAGTGGGGTTCATTCCCACTCAAGACGATCCTTTTCCTTTTCCTTTTCCTACCATCCAGGATCATGAGTAAGTCTGTCTTGGAAACCCGCAATTTATAGGATTTCACACTGGGATTTCCTGCATGGTACCTTAAACCACCTACCCTACCTCTAAGGCCCCAAGATGTGTTGACTCCTGTCCAGCCAATTTAGATGATGTTGCACCTACCTCTGGGTCCATAAAAGACTCCTCCCATCTCCAAGCCTGCCCCTCTTCCTCCAATAGAGACTGGGGGCAAGGCCACCAAAACCAAAACCAATATCATTTACATGAACTATAGCATAAGTTTCCCTCCCGTCTCGTTGGTTGTGGAAGATCCACCTGATCTATCCCACCACCACTTACGCGATGATAGAGAGATCGATAAGACCACCTTTGGTTTTACCCCATTCCCTTTAAACCATAGTGTGTAATCGGTTCTTCCCATAAAAGACCCAATTCCGTCATCCCGCCTTGCCAATGAACATCATCTTGGCAAGGGGGCATACCTCTTCGTTGACTCAGATGGTCGACTCTTGAATAAGCCACACAACAGGCTCCACCTCAAGAGAGTCTATGCCTGATATAACCACTATGAGTCCCTTATAGCGTAGTTTTTCCCTTTTTTGTTTTGCAATGTTTTTACCACAAATCAAAGACCCCCATTTAGGGGCAGCACCATTAGTTGCTAATTCAGAGTCACCTGGAGCATGTTCGAGACACCCCTCACACCTCTGGGCTCAAATTTCCATCTTTTATTTTATAATGAGACCATCGTCTCATGTTTAAGAAGTAATTTTCGGGGCCACTTCCTGAGAGTTACCTTGGTTTACATACCACATTGTGATACAAGTGTCTCCAAACCTGTACTTGCATCACACTTGCCTACCACCACTCATGCGGGTTCCCGGACCATCTCCTTGGAAGGCACATCATTTCATTTCAAGTATATAGATGTCAAATTCGCCCACCACACCTTATGTAGGTCTCTAGACCATCACCCGAAGGGCGGACCATTTCTTTTGCATGCATTTTGCTTATAAATTCCTTCAGACTTGCACTCACATCATATGTAGTCAAGTCCGTCCACCACAACGCACACACGACTCTCCTAACCTCTGTTCGAGAGCCACCTCAGTTTGTGTGCCACTTCCGCATCGACTCGCGTGCCTCTATTGCAATCTATCCCGTGCATGTATTGGTATGTTTAAGAGCCACCTGCTCCATCCATAGTGCACGGATGACCTGTGGACCACTATCCATTGTCCCGACATAGGGGCACCATCAATGCCCCCTAGATCGGTTGACCATATTGGAGTTTCTTTTAAGCTCTTTTCTGACTCCTAAATGAATGAAAAGATTGTCGAGCGCAGCTGCTTCCTTTCCCACTCGTTAAAGTATGGGAAAGGGCGTCTACATCGTCTCGTTTATCTCCTTTTTGGACTATGTAGACCATCAAATGAAAAGGACCACCTTGTCACATTCAAGCCAAGTTCGTTCCCCTCTGCATCCTTTTATGCTTTCTCAAGCAGAGGGGCCAGACTTTACGAAAAATCTCACCATGGGTTGTCATTAAGCTCTTTTCCAGCCTTCTCATCAAGAAAATATTGCCGAGAAAAATTGGTTTTGTTCATGCTCGTAAAAGTATCTGAATGACCGTACCTTCAGTATAGGTTTAACCTTTTTCGGCCTGACTGGACTACCAACGGTAAAGAAGTCTCTCATCCCCTAAAGGATGGGCGAGCTCTCCTATGTACACTTTTAACCTTTTTTAGGCACACGAGACTATCAACAAAAAAGATCCCCCACTGGAGTCTTCTTCATGCTTTCAGACTCTCGAAAATTGAAAGCACCATCGAGCATTTACTTTCTTGGGCTCGCCAAAATCCACGAGATTGTACCACAAAGGTGTCTTTAGACACCACCTCACATATAACAGTTCAACAGCATTCCCACTTTGGGTCACCTTTGGGTTGCCTTTGTTTAGAGTACTCTGCGATGTGTCTTCCTTGGATCCAATCAATACCAAAAGTGTCTACCTCCCACAAGCATTTCCCATCTACAGTTACATTCCCGGTATTACATCTATGATCCCTTTCCCATGAGTTAGTTTCATTTTCTTCTTGGTCTGCTCTACCGTCATACTCTGAACAAAGGAAGTTTGAGTACCCTGTGATTCCCTGCCTCTATTCAACTCCTCCCCCTCCCCCCCCTAATTCAGTGATTTAATCCTCAGATTGCCTCACATCTTTCGGTTATCTCCCTCATGCTTCTGGTTAAGGAAACACCATTTCCTTGGCCATTTACAGGTCTCCCTTTGTTGATGACAACACACATATTCCGAAGGATAGACCTAGAGGTCCTTGTCTCTTGGTTTTATTAACCTCATTGATGAGTTCCTTGGACCACTTGAGAGGAGTCTTTAGTGCCTCTCGAGATGGATTTTTCTCACGTGCTCGATTCCAGCTACATCATCACACCGTTGAGATTCGTACAGGGTAATGGTACGTGCAGTATTTGGTTGAAGACCCCATATGTCACATGACTCTAGCACATTGATGAGTCTATTTGAGGGACCCCAACATGTTCATGTCCCTTGTGATTTCTGGGTTGTGTTGGAGACAGTGTTTAGAAGCCCTAGCAGTGCTTCTATATAGATTTATGATTGATGCAACATATTGGTACCAAAGGGACTTTGACTCTCCGTCAGTGGGTCCCTACAACTATGTACCATTCCAGATCCAGCAGGCCATTAGTCCCAAAGATATAGCATTCCATGAGAATGCCATGGGTCCAATGTAGTGGTTCTTCAAATCCGTATTGTATTCAGCCTCTCATTGAGGCAACCACTATTGTAACAACAATTGTACATGATCGACTCTTGTATTATAGAGCTTAGATCACATTATTCTTTTGACATCGTTACGAGCATGGGTATGCTTGCCTCGTCCATATACATGTCACACATTATTTGTATCTCACCCATTGATGTGAACCATACTAATACAAAAACCAAAAGCCACCATGCCCCAGCCCAGGAAGCACCACCTCTCCCCAGAAAATCCTATGATGTCTATCGGCCATACGATGAGCTCCTGCCCTCACACATCAAGGGGCAATCTGTTAACCCAAAGAATCCCCCAGTGAGCTCTACATGACCTACACCACCTAAAGACATCCATGCACGACCCTCATTTGACCTCCACACCCTCAGAAAGGCTCAAAAATATGAAAAGGGGCTTAAAAACCCCTAAAAAGAGCCAAAATAGCTTTCATAGGGGCTGAAACCCCTCAAAGGAGCTTAAAAACCCCAAAGAAGCTAAGAATCGGGAGAAAAGGGCTTAAAGCCCAAAAAAGGGGCTAAAGCCCTAACCAAGGGCTTAAAACCCTAAATCTCTAGAAAAAACTATAAATAGAGGGGTGGGGGGCACTCTCAAAACACTCCTTCTCTCCCTATCGTTATGTTGCCCATGTGAGTGCCTTGAGACCATGTTCCTCTCAATCCATTCACCCTCCCTCTCCTCCATTGCTCTATGAGCCAAAGATTCCATCCCATTGAGAGGTGCTCCCAAAGCTAGGGCATGGTGGCCCATTTCCACCCAGAGAAGGTATACTTGTGTTTTATTTCATTTATATTATAGTTTTCGAACATAGTTTGCTTGCAGGTTTGGTGCTCATGCTTTGTTGCAGGCTTCCATTGATTTCTTGCAGTTATTTCGTTTTCTAACAGTTTCTTGCAGGGATTCTACAGCTTGGCCCTAACCTTGTTTGCAGGTTTTTCTTCCACATCCAACAGGAACTCTACCCTTCCGTCCTATAGACGGAAGGTAGCTGTTCCTTCCTGTAGCTAGGGTGAGAGCCCTACTACAGGGCCTTAGCAAATCAATTATGTCAGACCTCGGGGGTATCATCAACGACATATTCTCGAAGTACAAATCATCTAGAGTTAGTCTGTTAAAATAGATATGATTTTGTCTTACATTGATTGTGAATTTGTACGTGTGATAAGACATACCATCTATAATTCTCTAATTGTCTTACCCATTGGTGAACAAATCTTTCTATAGAAGGAAATTGGAAGGCGTGCTTCATCATATTTGGAGTTGACCCACTTTGTTTCAAGTGCAAGTCACATTGTATTCCATGAAATGAAGCACACACATTATGCAATAAGTTCAAAAAGTCCTTGACTTCCTAGGGAATACAAAGAATGTGAATTAAATTAAGGCACTTTGGAATTAATGCCAACATAGATCCATCTTAACGGTGGTTCTACCAAGCGCTGAGAGGGATCAAATCTCTCAAGGCGCAAACCCTTTTCCCTCTATCGAATCTAATACTCACTTATTTTGTCGTTAAAATCATGTCTTCAACATAATATGTGTAGTTGAAAGGCAGGTTTCCATGGATTATCTTGCTACGGGGTATCCCTACACATTATTGCACACTGCCATGGATGATACGTGAAGGGGTATCAATCCATATATTTGATTGTGCAAGTAATATTTGTGGTAATTAATATCATATTGTTATGACACTCTATTAATACTCTTATTACCTATGCAAATCAATTTGTTACCTGCGCAAATTAGTTCCATATCCCCACAAATTAATTGTTGTAGTGGATGGTGCATGCATTTATGCATATTCTTGTAGTCTCTGGAAGCACCGTAAATAATAATATTGTTGCACTGATCAAGAGGGAAGGTAATGTTTGTATTATGTAATTAATTATCTGTATCCCCCAGGTATTAATCCATATTGTTTGCAGTCTGTGCATCCACTGAAAACGACAATATTGTTGCAGTGATTTGGCAGGTAATATTTGTATCATGTCATTAATTATCAATATATTTGGATAGCTCAAGTATTATTTGCATTACAATGATATCTAGATAGCACATGTATTGTTTGCATTACATAGTTGGTTGATATATTTTTCACTACAAGAAATGGAGAACTGATATATTCAATTTGCAGTTTTTTTTTGCGTGAAAATGGAGAATACATTTAAACAACTTTAAAAAACCCTAACTCAATTTCAACATGATAGTAATGTTTGAATATGGTTATAATATTTGAATGTTTAATATTTATGGTTTTAAATATTAAGTGGTTATTACAAAGGATTTAAGAGGAAGGATTTAGACGGGATTTTAGTATTTTTGTATATGATGGTGATGAGTGAATGATAAGAGGTTGAGTAGTTAGTGTGATAAAGTACTTAGAAATCTGAAATTTGAGAAATGTAGAGTGAAGCATATTAATTATTGTGCATGATTTACAATAAAAATCAATATTTTAAATCTAAAAGTATTTTAAAAGTTTGTAAAATCACCACAATATTTTTTAAAGTTTTTAGAATCTGGTTAACAAATTTAACCTAAAACAATTGATTTTTAAATTTTTTTTAGCTTTAAACTGATATTTTTAATGCCATGTTAGTTTTTAAAATGTATACTGTGAAAATGACAATCTCTGAAAATTTTACCTGTAGATATAAAATTTGAATAAGAGCATAACCTTATTAATGACATATAATGATGAGAAAATCAGGTAACAACTATGTGAAAAACAACTCCATTTATTGAAAAAGAAAACAACATTGTCTTGAAACAACATTCAATTTTTCCAAAGCAAATAAATTTGTGCATGAAACATAACTTAGCATTTAAATTAAGCGATAGCAGAAATAGAATTAAAAATAGATTTAAAAACAAATATTGTCTTGGTTAAAAACAAATATTATGAAACCATAGTTTATTTACTCTCTAGCCTTCTTAAATTATATTATTATTATTATGGATCCATTATTGGTAAGTGAATAATACGAAACCATATGAAGCGAATATTAAACTTATTTAAGAATATTAGATTTAAAAACTTGATTTAATATTAATTTTTTAAACTTAACATTCTAAGAGTTTTATGTTTTAAAAGAAAGCTGAAACAAAGATTGTGGCTGATGCAAATTTCTTTTTTGTGAAATAATTAATAAGAACATCAATGAATAGATTGTCATTGTAATAAACATTTTTTTAACATAAACGGTTGGGTGTTTTTTTATATAAAAAAGAATGTGGATATTAAATACAAGTCGGATTGCTCCCATATCAGGGCATCATCCCTTTTTCCTTTTTCTTCCTTCTCTAGCTTATAGCAGCCATGGAAAATGCCTATGCTGTGAATGCTATAACTTCTTACAAATTTCCCAAGCCATAAATTGGAGAAACAAAACATTACAAAAACAATCAGATTTTAAGGGATCCAAACATTTTCGTCGATGATGCTATCCTTTTCCAAGATGTCGCAACTCAAACCAACCCCTTTATTGGCCATGCTATCCGCCTATTGATTTTGACTTCTCAAAACATGGAGGAAGTTAATTGTTTTGAATTCCTTGCATAGTTAGGAGAGCATATGATGCATCCTTGAGGAAGGAATATTATGGTCTCTATAGATATTTCTTGCTTCCCTAATGACAATTAAGGAATCTCCTATTATGCTCATTTCCTCGATCCCCATTTTCCTATCCAGCTCCAAACCTTTGATTAAAGCGTACCATTATGCCCCATTGTTTGTTTCTCTCCCAATACCCTAGGATTAATACTCTTTCTTCTTGTTCCCATTTGAGTCAAAGATTACTCCACCTTCTCCTACAATCCTTGGGATTTCCTTTCTAGGCACCATCAAAGAACAATGAGATGATTCCTATCTTTGTCCTCTAATTTTGTCCTCTAATTTTGAAGTTCATCCTTGCTCATCCTTATCTTCTAGCTCAGAAGTCTCGAATTCTTTGAGGGATTTAACCTAGAACCTGGGGAGGAATTCCAAAGGAGGTCCGCCATCCAAGCTCTTTCTTCCATCGTAAGAGGTTCATTTTTTATGCTTTTCATTCCTCTTGTGGATAAGGTGTCTACCCATAGAGCCTTTGCTGAGGCAGAAACTTTATTGATACATGAGCTTTTTCCTTCAAAAAATTCCTTATTCCTTGTGGTCTAGATTTTCCAGCAAATAAACCTTGGGAGAGAATCCCATGCTTCGGAAAAGTATGGTTTTTATAGAAAGTGCCTTGATAATAATATTTCCAGCTGAAGAAAAGATCATTCTAGATCATTGGCAACAAAATATTCATATTTAGTTCTTTGAGTACCTTCCTCCAGACTTTCTGCGTGAAATTACACTTTGTGAAAACATGCTCTAAGCTTTCCTCCTCCTCTTTATACAAGATGCAATGAAGCGGCCCTACTATCCCTCTCTTCCTCATGTTCTTGGTTGTGATTGCTTTACGGTGGGAAAGGATCCATAAGAAGACATTGATCTTTGGAAACCCATATCTGCTCCAATTTTTATTCCACCTGTTATTTTTTATTAACCTGTTCTTCCTTTTATATACCATACGTTAGCCTTCTTTCACCATATACACTCCTGTATTTCCCCATCCATGATTGTTTGCTATATTTTTATGTATTGGTGCTTTCCTAATCATGAGCATGAGGAGCGCTCTGTAGTCTTGATGAAGGTGCGCTGGAATACCAATACATTTCCATCCTTTCAATCTGCTTCTTCCCGTCCAAATTGAGTTGTCATATAACGTGCTGTAACCATTGCTCTCACACCAATCCTTTATTTCATTCAACTGCTGATAGAATTTTGCTGGCGATTTCAATCCTAGCTTATCCTGCCAGATTTTAACGCGTTACCCATTCCCTGCAATCCAATAGATGTTTTCTTGGATTATAAAAGATGATTTTTTGTAGAGCTCCTAGATTGGAGACCCATCTCTGTTCATGCCTATGCTTTCGACGCACCTCCTTCTATTGCTTGTCATGCATTTTTTTTTGCAGGGCCGATTTCCACCATGCACTTTTTCCAGTACAAACTCTCCATAATACTTTTTCACAAGGAGCCATATTCATGTCTTGGGGATTTCTGACTCACATTCCACCATGTTGCTTTAGGTTGTGATAGGATGTCCCAGTTTACCAGGTTGTATTTTTTTGTGTTAGCCGCCTTGCTTCCTTGCTAGAGGAATTTTCGAACCCCTCCATTGATTTCTTGAATTATTTGCTTAGGATCTAAATAAATAGAGCATACATAAATCAGGTATGCAGAAAGTACAACTTTAATAAACACTAACCTTCATGCTGGGTTGAGGCATCTAGTTCCCCAAGTGTTAATTTTTTTTAATCTTGTCCATTAGACCTTATCAATCTGCCTTTTTTTTCCCTTTGAAAATGGGAATGCCCAGGTAGTTGAAAGAGTTCCAGGCTGTGAGTCCTTAGAATCCAAGGATTCATGATATAATTCCCATGTTCCCAGTAAGGCATTTCCAACCATATTTTTTTGATTTTGTGGCATTTATCTTACCATCCAAGGCTATAAGGAGAGTGGAAAGCACAATTTTTAACCTTTATGCTATGATCATGGATGCACCGCCAAGAATAATGGTTTCATGAGCGAATTGCGCATGATTTGCAGCTATATCTCCTCTTGCAATTTTCAGATCCTTAAGTTCCTGAATATCTTGCTGTTGCCACAATTTTTTGCTCATCATAGTCATCTGACACAAGGTAAAGATATGGGGACAACGGGAAGCCTTGCTTGATTCCCCTGTTGGCTTGAAAGAAATTAGTCGGTCTACCATTTACCAATGCGAAAATCCAAGGGATGCTGATGCAAGCCTTAATCCATGTAATGAACCTTGTGGAGAAACCAAACTTTGACATGATTTCAAAAACAAAGAAGTGGTTTACTCAATCAAATGCATTAGCCATATCGAGCTTTATAGCCATACCTTGCTGCTTGCATTCCATGTTGGTGTGGACTGCTTCCTGGACAATTATGATGTTGTCAAGGATTTGACACCCAACAATAAATCCTCCTTGGGTATCCAATATTATCCTTCACATTATTTTCTTCAATCTTGTGGCCAAAATTTTTCAAAGGATTTTATATGAGGTATTACATAGTGATATAGGCCTAAAGCAATCTGTTGAGTTGGGTTTGTTTTCTTTTCCTATCAAAGTGAGAAAGGAAGAGTTGGTGCCCCCCCTACCTTGTCCTTTTTTCTTATCTAGTTTAGCATTATTTTCAAATCTTCCTTGATAGTATCCCAGGATGCCCTATATAAATTGATGGTGAACCCATCAGGCTCGGGTGCCTTATCTGTTTGCAGAGACTAGATGGCACCCTTGATATCAAATTCCATTATGGGTTTTGACAGATCTTTATAATCCTGCTTCGTTATAAGGAAAGGTGTTCCAGAGAGGAGGTCATCCTATGCTAGGGGATCAGTCTCTTCCTTGTCAATGTAGAGATCTCTGAAGTGTTGAAAAACATGAGTCTTAATCTCCTCCTGTTCCACTATCCTCTTGTCATCTTTATCCTTTAATTCTTTGATCATGCTAAAGTTGAGCCTTGTTTTTGTTTTCTTGTGGAAGTAATCTGTGTTACTGTCCCCTCCTTTTAACCAGAGCTTCCTGGATTTCACCCTTAATTCCTCTTCCTCACATCTGGTTGCGTTAAGGAGATTTAGGTTTATCTCTTTTTCTGGGCTGATAAAAAGAGAGGTAATTTTCTCCGTTTTCATCTTGGAATGCAGGGATGCTAGCCCAGATTGAAGTTGGATTTTCCTATTGCTAGCATTTTTATACTCTGTTTTCACTGAGACTTTTAGCTCATTATGAACCTTTCTTAGCTTGCTTTCCCAAATGTAGCTAGGAGAGCCAGTGCAAGCCAATCCCCAAGTGTTTTTAACTAGGCCCATGGATTTTTCGTCTTGAATCCAAGAGGATTTGAATGGAAAGGGTATGGGTCCAAGGTTTTTAGGGGTAGATAACACCAAATATATCGGTTTGTGATCCGAGGTTACAGAGGGTAATGTAAAAGAAGTGGGAGTGATATCTCTAAGAAGGAAAGAGGCGCTTACCAAGAAACGGTCAAGCCTGGACACAATGTAACCTGCACCCAACCTTCTATTACTCCAATTATACTTTCCATTTTTTAATGGAAGATCTAGTAGATCCAACTTATAAATCAGGTCCTCCATGCTTTCCCCATAGGGATCTCTTACTCTGGAGCCCCCTTCTTTTCTCTGATTGCGCTTTGGTAGCATTGAAATCCCCAATGATTATGATCTCTTTCCCTTCTAGATATTCTTTTAGAGCTGCTAGGCTGTTCCAAAATGATTGCTGATCTCTGTAATGTGTTGGAACATACACATTGCATACATAGCTAACATTTGGATCATCTTTTTCTTGAAACTCAGTGAGGATCCAGTATTGATTCTCCTTTACAGTTTTGATATCATACTTACTTGAGAAAAAGTCACTATTCCTCCCAAGGCGCCTCTGGAGCTTATATTGTTTTCCTGGCTATTTTTCCAAAAGTGTTGTGAGAGTGCTAGTACTTCAACATCACTCATTTTAGTCTCTTGGATAATCAACTTTGTCTGGATTTTTAGATTTGATGATGTCTTTTATTGATTCCACTTTGTTTGCTCTGCCCATCCCTCTGCAATTCCAAGAGACAACTTTCATTACTTCTTGGTTGATTGAGGTCCTGCTCTAGACCTTCCATCTGCTTTCCCTGTATTTTGGTGATTTTGAAGGAGCTTTGCTTCTTCAATGCTCCGCTTCCTTCCTAGTTCCAGTTTCTCTCTTTGCTTGCTGCTCTCTGTGGTATCTTTGTGACTTTATTCCTCTGGTGTTCGGAGTTGTTTCAAGGATCTCTTGTGACCCATTTTAAGATGTGTCAGGAGATTGGGAAAAAGAGGAAAGTATTCTTTGTTTTACCCTTTCAACCCAAGATCCTCCAAGCGTTGGAGAACCTTTCGTCTCTGCATCTAGTGTTACTTCCATGGGTGAAGATGTCGGTATGATGCTTCCTGCTAAGATGCAATGGGGTTCTGCTATGCCTTCTTTTAGAGTCTCTTCGATCAATATGATTTCCCCTTCTTCTACATTCAAAATTTTGAAATGAATATTTTTTGTGACCTCCTTTTCTCCCTGCTCTGACTCTTTTCCTTTCTCTAGCCGTGGATCCTTTGACTCGGGGTTTGAGGGTGTTGTTTTCCTTCCTTTTTTCTCCTTTTCCCACTCTTCATCTAGAGTTTTCTCCAGATTTTCTTGCACTTCTTTAGGTCAGTTTTTGACAAAATAACCGTACTCATGGAATTTATTGCATTTGAACGGAAATTGCTCATAATCAAATTTTTGAACATGTTCCCATCCATCCATGCAAATCCTTACAATTTTCGGTAGCCCATTTTCTAGATCAACCTCTACACAGATCCTTGTGCAGGAGAATAGAGGACCTTTCGGTTTTGCCTTATCTATGTATTTTCCAAGAGAGTTTCCTGTTGCCTGAAGTGTTTCATCGTTTCAGCAGTGTAATAGGAGATGGAGGAGACGAAACCAGATTGGGACTGCAGAGGGCACATCCTTTTCTGGATCGAATGTTAAACTCCATTGATTTAGGTATAGCCCCTGGGGGCCCATGTAGTAAGTCCCGCTTCTGAATATTAGGTTCCTATCTTCTTTGTTTTAAAATAGAAAGGTGAAGAATCCCTTGTCATTAGAGGAAATTTGGGGTCTAAAATGGGCCTTATAAGAAAACGTGCCAACAACAAATTTTGTGAGTTGGAATTCAAGAACCAATAGAATTTCAATAAAATGAGTCAACCATAATGGTTGAATTGACATATTTGTCATAAAAGAAAACTACTTTTTTTGTTCGTATTTTCGGCATATCTCCATGTCTTTTTACTCAAATTTCAAGCAGGAGAGCTCGTTGGATGTGGAATTTAATTCTGCATCCAATGAGTACCCACACTGCATACTTTTGACAGACCCCGCTACCCCAAAAACAAGAAATACCTAAAAAAAACGTGATGATGACATCATCATGACGTTTTTTCAGGTATTTCTTGTTTTTGGGGTAGCGAGGTCCATAAAAAGTATGTAGTGTGGGTACTCGTTGGATGCAGAATTAAATTCTGCATCCAACGAGCTCTCTCGCTCAGAATTTGAGTAAATACATAGGGAGATATGTCGAAAATACAAACACAAAAAGTAGTTTTTTTCATTCTTCCTCCAAAATTAATAAGTATTATTTTATTATTTTATTGTTTTAACTATTATTTTATTATTTTCCTTAGGAGGCCCATTTTAGACCCCAAATTTCCTCTAATGCGCAGAAGCAGTGTTGCAGGCCCCCAGAGATCAAAGTCATCTAGATTTTTTCACCCAGAGATCCATTGTTTTTGGTGATGGCCAGATACTAGTAAACTGTCCGATCAACCCCCACTCACTCAGTGCAATGGATTTCATCCTTGATGCTATTGACGTGATCTGTATTCTAGGAGCATTAGCCCGCTTAACAAAACCATCTCCTCCATCAGACATAGAAGAGGGAGTCGGTGGCATGGAGGCCACGACGGTCCTGGATGCCGCATCCAGATTCCTCCTTTGATCTTATGGGTTTGGATCTGCTGGAGGATCCATCCCAATCCCGACAAGGGCGAAAGCCCACAGCTAAATCTTTTTGTTCCAGTATTTTCGATGATCTTCATGAGCCACTGCTAGTCTGGTTATTCGCTGAGCGTGAGCTGCATGTAGCGTGATTCCTGCAGAGGAGCTCAGTCTCTGTTCCAAGGGGGCTGCACGTTTGCATGCAGGGATTGTTGCAGAGGAGCTGCGCTCGATCCGTTCATTGTAATAGACAGATTTAGTTGGGGTTAATATTTCATTTTTAATTTGGGTTAAGTGAAGTTATCATATTAATCATAAAGAAAATGATAATAGTAATTGTGTTTAATACCGTGAGATTTCTTTACCAGAAAGAAAGTTTATGCAATTTTTTAAACAGAAAATTTATGTAATTTAATTAGTTTTAAAATGAAAAGTTAAGCGTGTTGAGGAAATGTGAACCCCAATAGACTTCATATATCAATTTATAATTGGCTTTATTTTTATTATGTTTTGATATTTAATTTATTTTTATCAAGTTGACGAATGTTTTGGTATATTCATTTTTTTAATTTTTATTTAAGCCTATTATAGGCCACGAAACACCCCCAATAAAACCACATGAAGCGAATATTAAACTTAAAGAAGAATATTAGATTTAAAAACTTGATTTAATATTAAGTTTTTAAACTTAACACTATAAGCCTTTTATGTTTAAAAGGAAGTTAAAACAAAGATTGTGGTTGATGCAAATTTCTTTTTGCTAAATGATTAATAAAAACATCAATGAATATATTGTAATTATAATAATAAATACTTCGTTTGGGTTAATGTTTCATTTTTAATTTGGGTTAACCGAAATTATCACATTAATCATGAAAAAAATATAATAGTAATTGTGTTTAATACCCTAGATTTCTTTGAAAAAATGTTATGCAATTTTTTTAAGAAAAAAAAATGTGATTTAGTTAGTTTTAAAATGAAAGCTTAAGCCTCTTGAGGAAATGTGAACCTCAAGAGGCTTCATATATGAATTTATAATTAGCTTTATTTTTTTATTATGTTTTGATAATTATTTTATTTTTATCAAGCCATCCAATTTTTTAATATATTCATTTTTTTTAAGCCAATTATAAGCACATAAAAAGTTACACATCACCCTTTATTGAGCTATAAAATATACCTTTAAGCACAATAATAAAATAGATGTAAATGACTTAAATTAAATTAATTAAAATGTGAATTAAATAAAAACACTTTGAAATTAATATAAAAAAGATATAATTAATATTTACTTAAATTAATTTGGATTTTTTTTCAATTATAAAGAGACTAATTATAAAATATCAAATATCTTTTCTTGTATACAATCAAGCACCTTACACTCATTAAAATTTAACAACACAAACGAAAAATCCCAATAAGATTGGCCATTAGAAAAAATATTATCTCCTGTTAACATCATGTTTAGATTACGTAATAAACACATATGTTTATGTGGTCTTCCACCCACCCCCCACACACACACATATATATATATATATAAAGCAAGATCATCATGATATATAATATTATTAATTACATAAATATCTTTTCCAATTTAATATTAAAATTAATTTTAATATTTAAATACCTTTCTAAATCCTAATTATGTCAAAGCGCAATATATAAGATTTAGATATTCACAATCTATTAAGCTCCTCTCCACACCAACTAATCACGGTTGAAATATTGACCCTTTAACAAATATTATAGGTAGTTAAATATGTTAAAAATAAAGCAACAAGATCATCATGATATATAATACTATTAATTACATAAATATCTTTTCCAATTTAATATTAAAATTATTTTTAATACTTAATACCTATCTAAATCTTAATTATGTCAAAGCGAAATATATAAGATTTAGATACTCATAGTCTTTTTTTCAGATGGAAAGATCCATGGGAAACCCATCAATACTTCCCCACATTAGTGGATGGTAGAGGTGGTAAACCGCCGGCCATCCTCGCAGAAGGCCTAACCCCAAAGGACTCAATGCTCGAACCCGTGACCTCTCCCCGAACCGAGAGAGTGTGCGCACGTCTTACCAATTGAGCTAACCCTTGGGGCAGATACTCATGGTCTATTAGGCTCCCTTTCCACACCAACTTATCCCTTTAATAAATATTATAGGTAGGTAGTTATATATGCTAAATTCGTCTTGTTTATTCTTTTAAAATAGGAGGTGAAGTTAAACGAAAACGATCTTTGTCGTTATCAAATTTTATTTTTGAATTATTAGGCCGCAGTTCCTTCTACGATGAGGTGATAGCTTTTTTATATATAAAATTAGTATTTTAAGTTTGGAGTGAGCTAGCTCGGGAGCAATCCTCCCTCCATCCGACGGAGGAGGAGCAAAGTCAACGCTAACTTTGCTCCTCCTCCGTCCAATGAGGGAGGATTGCTCCCAAGCTAGCTTACTCCTTTTAAGTTTTAACTTTGTGTCACAATAATAAGAAGTATTATTTGACGTCATGGTCTCTCATTCTATATATTTAATTAATTAATTTATTAGGGTTTGGTTGATAAGTTTTTGATTTTGTAAAACAATAAATAAATAATAATAATAATATTATTTTTTATTAATATATATAGTTTTAAGGGGTAGCTTATTTGGCTGGAATCCTAGTCCAATTTTTTTGATATCGATTCTTTGGGTTTTTTGGGGTTAACCTCTCAAATTAGAGCCTATAGGACGAGGCCCCTTTGAGTAGGCCCCTAGAATTGTACTATGGATGTAGCGAGCCTCAACCACAATTGCTAAGGCTGTGAAGCAAGTAAAAAAATATAATATTTATTTAAAAATAATTAATAATCATAAAGTGATCAATTGTTTTTTAGTTTATTTCTACTTCTAAACTATTCAATTCCATATTCATATCAACAATTCGGCAAAGAACCTTCAAAGTGTTATTATTTTTGGAAAAACACCTAATAAATGTTTAAAACTTCGAAAACCGCCCAACCTAACTAATCATTTTATTAGCTAGGCTATATGGAACCTTCGGAATGTTGTTCTTTTCGAAAACCACCCAATAAATGTTCAAAGAGTTTGCATGGCAATGCTCCGTGCCTCGAGAAGGCCACAAAAGACCCTTTTATTCCTTGGACTACCTTTCAATTACATCAGACTCGCGATCATTTTAATGGACCTTCTCAAAATTTTGGATCTGTTTTCGAGGGCGGGGATGGTGTTATCTCGTCACTCCAGGTTATTGGCGATTCCAAGACTAATCTAGATTGGGCCTAGTATAATAGCCAATTACAAGTTTGCAGATTCTTTATAGAAGTAAGGGTTGTAGATGGAACAAGGAACTTGGAAGCTATGGGAAGGTCTAAATGATAATATTACTGAGCTAGCTCTTGAACCTTAACTAGGATGATCAAGATGATAGACTTCTACCATATTGATCTTTAGTACAACCTCTTTTATATAGACACTTTTTGAATGGTATTTCTTAATAGAAAATATGTAGTTTTCTTTTCTACTTACTCATTATTATTCTTTGATGATAAAATTACAATGTTCAGATAGCTTATGATGCCGATAGTATATGTATGACCTATTTTGGCTCTCTAAACCATATGATTGCATTATTAATTTGATGAGTTATGTTTTATTTTAAGGAAAAAACCATTATAAAACTTAGATGTGTATGTTGTTTCAAATTAAATATTTTTTTTATAATCATTAGTTGTATTTTTTTTATTAAGAGAGTCGACAACTAAGACAATTTTATCACTTACTCTGTATTTAAAGACAAAATTTTAGTTATATATTAATAAAATATAAATTTAGTAATTATTTATTTTTATATTTATTGAAATAAAAATATTAACAACTTATTATAAAAATAATAATAATAAGGTTTCATAAAGGCTATCCAACTCCACAATGCATAAATAGTAAAGGAAAGAAGGAGATGAACATGTAATATGCGTGTTTCAATGGGCTATACTACTTTCCATAAATTATGATAAAATGCAGGGGAGGACATGAGCATGTGTTATGAACATAAGGTGGCTCAAACTGTTAATTGCATGGTTGGGAAGATTCAGATTTAATAAATTAAAATGGTATAAAAGAAAGAATTTATAGCAAATGAGTTAACCTTATTATTTTCGGACAGATTTAAAAATTTGATATAATATCATGAATTATTTGTCTTATTGATTTTGAAAAAGTAATTGTTTATTATATATATATATATATATATATATATATATGGATTTTTTATTTTTTTTATGATTGGGTTGCTATATTATTTTTGCTTCAACTTTATTGTTTGCTTTTCTGATTGAGTGAAGTTTTGGTTTGCTTAGTCTAGTATGAAGAATTTGGTTTGCTTAGTTTAGTATGAAGAAATTGTAATGTCTATGAAATTGTGATGTTTTGAAAAAGAAGAAGAAGAAGACAAAAACACATATATATAGATAATAAAGAGACACACTAATTAGGGATGGAAACAAGATTAGGTTTTTTTTGTCAGTTGACGACAAGGTAGGAGGGTGGTGAACTTGATAGGGTTTCTCTTAGCAAGAATCCTTTCGAGCGTCAAGTCAATTACTCAGAAGACGAGGGACTATCGAAATGTGGAGATTCTTTGCGGTTTAGAGGGTAGTCGATCATGACTTCATCCACATGCCTGAGAAGGAAGCGATTGATTGAGGGGTTGGGTAATCTAACAAGCCCCAAGAATGACAATATATCATCCACATGTGGGGCTTTCCATATCCTTGATAGTACTCAAGTGATGATGAAGCACGAGGCTTTACACGACCCGCGACCTGTATGTTGTTAGTCGTTGGGAGATGGTTTGTATGTAGAGTTATGCTTGGTGGTCGATCGTATTGGTGGGGGTTTTGAGGATCTTAGTATGGTGTGGAGCATTGCAAATATGGACATATTTGGAGGCTTCATGGGAAACAAAGTGGATATCGATGAGTATCTTGCTGTAGCCCTTGCCCCAAGGCTAGTTATCTATAAAAAATTAAGGGTTTTGAGGTCTCAAGGTGGTGAGTTATCGTTGGTCATAGGTGCAAGTATCAATGTCATGGACATAGTTAACCTAGATGGGTATGCTTTCGTGGCAAAGCTTTATGGACATCAGGCTAATTTACCATCCATGTAAGCATGGGTGACCGGTTTTAGGCTATACCCAAATTATACATTCACTAGCGAGAGAGTGGTTTGGCTATGTGTTTAGGGGGGAGGTCAGCATGAAGAAAGTGCTTCACAAGTTCTAGTATTTGGGCATGCATATGCTTGTATTCAAACATTGGCATCCACTATTGTTCCCAGAGAGGAACTTTTTTAGTGCACTCCCATTTGGGCCAAGCTCTTGGGGTTTCCTTTTGAGTTGTGGTTAATGACTGGACTTGACATTATAGGGATACCATCGAAAAATTCATTACTTATGATGAATCAACCTTCTTTGAACCTAACATATCGGTAGCATGAACCCTAGTGGACATTGATTGCAAACCTTGTATATTTGAAACTATGGAGCTTATAGTGGGAAATCAGTCTTATACTCAGAAAATTGACTATATAAACGTGTCGTTTATATGTGCAAGGTGCCATAAGTATGTGTACGTGGTTGTAGATTGATTGCAGAGTTTTCAATGGACCTTCTCAAAATTTTGGATCTGTTTTCGAGGGCGGGGATAGTGTTATCTCGTCACTCCAGGTTATTGGCAATTCCAAGACTAATCTAGATTGGGACCAGTATAATGGCTAATTACAAGTTTGCAGATTCTTTATAGAAGTAAGGGTTGTAGATGGGACAAGGAACTTGGAAGCTATGGGAGGGTCTAAATGATAATATTAGTGAGCTAGCTCTTGAACCTTAACTAGGATGATCAAGATGATAGACTTCTACCATATTGATCTTTAGTACAACCTCTTTTATATAGACACTTTTTGAATGGTATTTCTTAATGGAAAACATATGGTTTTCTTTTCTACTTACTCATTATTATTTTTCTGATGATAAAATTACAATGTTCAGATAGCTTATGATGCTGATCTTATATGTATGACCTATTTTAGCACTATAAACAATATGATTGCATTAGTAATATGATAAGTTATGCTTTATTTTAAGGAAAAAACCATTATAAAATTTATATTGGTATGTTGTTTCAAATTAAATATTTATTTTATAATTATTAGTTGTATTTTTTTACTAAGAGAGTCGACAACTAAGACAATTTGATCACTTACTCTGTCTCTAGGGACAAAATTTTAGTTATATATTAATAAAATATAATTTTATTAATTATTTATTTTTATATTTATTGAAATAAAAAATGTTAACAACTTATATAAAAAAAAAATTAAGAATAATGTTTCATAAAGGCTATCCAACTCTACAATGCATAAATAGTAAAGGGAGGAAGGATATGAGCATGTCATATGCGTGTTTCAACGGGCTATACTACTTTCCATAAATTATGATAAAACGCAGGGGAGGACATGAGCATGTGTTGTGAACACAAGGTGGCTCAAAGTGTTAATTGCATGGTAGGGAAGATTCAGATTTAATAAATTAAAATGGTATAAAAGAAAGAGTTTATGGCAAATAAGGTAAGCTTATTATTTTCGGAATGATTTAAAAAATTGAGATAATATCTTGTATTATTTGTTATATTGATTTTGAAAAAGTAATTGTTTATTGTATATGTGTGTGGATTTTTTTATTTTTTATTTTTATGATTGGTTGCTATATTGTCTTTGCTTCAACTTTATTGCTTGCTTTTTTGATTGAGTGAAGTCTTGGTTTGCTATAGTCTAGTATGAAGAAATTGTGATGTTTTGAGAAATAAGAAGAAGAAGAAAAAACATATATATAGATAATAAAGAGGCACACTAAATAGGGATGGAGACAAGGTTAGTTTTTTTTGCCAGTTGACGACAAGGTAGGAGGGTGGTGAGCTTGAGAGGCTTTATCTTAGCATGAATCCTTTTGAGCGTCAAGTCAATTACTCAGAAGATGAGGGACTATCGAAATGTGGAGATTCTTTGCGGTCGAGAGGGTATTCGATCATGACTTCATCCACATGCTTGAGAAGGAAGCGATTGATTGAGGGGTTGGGTAATCTAACAAGCCCCAAGAATGACAATATATCATCCACATGTGGGACTTTCCATATCCTCGATAGTACTCAAGTGACGATGAAGCACGAGGATTTACACGACTTGCAACCCATAGGTTGTCAGTCGTTGGGAGATGGTTTGTATGAAGAGTTATGCCTGGTGGTCGATCGTATTGGTGGGGGTTTTGAGGATCCTAGTATGGTGTGGAGAATTGAAAATATGGACAGATTTGGAGGCTTCATGGGAAACAAAGTGGATATCAATGAGTATCTTGTTGTAGCCCTTGCCCTAAGGCTAGTTATCTATAAAAAAATTAAGGGTTTTGAGGTCTCAAGGTGGTGCGTTATCGTTAGTCATAGGCATAGGTATCAATGTCATGGACATAGTTAACTTAGATGGGTGTGCTTTGGTGGAAAAGCTTTATGGACATCATGCTAATTTACCATCCATGTAAGCAGAGGTGACAAAGCAATGGGGACCCGTTTTAGGCTATACCCCAATTATACATTCACTGGCGAGAGGGTGGTTTGGTTATGTGTTTAGGGGGTTAGGTCAACATGAAGAAAGTGCTTTACAAGTGCTAGTATTTGGGCATGTCATGTCCCCTCTGTTTGACCATTAAAAGTGTTGACCATGCTAAAGTTCCTAGGGTCTCAAATTGACATTAATTATTATTCCCAGGACAAATTTTGCTAATAATTATTTTGAGGCATGTATTTAATTTTATTTCATCCTTTTTATTTATTATGCAAATTAATGATGTGGAAATAATGCTGGCATGTCAGGAGGGCGCATTGGGGAGGTCAGTCAAATTTACTTGGTGAAAAATAATAAACTCCCTGACAAAATCAGTCAAGGAAATAAAGGGAAATTGCCTAAAAGCAGCAGAAAAGCAAACATAGGTAAAAGCAGGAAAAGTTTGCAAAGGTAGGGCGTAGTTTCCTCTTATAGAACTCAGAAAAGTTGTAAGGAAAAAATAAGGAAAGTTTTTGGAAAGGAAAGCATAGTTTCCTTATGGATACTTAGGTAGAAATAAATCTTTCCATAAAAAATGTACCTTCAGTTTCACCTAAAAAGCTTGTTTTATCAATGTATGGGGGAAAACTGATGAATATGACTGCAATAAGAAATAAGCAAGGTTGTGGGATTGATTGGAGAGATTTTATATGTTCATTTAAGTGTTATTCATTTTTTATTTATTTCATATGTAGTTCATAAATCAATCTTCCATGAATTAACTGCTTTATTTTACACCCTAGCTAGATTGCTAGTTTTAAATGATTAGTCTTGCAGTTTTTGATGTAAAATGAGTTTTGTCCACCCAAATCGAGCACTACAAGTTCATGTGGGTCATTGAAATACCCAAATCCCAATAGTAACTCCATAACATTTTTTAGTTTGGGTCATACTGCCTTTTTGGATCCTCCATTGCATAGGGTTTCACTAGGCCAAACTTGTGAAAAAAACCCAAGTTCTTCCAAAACTCCTCAGAAATTTCCAGAACTGCTACAAACTGTCCAATTTTTTTTCTTCTATTGTATGAATTCTTGAAAAACCCTTTGCAATTTTCCAAATTCCCCTGGTTGAAAAAGGATGAACTACTCTTCCTAGTTTCATGGTTTGGCTTCCCAGAAGCGTGGAAGTAGGTTTCCGCATAGTGGATTCTGAAACCTAAATGGAACCAGATATAAATGTGTTAGGGAAGAGGAAGTTATATGTCTGAAATATATTTGTTTTCTTCCCCCTACTCACTCCTCTGGTCTGCAAAATTTTTCTAGCAAAATCCCTGATATTCCTAGTCTGAATAGGCTCTGAGTGGTTTAATTCAAAAATAAAAAATTTTAATTTAAATTACAGAATTAGATGTTGTTTAGGTCTGCATACCAGACTTTGGATATTACAGCGAATGCATATGCTTATATTCAAACACTGGCATCCACTATTGTTCCCAGAGAGGAACTTCTTTAGTGCACTCCCATTTGGGTCAAGCTCCTGAAGTTTCCTTTCGAGTTGTGGTTAATGACTGGACTTGCAATTATAGGGATACCATCGAAAAATTCATTACTTATGATGAATCAACCTTCTCTGACCCTAACATATTGGGAGCATGAATCCTAGTGGACATTGATGCCAAACCTGGTTAATTTGAAACTATGGATCTTATAGTGGGAAATTAGTCTTATACTCAGACAATTGACTATATAAACGTGCCATTTATATGTGCAAAGTGCCATAAGTATGTGCACGTGGTTGTATATTGATTGCATATTTTTCAATGTTGAATTTGGGAGATCAAGTAGAATTCTTAATTGTTGGAGGTTGCCTCGTAGTCAAGCAAACATAAGGGGGATGCCAATCCCGACTCCAAGTTGGACAATATTAACTTAGGTTTGATTCACACAAAGGACATGTTGGTGGAATTTCCAATAGCTCTAGTGATTATTGACTTATCCATCCCTTTAATTGTGGGATGTGACTCACAGGGTGTCTAATAGGAGACTGCTGAAAACACATTCGAAGATTTAGATTTTACGACAATTGAGCTAAGCAATTGTAAAAGACTTTTAAGGAGGAAGGAAAACAACATACTTCAAGTAAGTTCCATGAGACTACTTTTCCCTTATCTGCATTAGAAGTGGATATTATGTTAGTTGCTAGTTCCTTGTCTTCTGCAAGAGAAGACAAGCACTTTATCTTGGGGGATTTGGAGGGGGGGAATTGCCTTTGTAGAAGGGATGTCTGAGGACGTGGTACCATATACTATCAAACTATCCCACTAAACGTCCATCTCAACCACTCCTTCCTTTGTTGTAGAGGTGGGGGATCATATCATCTCCATCTGAAG
The DNA here is from genome assembly GCA_001517045.1 of Pseudotsuga menziesii. Taxonomy (NCBI): domain Eukaryota; kingdom Viridiplantae; phylum Streptophyta; class Pinopsida; order Pinales; family Pinaceae; genus Pseudotsuga; species Pseudotsuga menziesii. The sequence continues at coordinate 109,485 of LPNX010385444.1, read as the reverse complement.
GTCCACTCTTCCCATTTGGGAGAAAAGGGAGGGTTGGATTTGGACATGTCTCCTAAGATGGTGAGCTCAAAGGTTGGGCATAAAAATATGATTAGACATGCTCAAGAATGTGTGATTGATGAAGTAGGTTAAGGGAGATACAGGGTGATTTTAGGGACCCTTAGAGTGGGACATGCCCCACATGGAGGTTACAAAGAAAAATACTTTTAGTTAATGTACATGGGCGAGGGGGAAACACCAACATATTGGCACTCAAGCATCTTGTCGAAGTGGAAAATCTAGAGGTAAAGTTTATGAAGGAATCCATGTGTTAGGGAGAAGACGTTTAGACCAAGTTGCATAGGGTGTTCAAGGGCTAGCACTTCATGGCCCTAAACTCCTTGTGTCATTCAAGGGGAGTAGTGAATGGAATCAAATTACCCATTACGATTCTCAATATTTTTACTGTTCCTTTGGGAATTTGCATAGAAATATTATGTCATCAGTTGAATAGATCATTCATGTTACTTAACATTTATGTACTAGTTGAGGGAAAGTTAGATTTTGGGAAGAATGTCACATCTTTGCAGTGCCTTAAAGTCAATAATATCATCGTAGGTGAGGACTTAAATTTTATACTCTATTGAGAAGAAATATGGGGTATTTCATCAAGTATGGACAATCTGTCTCAATTCTTACTGACCCCACTTTGAGGGTTTGGCTTGGTACAACATACCTCCTTTTGAATATTGACCAACTTGGACCAACCATAGTGTGGGATGGGAGGGATTAGCTAAGAGTCTAGATAGGTTCCTGATACATGATGACAATTGAGTTTTAGTAAACCATTTCTAGATGTGGATCAAGTAGATTAGACTGTCTAGCCACTTTCCCATTTTCTTGGAGATGGAGTGGATGGGTCAAATCTAGGTGCACTGTTTAAGTATAATCCATGTTGGGTGTAGGAGGATGATTTGTAGATCTTGTACAAAATAATTTGATTTATATTCAGAACCATGGGGAGGATTGCACATGTGCACCATTCACTAGATCCCTCTACATTCTCAAATCGAAGGAATTGATGTGGAATAAGGACATACTGTAGAGGAGGTATAAAGATATATGAAAGGTGGAGGAGTCCCTAAGTCAAAATCCGCATTTTCCATTTCTATTATGGAATAGCATGTTAGAGCATTCCTCTTTGACCTAGAATGGAAAAAGGACAAGCCGCTCAAATATCATGAAGAATATTAGAGATTAAGGAGTTAAGTTTTGTGGCTTAAGGTTGGGGATATAAACATAAAACATTTTTGAATTTTTTTCTTGCCAAAGGTGCATCCAAAATACGATTTGGGATTAAATAATAGTGAAGGGAAATCTTAGATAGGTTTTGACAATTTGGCACATCTTGGGATGCAACATTTCTCGGTTGTGTTCAAGGATTCTGAGCACTTAGAGATAAAGAAAGTACTCAGTCTGATTAGCAAGTTCCCACATTTGGTGGATGAGGTGGAAAATGAAGAGCTATACAGGCTGGTGGGGCTAAAGGGGTTAAAACATGTAGTTTTTTCTTTCCATGGTGATAAGAGTCTCAGTCTGGATGGTTGGAATATGCACTTTTATGGAGAACTTTTTGATCTACTTGGAGATGATATACCGAAGGAAGTGGAGGGGATGTGTCAATCAAGATTCATCACTAGAAGTTTCAATTACACATTCATAGTATTTAACCCTAAATTGAACCTTCCAAATACATTTTATTACTTTCAACAAATATCGCTATGCAATGGTATCTACAAGATTATATCAGAGGTCATATCGTTTAGGATGAAATTCATCCTATCAATATTCATCTCTCAAAAGTAGTTTGGTTTTCTAAATGGTCGTGTTATACATGAGGTGATTGGTTTAGTTTAGGAGGGTCTACACTCCATCAAATTGGGAAAATTTCAGTGGTGATTATAAGATATACCTTAATAAGGCCTAAATTTGAGTGTCTTGGTGCTACTTAAATCTACTCCTGCTTCATGTTGGTTTCAATTTGTATTTGGTTTGTTGGATTATGGGTTGTGTAAATTCTTTGTCTTTTGTTGTTCTCATAAATGGATCAGGGTAAAAAAATAGGCCTTCGTGGGGTTTGAGATAGGGTTGTCCTCTCTCCCCATATTTATATCTCTTATTTATTGAAGGTTTGAGCAAGGATATACATGATGTGTGGTGTCAACACAATGTGACATGGATCAATTTCAATTCACAGGTAACGTTAACATATCTATTGTTTTTAGATGATATTTTATTCTTTAGTACAATTTCAGAGGAGGAAGGGAAGGAATATAAGTATATTCTATACCTAATTTTCTCATATACATCTATGGGGATCAATTTTGACAATATTTTAATTTATCTCAAGGATATGAATGATATTAAACGATCCACCTTTCATGATTGGTTCCCTTTTGAGGTCTCTACCATGGATTATGGGTAAGCTATATTGGGTACACTATCAAACCAAATAAGTATGGTTGTGAATATTTGAATTAGATCATAAGTAGAGTGGAAAAACAGTTTGAAATGGTTTAACATGTTGTTTTCACAAGGGGGTCGAATCATGTCGATGAAATAAATACTAGAAGCTATATCAGTCTATTGGCATATGCTGACCTTTATTCCTTGTAGTGCATTAGAATGTATTAGGAAAACATGCTTGAATTTTCTTTGGAAAGGAGGCATTTATAATCAAGGATATCACTTAGTTCAGTGGAGGCACATAAACCTACCAAAAGGTTGGGGAGGGTGGAGAATAAACAATATATATAATTTCAATTGGGCTCTTGCAAGTAAATCACTATGGAATATCCTCACAAAGAAAGGATCGTGGAGTCGTATATCGTAGGAAAACTATATTAGGCCCAAGAATTACATAAATTGGATAAGAAGCAGTAATAATAGCACACATATGCCATCTAATTAGTGTAAATCACTCACATTGGCTTTCCAATTTATAGGTAATTATTTGGCATGGAAGGTGGGATCAGGTCTACAAGTTAGAATTGGTTTGGACATTATAATGGGGGTATGTAGGGATATATGTCTCCCATATGAATTAATAAGGTCTTTGAGGAAAGAGGGCTGTGTAACCTCATTAAATTTGCAAGATTCACTCATACTAGTCTTTGAGGCAAGGATAGCTTTCTATGGAGGAACTCGACCTTGTTGGATTTTGGGTAGACTACTGGAGAGCCTTTGTAAGAGCACTTCAAAAAGGCTCACATTTGACTCATTTATTAAGTGGATGAGTTACTTTGGTATTTTAAAAAGTCCATGGGATAAAAAGTTGTGTGTTTGGGAGACTTGGTTATTCTAGATGTCCCTCACAGAGAGGAGTCGTGGTGGCAGAAAAAATTTAGGGGATCGACTCCCTTCCAAAAAGCGCATTGTTATTCTAGATGGTGCTAAGAAAAGAGTTCAGCCTTGGGATAAATTTTAGTGTCAAAACAAAAGTGGGAAGGTAATTTGTAGGCTTTGGAAGTTAGGGGTAGAATACAACAAACACTTTTTCATCCACTGTTCTTTTTTGAAGTAGTTTTGGTACGAGATTGCATAGGTTCTGAAGATACATAGAATTTTAGAATCAGAGTAAGTGAAAGTTTATTTTTCTCATTTTATCATTATAAGAGAACTAAATACATTTCACTCTCTCCCTATGCTAAATTTGTTGGGGGATTTGGACCTTGAGGAATTTGACTATCTTTGATGATACAATCACTCCTCCTTACATTAAAACATATTGAATACTCCACATGAAATCTCAGTTCATGTGGTCAACCCTCTAAATATTAATAAGTGTAGATCCTGGTGTTTCTTCGATGGAGTGTGTCATACCGAGGACCAATCTTATGGTATAGGATTGCTCTTATTTTTTTACAATTCTCATTTCTATGTTGGAAGAGAGGCCGTTGGAGTAGGCTTGAATAAAGTTGTTGATTTATTATCCTTATTTTATCTACCTTAGATGGAATTAGAGGTACATGTGAGATCATTACAAGTTTTTGTGACTTAATGTTAACTATAAGTTGGATGAAAAATGAGTTATAGTTATAGGATGCTAGTATCTATAGTTTAGCAAAAAATCTACATGAAATGTAACAACATTTTTATCATCTTACTTTTTCCCATATATGTTGAGAGATTAATGTCAAAGCCAATAAACTGTCTACGTCAACAATCAATTTAGTTATTGGTAGCTTGTTTCAAGATGAGTGCATACACATAAATCTAGGCTTGTCACAAGTACTAGACCTATAACTTAGTTTTCATAGAAAATAAATAAAGATGGTAGTAACTTAGTTTTCATAGAAAATAAATAAAGATGGTAGTAAAGTGGAAAGACAAGTATATTAACTTTTTAGGATGAATTGTGTAGTTTATACTATCTCTTATTTGTGATGGGCACCTGAATATTGTATTTTCCTAATTTCTCTAATGGAAAGCACGCTTTTTTTTCTTCGAAAACAAGATTTATATTAAAAAGAATTAGTTCTTTTTGGGTTACATATTTATCATAATTTTTTAAATATTCTTCTATCAATATAAATAAATATATAAAATATATAATCTATTCTTCTATCAATATATAATTTATTCAAACATATAAAATTATATAATTATTTAATTTATTCTTAATTATATATATCTTATAAAAATATGTTTATATATATATATAATTTAAAATATAATAATAAGTTAATAAATTGGGGAATGTGCACCCAAGACAGATTACTGCTGATGGTCCTGTACTCCTTTCCTTTCTATATTCTTGTAAAGCGAACTTGGGTAAGGATCCTTGGCTCTGTATCTCAGTATAGGCACATACATTTTCTCTCTTATATAGGTTGTGAGGGTATCTTGGTGGCCTATTTGTTTGGCTATGTTTCTACTGGCTTGTTTGTTGGAAGCTGAAGCTATCTTCTTTTGGAAATATTTACTCATTTTCCTTGGAACCCTCTACTTGTGAGTATGGGTAGTCACTCAAATTGGGGACCTTCTTGCAGAGATGGGCTACATGAAATTAGGGAACTCAAGCGGATGGCACGGCATATGAATCTTCAGATGGATGGATTGAAGTTTTCAATACAAAGTTTAAATGCACATATAACTTAGCAAGATACCAAGCAGGACCGCCTTGAGAATATTCTAAAGGACCAAGGGGGAAAGATCAATAAATTGATCAGTGACTCTAAAATTACTTTTAATATTATCTTGAGTCTCCCCAATGTTGAAAAATCATAAAAGGAATCATCAACATTAATATCATTGTAGGAATCATCAATGTCATCATCATATATCATGATCATCATATTTAGTCTTAATATCACAATCATTATGATCATCATTGTGATAATGATAAAGGGATCATACCACCTAATTAATTACATGAGTTTCATAAAAGAGATTTGGACTCTAAGTGGGAATGTAGGCATCAATTGTGATTGATATCATGTTATAATTATCAAATCATCATCAACACCGTAAACATTGTCACAATGCACCATTGTCATGTTCTTGAGGTTGCTGTGATTCTATTAAGGTCACTTAAATGTTGTTAGGGGTGCTCGAATTACATTATATTCATTTAGGTGACATTAGGGTCACTAAGAATCCATTACAGACATTTAGTTCCCATTAGGATCAATTAGGATCCGAAAGAGATATCACATGCATCATCAACATGATTGGCATCAAAATCATCAACTTCATCAACGTCAACATCATACAATACATCATCATCATCATCATTGTCATTGTAATATATCATCATGATAGGAATTCATGTCATCAACATTGTGATGATGGACAATGCATCCTACTACATTACAAGAATTTTTTAATGGATGTTTTCCCTCACCTAACTGGTTTGATGGGTCATAATAATTAATAATTTTAATTATCCTCATTTTCATCATTATCATCATCAATATCGTCATCATCATCATCATCGTATACATTGACATTAACACCATAATCATCATCATTGTCATCATCATATAAGATCATCACCATCAATATCATGATCATCATCATTATGATCTTGATCATTATTGTGATAATGATAAAGGCATTAAACCACCCAATCACATGAGTTTCTTAAAAATAGATTTGAGCTCCATGGGAATGTAGGAATAAATTTTGATAGATATCATCTTATAATTATCAAATCATAATTGGGTCCATCATAATTGTCATAATGCATCATCATCATGTTGTTAAGGTAATTAGATTCCATTAATATCTCTCAAATGTTGTTATGGAAACTTGATTTCCATTAGATCCATTTCGGTGACATTAGAATCATTTAGGTTCCTTTAGGATCAATCAAGATCTAGAAGTTCCATTACAGTCATTTAGGCTCCATTAGGATCAATCAAGATCCAAAAGTGTTATAACATGCATCATGAACATTGACATTGACATCATCATCATTATCATCCTAATCATCATCATTAACATCATATAGTACATCATTGTTATCAACATCATGTATCATCATGATCATAGTCATTCATATCAACCACATTGTGATTATGAACAAGGCACCTTACCACTTTTCAATAATTTCATAAGGAACCTTTTCCCTTGCCTAATTGAGTTGACAGCTGTTGATAATTAGTAATTGTCATGATATTCACTGTCATCATTATCACCATCATTATCATCATCTTCATTATAATTTTCATCATCATATATCATCACAGTAAATGCCATGTTATAATTGTCATGATCATTGTGATGATGAAAAAGTAATCCAACCACCTATTAATTAAATGAGTTTCATAAAGATATTTTTCCTCTGAATGGGAATGTAGAAATCAATTGTCATCATTACCATCTTATAATAAAATAATCGTAAATGCCATTATCTTTGTCATCATGCATCATCATCATCGTTGTCATGATGTTAGGGTCACTTAGAAGACATTAGGATCACTCAAATGTTTTTAGGGACAGTAAGATGCCATTAGGGTAATTTAACTTACATTAGGGCCACTTATAATCCATTAGGGTAATTTAGGTTCCATTAGGATCAATTAGGACCTAATAGTTCTATTACACACATCGCCATCATTGACATTGACATCGTCATGATCCTTATTGTCATTGTCATAATGGTCATTATGATCTTTTCCATCATAATAGAGATTGACATGATCACCATAGTCATTGTCATTGCCAGTTTTGATGTGGTGCTCATGATCATCATCGTTATAATATTGTAATCAAATCATCATTGTTGTCATCATGCATCATCAACATAATCCTCATGCTGTTAGGGTGACTCAAGTTCCATTAGGGTCACACAATTTTTTTTAGGGACAATCATATGTAATTGGGGTCATTTAAGTCTTATTAGGGTCATTCATATGCCATTAGGGTCATTTAGGTTCCATTAATATCAATCTAGATCAAATATTTCTATAATCACTTACATCATCATTATTGACATTGACATCATTGTCATCATCAACATCATACAAATCATTAATGCCATATTTATCATTGTTAGGATGCATCATCATGTTGTTAGAGTCACTTAGATGTTGTTAGGGACACTCAGATTCCATTCGGGTAATTTAGGATTAATTAGGGTCTCTTAGTTTCCAAAAAATCCACTTAGGTTCCATTAGGGTCACTCAGGGTCAAATAGTGCAATAAGATGCATCATCCTCCTCCCCTTTATTGTTATCAACATCATTACCATAATCATTTTCCTTATCATCATAGATATCAACATCAATGTTTAACACAACTATCCCAAATATAACCCTCAACTCCAATAACAAATAGCCTCTATCCCATAAATTAACTAGCTCACATGTTAGCTCGAACGGGTGTGGCTCATTGGCATCACTTGATATGAAGTCATTTGTTGTAAAGGAGGTCACGAGATCAAATCCCACCTGGGTTTAACTAGTTCCCATGTCTTGCGGGTGGGTGTGGGGAACCTAGGGGTATAGTGGTAGTAGGAGTGGATCCCTGAACCCCATGTCACATGAGTACCATCCCAGCCCCAGTTTCTAATTCCCATAGTCAACAAAAAAGTAATCCATAGGTTAATCTAGGCTCAATTCTAGGATAAATACTTGGCACTATTTTGGGAGCAAATTTAGACACAAACCAAGGCACAATACTAGGATAAAAAACATGGTGATACTTTGGGAGAAAAAGTAGATGTTATAGTATATGTTATTGTAGACACAAAAATGGGTGGTAAACCTATTGACAATTAGGAATATAAATTAGACGCTTAACATGGTGCTAATATTGGCTTAAATCTTGGAGCAACTTAGGGAGCCAAACTAGGCGCAATTCTTGGTTTAAATATTGGTGCAATTCCTTGTGCAAAAGAGGAGGCTAAACTTAGTGCTAACCTTGGTGCTATGGAGGATGTTATTTTTGGTGCAAAATGAAGCAAAACTAGGCACTATTAAGGGCATTATTCTTGGTGCTATCCCTGCCTCTAAGGTGGATGAAATTAGCATCCAATTTAGTGCCTAATTTAAAAAAGGATGCAAAAAAATGTTAGGAAAAGTTCCATCTTGTGAAATAACATCAACTTTGCCTAGTCAATGAAGAAAAATACACTAAAAGTGTTAGTGGATGCCAAAAATGGAGCTTAAAGAGATGCTAATCACATGGTTTTGTTGCAGTGGACACTGGGTTAAGTATGGGTTGTGCGTAAATGCTGGCGTATCAAAAAATAAATGTTGAATTTGTATGTATCCATGTTTTTTACTAATCTTATTTTATAATTAATGGAATTGTTGGTCCTTGAGGTGTTTCAAGGCTACTTTGGACTTGTGCTAGGGAATCAATAAATTTATGCTCGTGTTTGAATTTCACTATTCAATGTAAAAATATATAATATTTCTTCTTCTTTGTAACTTGATTGAATTACTAAATTAAGTTTATTAGAGGCATGTGATGTAATGATAATAGGTGGGAATTATTCTTTATACATCAGGTTTACGATAACATGGTGAGTTATTGAATGATCATAATGGAAATTAGGTACTATGACAAGTAAATCTTATTTCCAAAACAAAAAAATGTACTGATAAAATAGAAATCAATAGTTCAACATGAAATATAATTGCAGATACATAAAGATTGTCATGGTGACAACATATTTCGCTTCTTGTAACACATCATAGGCATTTAACAACATATTAACAAGAAAATAAAACAATCATCACATTAGTTATTCCAAAAGTGGGACGAAAGGATGCCTCATGGATTTTATTATATGTATTGATGGAGTAATTACATACATAGCGATAAATATGAAATAATGGAAGAAAGAAGGACATACTAATATAACAAAAGTTTTGAATCTGCTAGGCCCAATCACAAAATGTTAGATACCAATATATCATAAGTTCGATACGACAAAAGTATGATGAGTTATACTCTACCTTGAAAATGACAATCTTTATGAAGACATCACTTCCTCCTTTTATAGAATCCAATTCTTATTTTCTATTGTAACTTCCATTTCTAGAACTTTTTTGTTCTCTTTCTGTTACATCTTGAACTGCTAAAACTAAATTAAGTTGTTACAACTACCTTCTTTTCTTTTGAATGAAATGTCACATCCCCTGTCATCTTTCCTACTGAGGTGGCTATGGAGGCGATTGCTGAGGATGGCCAAGAAGATGCCAAGGTGGTTAAGAAGAAGATAATGCTCCAATAACTGCTTGTAATACCACTTTCCATGACTTGCTTCCTTGGAGCCATAAATTTTGTAATTGATTTCCAATATTTATCCATGGGGTATTGGAATATTTCATTTCCCTCAAGGCATTGTCTAAATTTATATAATATGCATAAGTAGCCTTGGGGAGAGCCTAAAAATTAATTTGTATACCATCTAGTAGTACACAATATTCAAATATAGTATGCACATTTATATCTCCTTTGTTGTCGTCAAACTTAAAATCAAAGTTGCAAGAGAAGTTGAGCATAGAATCATAATGATCCTTGGGGTACAAATCATCATTTCCATCCCATAGAGGGGGGAATCATTGCTTGACAATATTCTCAAAAATATATATAAAAGAACTAATGTCTCTTGACAATTGATATGCTCTTTCATACACATTATGGGATAATATATTTTTATTGATCAATTTGTTAGCATCCATGATGGTTTTAGTTCGATCTATGAAAGAAACGGTTTGTATTTCATCATAATATTTTTTAGTGAGGAGATCTATCAATGTCTGTGCATTTTCGGGCTTCTTATATAAGTGACCTAGCACATTCCTAACATCTTGAGATACTGTCACAACCAACTCCCATTCATCTTCAGAAGTGACAAAGTAATTCTAATGCTTATTCATCAGAATGGTTATTTGATCCTAGAACAAATGCTTATTTCTCTTTAGCAAGCGTTCAACATCTTACTGCAACTTATTCTTAGTTTGTTGCAAGTATGCTATGATCACATCTATTCTGAATACTACTTCCTCCAGTATTTGTAATTCACCTTAATTTTGCCTCAAGTCTTCTTTTATTTTATTGATTTCAACATCCTTGATGCTCATTTCTACCATTGACTTGGATGGTTGATATGTGCGATCCATTGTAGATACTACTTGTAAGACTGTACTCTTAGTAGTTAGCAAGTTTTGATTTGTTTCTTTATCTCAACAATTTCTTTCTCTAGTGCCTAGATATTCTCGTGATTTTGATTTTCAGCTTCCATATTTTCGTACTCCTTTTGTACTGCTAATCAAATATGTTGTTTGCACTCACTTAAGGACACATTTTTAGTTTTTGCTTCAAATCCAAGATTTATTTATCTTTCTCCTTCAACAGATCTTGAACAAGATATATTCGCTGGATCCACTCCTAAATTTTCTATCTATTGTTGTAATTTGCTTATCTTCAGCTGCTTGGATTTAGTTTCCATCTTTTCATGTCTGAGCAGACGATCCAATATACTGACTGTATTTTGTAATTTATTAACATTCATGGTGAATTTGAGGACGTCGTGAAAGAAACCTTTCCCAATCTATTGGTGCAACTTCATTTTATCCTTGGGTTTGAAAGTGTCTAAATTGAATGTGTCTTGAGTAGTCTTGAAATATGATGGTTTATTCTTACATTTGGCCATAGTTGGTTCTAAAACTTCCATCTTCAAAGTACCCTTCTTCAAGTAAATGCATGACAATAATCTCACTTGCTCCCCTATTGCAGTTTCCTTCTTAAGAAACAAATCTTTCTACACAAGTACATTATCGACCTTTATTTGAGCATACAAACCAAATAATTGAGGCTCAACAGGAGAGGTTTAGTTTGTTTCTAAGGCCTCCTTTTGAGATGATGACCCTTATTCTTGTGGCCATCTTGCTGACATAAAACTTTCCAATATAATTAAGGATAAGGAAGTTGGTGTAGACATTTTATGAATCACAATATTTGACTGCTGCTCAATTTTGGTTTTCTTTGACTCAGGTTCATGGCTTCTTGACTGTTCCATTTATGTGTGAGAATTTACCTTAGTTATTGACCTCTTTCCCCCTGCATATTTCTTGTGTGGGGTAGGGATTACCTACGATCTTAGCTGATAGTCTGGATGTAATATATTTCACACCTCCTTCCAATTTTCAAGGTTTTTAATTCCATCCAATTATTCACTTGGTGAATGATGGTATTAAAAAATATTTATAACCATCTTCCTATTTTAAGATATGACACCTTTAGGATTATATTTCTAGATAAAACCTGAGCTCATGTTCAAACTGGAAAGAATTTCCTCAACCATATATTGTGTAGTCTTTGTTTTGACTATGAAAGAAATAAATTCTTTAGGTATTTTGAAATTGATAGTACTCTTGTGTTTGAAAAAATGTATGGCATCATATTCAAATATTTTCCTTATGTACTCTAGAGTGAACAATGCAAGGGTTAAAAATATGGGGAGATGATAAGGAGTTAATTCTAACCCATAAAATTTGATCTCAACATGATCTTGATAGAAAAACCAATCTCCTACAGTGGTATCTGGATTTATTTGTAAGATACTTTTACATTTAGGAAAAATCCTAGGAGGAGGGGAACCAAATATTTTAGACATGGACGTGTTACTGGGGCTGGTTACAAATTTCTTTAAATCAGTCTGGTCGAAGGATTATTTTTTGTTATACAATGTCATGTAGAGAAGGTAGGTTTAGAATCTAGACAACTTCATAGAGGCAAACTTATTTAACTGGTCATGCATCATTTGGATAAGGAAGGAAACAAATTCTAACTTGATGGATGACTCTCAGGAAGAGATATTAATAGACAACAACATACCTAACATTGTTTCATCGATCATCTAATCATGATTGAAATACCATTACAATTGAAATTTGGGATGGCTCTGAGAATGTATTTGAATTATATGGCAATGACCTTGAGGGAAATTCAAAATCAGGAGGAAGCAAAACCTTGTAGAAGAGTTCTCTTCCTTCATGGGTCAATTCTTTGAATTTAGTGTTCAAATATTCTTCGTCAAACCCAAGCCGGGTCAAGTCCTCCTTAATTCCCAACATATCCCATAAAACACCATTGGTAATTGGAAAAACGATTCTGCCATTCCTTGAGATAATGGATCTCTTTTCTAGAGCATATAAATCAACACAACATTTGATGAATTCTTGAAATTGTTAAGCTTTGAGAACAATGAATACAACTAATCTTGAGCTTCATATGTTTAAATGGTCATTCCCTTATTTGACACACATCTCTACATCCTTGACAGCTTGATGGTGGTTTATAATTGATAGCAGAGGGTCAAAAATGTTGAAATGGGTGTCCACCAGGTGCTCATCGCTTGTTGTGAGGTTACTAGATCATGGAAAAGGAGTGGGCTATGTTATAGAAGGCATGGAAGGCATGTTTGAGAGAGAATTGATGGTGAGAGGTCTTAATTTGGAGAAAATTGGCTCTAGAAGAATACATAGAAGGAAAGTCTCTAGACAATGTTGCTGGGAACGAATGCCTTGAAGTTTGAAAAATGGGGCTTTATAGTAAAATTTCTAAAAATGGTGAATTCAATAAGTGGCCCAGGTTGCAAAAGACTATAGGGTGAGAAAAAAGAATAGGGGTCATTAATTTAATATGAAGGTTGTAGGTAAATTAGCGGCGGTTAGAGACAATGGGGCATGATGACAAAACTTGTGGGATGGATCCCACTCATGACTGCTAGGAGGTGGTATGGAGGTTTCAGGATCGAGGTAGAAAGGTTTAGTAAGACTAATTTTATGAACCTGAATTTCTCAGGGGCCTATAGGTGGCCTTGGTGGTTTTTCCTTTGGATCTTGCATTTTAATTAATTCTTGAGCATCTTTGGAGGCCTAAATCCATGAGATCCATAAATCTACTGTCACAGAGATTGTTAGTCCTTTTACTGCAAATATGATTGCTCTTAGAAATACCCTTTCCTCTTTCTCATCACCTGACAAGTGTCAAGGCATCCCTTTCCTTTATCTTCCTTTCATGTAATTTTAGTGAAAATATTAAACTAAAAAGATCACATGTAATGAAGATAACGATTAAAATGAAAAGAAAATATTCCTGGATACTATTTTACATGATTTTACAACTCTTGAAGGAGATTCAAAAATGAAAGAATCATTTGAGAAACCTGCCATTAATAAGATTTCAAAACATTTCACCATAAATGTGAACCAATTCCTATGTATTGTTGTCTTGCACTTTCACAACTTTGAAGGGACCAATCCAAATATTGTCAAATTTTCCATGTTTGGCCTAGTCCTCTCTTATGGTGTTCCATTTCAGGACTAGATCTATGGGTTGAAAATCTCTTATCATATATTTATGTCAAAGGAAACTTTTATTCTATATTAATTTAACTGTTTTCTTTCATCCAACTGCTCTCTAACCTATTGTACTTATATCAATTGATGTATCCTTCTCTCCAGTTCATTTGTTTCTTCTTTTTTTAGGCTATAATAGTTCCATTACTAGTAGATCAAGTTGAAGGGGAAATATTTCATCTTTTCCATAGACCAAATGGAAAGGAGAGGTACCAATTGATATTTTGATACTAGTCCTATCTATCCATAGATCATATTTAATATGTGAATCCCAAGCCTTGCATTTTCTTGATGATGGTAACTAGTATTTTGTTTGAGGATTTTACTAATCCATTTCCTTGAGGGTAGTATACTATTGCGTGGATTATCTCTATATTATAATATTGGAAGAAGCTATATTTTGGTAGACTTAAAGGCTTGTGTGTTGTCAATAATTATTTTTCTAGGCCATCCTAACTTCGACAAAATATTTTATTGAAGAAATTTTATGAAACCGTGTTATTTACATTTTTGGTTGGGTTAGACTCCCCCCATTTTGTGAAGTAATTAGTGGAAGTGAGGATCCATCTATGTTGAACACTAGAATTCAAATGAATTTCTCCACTGAAATCTATTCCCCACTATTGAAATGTAGGCCCCACCTTGATAAGTTTTAGGGGCAGTGGTAATAGTTTTTTCCTTCCTAAAAACATATGACATTCTATACAACCATTTTCCTAGTTTCCACAAACAAAGTGCACCAATATTAAATATATCTAAGAACCTTATATGCAGTTTCTCTACGCGCATGATGTCCACTGCATATTCCTTTATGAACATTTGTTATTATCCCTTATTTTTCTTCTTCAACAACACAGTTGAGGAGGATTCCAAGAGCATATTTCTAAAACAAGTAACCATCCAAGATACCATACTTTATTGCTATGAGTTTAAGGTATCTATGCTTGGCCTTATCAAACATTGGAGGACATGATAAATTTTGGATATAATACACAATATCTTTATACAATTCTAACTAAACAAACTTAGCATTGACATAAAGTGGAAAATTCTAAATGATTACTTTCTTCCATGTCATTTTGTAGTGTTAGAAAAACAGGATCGCATAGCAATAACAATAAACAATCAACAAGATGCAAATATTAAAACACATTACAAGAGAGACATAGATATAACGTGGTTCACCCAATATGGGATACATCCACACAGAAATTTCCAATCCTTTTATTATATTGTCCAAAAAAATGAACGGATATAACCTGCATCACACCCTCAACACTTCCTCTTCACTCTCTCACAGTTCCTCTCTTACAATCACAGAGATCGTTTTACAATGAAACAATACAATACACAACCATATTACAATGATTTACTTTTATAGGGGAATTACCATGGGAAAATACCATGGTTTACCCAATACCATGGGCCTGTAAACTATTGGCCAAAAAACATACCAAAAATTTCTTTCGAGGGCTTCAGACCCCACCAGCTGCGGGGGGTGGGGGGGGGGGGGGGTCCCTCCCAGAACCCCACGAGAAGACAATGTCCCCTCACACCCCCCTAATAGGATGAGTGTATAGTAAAACTATGGTACAAACATAGCTGAACAATAACATCTCTTAATCTGGAAAATTAGGCTCTACAACCAACAAGTAGTTGTCGTGCCATGTTGATATCTAAGACATGACAATTTGACCCAGATAAAATTTTTTCTAATCCTTTCCTTTCACCAACTTAGTCGGTTTGATTTCTAAGTCATATTATTGTGTCTTTTAGATCCACTTTCCCTTTATACCTTCACTATTTAGTTGGATAAGGATATACTTGGCTATGCTTCCAAGGGCATACGTGATGAATTTTGAATGCATAACATATCCTTTGAGAGATTTAAGTTCCTTAACCAAAGCATAAGCTTGTTTCTTCATAGTTATATAATTCAATTCCACATATCTTAATTCTCTAATGTTCATGAGTTGTTCATGACTTGCATCATTTTTTCTGCAAAAGGATAACTGCAATAGTAATTTAGAAGTAAAAGATAAAATCATAAAGTCTTTAGTATAATCTGGGAAAATCAATATGGTGACTAATCCAAAGTAGACTTGATAAAATCATAAAGTCTTTAGTAGCTCTTGTTTCGGTAGTCCATTTGATTTCAACTTATTTTTTCAACATATCAATGATATTTTTAAACATTTCTACAAAATTAGGAATGAACCTTCAGAGGAATTTGATTTTACCAATGAAAATTTGTACTTTTTATATAATTTCTGGGTATCTCAATTAGATTAATAGAGGCCACTCTATTAAGGTAAATATTGACCCCTTCTTTGGAAACAATATGTCCAAGCAATTTTCCTTCCTTCATAGAAAAGAAGGATTTTTTTTCGGATTTAGTGATAAACCAAAGTTCTTGCACTTTACGAAAGTTTGTTTTAAATGCTTCGAGTTATCTTCATCTAATTTTGACAAAACAATCATATCATAAAGGTATATAACAATGAACCTATATTTTGTACCAACAAAGGCAATGCCCATGGTTCTTTGGAAAGTTGCTCCAACATTGATTAAGACGGATGGTATCTTGTGGTACCTAAATGTACCCCAATGTGTAGTGAAAGCAATTTTCTCCATGTCATCAAGGTGCATCGCTACTTGATTATATCCTGAAAATCCATCTATCATGGAAATTCAGGTTGATCCGACCACTTTATGAAGAATATGGTCCATATTTGGAATATTATAGTTATCCTTTAGGTAGCATTTGTTTGACTTTCTAAAATTGACACACAACCAAATTTCCCCATTCTTCTTTTTTATTGGTACAAGGTTAGCATACCATTCTGATTATTTGAGGGGAACAATGATTTTGGCATATAACAACTTCCTAACATCTTTCTCAATGATGGGGAGAAAAATAGGATTGACCTGTCTTAGCTTTTTCTTCACTGGTTTAATGTCTAGTTTAAGAGGAATTCTATGTTGTATTATAGAGGCATTATAGGTTTTAAGATCCTCATACTTCCAAGAAAAAACATCAAGATATTCTTTGAAAAGGGTTTCATACCTATGTTTTTGATCTGTAGTTAGTAATTTAGAAAGTTTGATGTAGCTTGGATATGATTTATAACCAATTAGGAGTCCCAAAATACAACTAATTTATCTATCTTTAAATATTTTTCAACTTGGACACCAATAATGAGAGATTTGTATTTTGCACATTGTTAGTAGTCTCAAATTCCAACTTGTAGGACAAGGAAATATGTTCTCTTGAGGGAGGAATCAATATGGAACCAACTCTTGATTCATATTTGGCTGAGGCCCCATAAAAATATAATTTCTACACTTGATCACTACTATTTTTAGGAATCTTAAGCAAATCAGACTCAAAATATTCTTCCTCAAAGGATTCTTATTGATAGAATGTAGCAACCCATGTCTTCGTTAGTTACTTGAATGGGATAGTTATTTGGGATATTCTTATCACTTATAACATAAGTGAACTTAGCTTCTATGTATATTCTTTTGGTTTCCACTACAAACATAGGCATAGTCACATACTTCATGTCCATTTTAATTTTTCTTACCAACGTTTTGGCCCAACCCATTGACAACAACATTGAGTATTTAGTAGGAACATATTCTACTGCCACATACATCATAAATCTCTTAGTTGGGAGTTTTTCTAGTGTGACCACTAGATCCTTTATCATTCCCACACATTTAACCTTTATGGATTCAAAACTAGAAAGGTCTTGGTGTGGTATTTTTATTTCCAAACCAAGCTGCTCCACGATAATATTGGGCATTAAATTATGTGAATATATTGATTCCAACATATAATTATGTGGAAACCTATCATGTATATTGAGGGTCACATAGAAAGGATAAGTGGGTTCATATTTCTCATTCATATGAGGCCCACAATGGATGGTGGGGGATTCATCAACAATATTTATGGCATCTAATTGACACAGTGACTCAATGCTATGAAGTAACTTGTTGATTTGTCTCTAATAGATAAGGTTTTTAGCCAAATCTATCAAGGGGATAAGAATTTTAATCTTACCCACCTCATGCTCAAAATTGAAAGGTACAAAATACTTATCAGGCTCTTCTCCATCATTGTCTAATTTTTTGGGCAAGGGCTTATCAAATTCCTTGGAAATAGAAGAATTATTGGCCTCTTTATTTTTGTCCTTTGATGAGTGATTGGCCTGGGTAGAGGTTGTAGTCTCATGGATTTTTTCTATGGACTATTTTGTAGGATACTTTATTATAAGAGGATTAACGAGTTGAATAGTCGGAGAAGGTATATGCCTAAGGTTCTATTTTATTTGAATCTTGGACTAAAGAGTATATGAAAACAAAAAATATTGGGTTGATGATTGATAAAACTCATTTTAATGATCTTGATACAATTTAGTTGCGTTGTATAAATGAATTTTCATATTCATCCTGGGTTAGATGAATAATATTTGATTCATTTGAAACCAATTCGTATCTTCTTTAGTACCCAAATATTCTTCTTCCTCATGTAGGTATAAAAGATTGTTAATATTGTTTTCCTTGAGAGGAGCTTGAAGAGGATTCTCCTCGGTCCTCCTTTCCCTGTACATCATTTGAGGATTGTATGGCCTTTTAAACCAAGTTGGATTTATTTTCCTAATATATCGAGGAGTGTTTGAATTATTGAACCATAGATATACAAGAAATTAGAGAAATTGAAAGGTATAATTTTGCACTAGAATGGAATGAATGATGTACACTAAACAAGACAAATTTTAGAGAAAACTAATAATAATTAATCAGTAAACTACAACATTAATCTTCATTAATTCCAACAGTATACAATGGTGTTACAATAAGTAGTATTCGAATCACGTGGATAGGATTCGAATTCACCATCTAAACCTAACTGACTGGAAAACTAGGAGTGTCTAAATCACTGCATGGGCCACTAGTATAACTCATGATAACTAAATAAATCCGACAATTAGTTAACCTAGTTAAACTAGTTAAACTGACAAGGGAGGTGGAAAAAGGTGTCACTTTCCCATGCAACCATGCATAACTGGAACTAGACTATATGAAAGTGATCTAACTGAATATAACTGAAGATAAACTAAGCATAACTGGTTACCTACTAAAACCAACTGATGGAGGCTATCGGTGGCTCTCATAGTGGCTCCTAAAATGTAGGGAATGGTCTCAGGGGAACTTAAACTCATGCATGATCATGCAATAAATGGAATTTAACTTCTATATGTGTTCCCCATATTCCACTATAGTAAATATTTCTCCCTATTCTAGAAAAAATGATCAATAGACTATAAATGTACAAGGGAGGATTATAATAATCCTAACCCCCCCCCTTAATCACGACTTGGACAACTTTGGGCTCTGGAAACTAGGCCAAAATTCATCCATACAATCTAATGAAAAATAAAACTACTTAATAAACTAAGGGAAATGGGAAAACCTCATGGGACCCCGGACACCTCCCCCCCCCACCCCCACCCACCCCCACCTCAAAAAATAAGCAGGAACAAGAAATACAAGCTATTCTTAGGAGGAAAAACTTCCTCTTTGGGAAATAACTTGCAAGAAATCTGTTGCAATTTGCAGCACTATACATCAAAATGGTTCTTCTATGCAGAAACATCCTGGGACTGTGCATGTGAACCTCTCCAAACTAAATGATTATTTCTAGAGGAACTCTCCTCTTTGGAAGAAGAAGAATATGCTCAACTAAATCATGAACATAGACAACTGTAGGATAAAAACTGGACCCATGTAGAGCAATTGAGATCAACAGACGAGAGAGAAAAAATGTTTGAGAATTCAAACCATGTGAGGAAACCAAATCAACTGATATATTACATCCTTGAAAATCAAACCATGTGAGGTAAAATCAGCTCCAAGTGTTATGAGCAAGTGTCCAAGCGAATGCAGAATGTCTCCATCTTTACTAGTTCTGTGAGGAGATGAGCATGTGATCAAGTAGAAAGGTAGAGAAACCATGGGATTTTGGAGAGAATGTTTGAGATCCATAATCTGATATAGCTTCAAAAATAACCAATTATTCACAAAATATAATATCAGAAAACTCATGAGAGAAAACTGACATCAAATCCCCGACAACAATTTTAAAAGAGACTTGCGGTACTTGACTTTTCACATGGAAATTGATGAGAAAAGATACAAGAATGATTGGAGGTTATTGAAACTTAAAAATTGAACCAAATAAGGTCATATCCGATCCAAGAGTGTCACAACAAATGTTCCAAGTTCCCCACCGAAATGGTAGATGCATAGTTTTTTCCTTCTTCAACCAAATTCAGAGTATTGGTGCATGCAATCATGTAGGAATTTGTTGGAAGCTCTAGATAAAAGAGAGTGAATGGATCACTCTTAAAATATGATATTTCTTCCAAAACATCCAAAGTATTACTTTTCTTCACACCAACAACAACATTAGAGATAGGAAAATCAAATTCCTCCTGATTTTCTGAAACAATCACTGGAAAAATTTGCATAGAATTTAAAATAAAAGAATCACTGGAGAATGTGTACATACAATGGAAGGAGAGTTTTTATTCAATAAAAGAGTTTCAAATGTCTTCTTCTGGATCAACTATATGATAAGGTGAGATATCATAGATCTCATAAACTTCTGGAGCAGCAGGAGAAGGAGTCATTCTAAGGGTACTTTCTTCGATTCGAATTGACTGTGTTGAATATTATACTTCTTCTTCATATTGAACAACTTGTTTTGCTGCAGGAGAGGGAACATAGAGTACATTATTGAACTCATCATGCTAGATTTTAATAGAACCTTTCCTAATAGCTAGTATTTGGGAGTCACCTACCATATGAGTGCTAGGTCCTCCTCATAGAGTGAGAATGGTGAAGGATTCCCTCAAGGAAAACATGTGGCTGGATGCTCTAGAATATATCAAGTAAGCCTTCGACGGAGTGAGGCCTTCTTTCAAAGAAAGCGACCTCTCATATTCTTCAGTCTGCTCTCTAGGATCAGGTATCTTTGCACCTTGTGGAAGGGGAATATTTCTCTGTTCAAGGAGTGTTGTTAACTGGTCGAGGGTATTCTTCATGCACTGACTGTCTAGATGAAGATATCTCATACAATATGGACGCTTAGTATTCTCTTTTCTAGAACCTGATGCTCCATCAAAAGATCTCTAATTTTGTTTTGGATTTGAATCAATGGATTTGGGATCCTTCCCTTTGTGCTTCCCTCTATCTTGCGCATTGTTTGAGTCTGACATGAGAAGAGATTGATTTTTGGAGGTTTGAAGCACTCCAATTTGAAATAACTTATCTTGCTTCTGTATTAAGGACTCATCAAAAGCATCTAGAGAAGGAATCTAGGGGATGTAAGCTCTTTCGGAATGGAATGTGGAGACAAAGATAGAGTACTCTGATCCAAGCTTTCTCAGTAATGATAGAACCAGTTGCTCATCTTTCCTCTCTATTTTGGATTGTTTAAATTGCAGTGCTAGTGACTTGAATTTTGTGAAAAAATGCTGAACAGTTTCGAAACTGCTGGGTTGCAAAGCAATGAGATCATTCTCCAATATGCCCCCTCAAAGCTCATCTTGTTTGACAAACAAATATTCAAGCTTCTCTAAATATTCCTTAAGAGTCTCTAGCCCCTCAAGGTGGAACAAAAGATCCCGAGAGGTGTGAGTGCATAGGAAGCCAAAGGCTTCATCCAACCGATTCAAGAACTTGTTTTTTTGAGCAGGGTGATGGGGCTCTGTCTGTCTGCCCATTGTCATCCTAAATAGGCCAAGCTTGTGCAAGGATACCTTCATATCTTCCCTCCAATCAACATAGTTGAAGGTTGTAAGTATCCGGGTTCAAGATCTAAAGGATCTGTCAATCTATATGCCGATCAATAAATTATTCAACAAGCTACGTAGGTAATTGCAAGTAACACTGAAAAAACCATAATCAATTCGTAATCATGTCAGTTTCAAGCCTTGCACCTTGACATGTACACTTTCTCAGGGTCCGTCACACTCACATAGTCTTCTCTGGACGAATCCGGAGTTAGCAAGGCACAAATTAGAGGAATTATGTGGAAACCCAACTGCTTCTGGTGTACAATGGAGGTTGGATAGACTTGCTGCTAGATGAAACACAGATCTGGTATCATGTTTGAATTATTGAACCATTAATCTATAGGAAATGAGAGCAATTGAAAGGTATAATTGTGTAGTGGAATGGAATGAACAATGTACACTGAATAAGACAAATTTCAGCGAAAATTGATAGGAATTGATCAATAAATTGCAACATTAATCTTCATTAATTATAGCAATACATAATGGTGTTGAAATAAGTATTATTCAAACCATGTGGATAATATTTGAATCTACCAACTAAACCTAACTGACTGGCTAACTAGGAGTGTCTAAATCACCACATGGGAGTGACTAGTCTAAATCATGATAACTAAATCAGTCTGACAATTAGTTAAAATAGCTAAACCAGTTAAACTGACAAGGTAGGTGGAAAAAGGTGCCACTTCCCCATGCATCCATGCATAACTAGTGCTAGACTGACTGAAAGTGATCGAACTGAATGTAACTGAATATAAACTAAGCATAACTGGTTACCTACCACAACCAACTAATGGAGGCTGCTAGTGGCACTTAGAGTGGCTCCTAAAATGTAGGGAATGGTCTTCGAGGCACTTAAAATCATGCATGAACATGCGGTAAGTGGTAGTTGAACTCTATATGTGTTCTCCATACTCCACTACAGTAAATATGTCTCCCTATGATAGAAAAAATGATAAATAGACTATAAATGGACAAGGGAGGATTATAATAATCTTAACAAGGACGTCTATTTGGGCTATTGATCTCTAGCTCCATTTTGGTCACCTTGCTTGAAAAATTATTTATAATATGGGACATCTTCTCAATTATATATTCTCAAGAATACTGTGTACCCCAAGAGGTACCGACCTCCTCCTTGGATTTTCCTTTATATTTTTTATCTCGATCATATCTTGGTTTGAGCTTACCATCGGCCGTCATATTTCCTTCTACATCAATGGAATCATTTTGCATGATGAGGAGAGTGGATGATCTTATTTCCCTCAACATGATGGAAAAATATCACTGGAATATCCCATCATAGACAACCTGTGCAACAATATCAATGGGTCTTAAATCTATAGCAATTCAGTTAAACATTTTATTAAATCTTGCAGTAAAATCAACCACCGATTCAAAAATTGAGAGCCACAAACTTTGTTAAGTAGTATAGATGATCTCACTTTTCTCTCCATTACTTCATGAAAGTAGATTCTAATTCATCCGTTGACCCAATTGAAGCAACAAGGAGTTTTCTAAACAACTAACGAACTTGTCCTTATAAATTTTGAGTAAATAACCTCATGTACATGTCTTCATTCTCAACGAATAGATTGTCAGTGAAATTTTGAAAGGAAACCATATGATATTCAACTGAAATCACCCTCCCACCATCATATTTGGGTATTAAATTGAGGTATTTATGAGGAAAATCATGTAGGTTTGAGGGAATATTTAAGGGTCCATTCCTAGTTGCAACCCATCAGTCCATCTACAGTGGGGGTGATGGTGGTGGATTTTCTCCTCCTCCACCACCTATGACCATTATGCGTTGAATAATTATATTCTTAGCTTTATGGGTGATGGGAGTTCTTGATTTATGAGGTTTATGATGAGATGAGGAATCACCACTTTTAGTAGTGATGATTGGGGGATCTAGGAGATTTACCAAGGCGTACTAATATTTTTGATGGGAGAATGGCATCTAGGAGTTTAAAAAAAATAGATTTTGAAAATCTAGGACTAGAGAACAAATGATATAGGATTCTATGAGGATTACTTGATAATGGTCGTTGATACCTCCCATGATGGTTCGTCCAAGAGACTATATTTTTAACATATTGCAATATGTTATCCCCTTGACTGGCACCTCTTCGTCCGAGTGCCGACATTCCTCATGTTGGCACACAAAAGGACATTTATGGATTGAGGGTTTCCCAAAACACTATAGATGGGCTTATTATGAACTACATTTATCATCCATCTAGCTGGTTATTTTTACCTTTTAGATATGTCAAGTCATGTACGCGACTCTTTAGATATGCAACTCACGTGTTGTACGCGAGTATCGGTTGTTACATCTCGCGTATAGATGTGTACACGGGTTACCCTTAGAGCAACTCGCGTGTCATACATGAGTTTCCAATATTAATACCCGCTTACATGTTCCTTTGACATTAAAAATAAAAACATGTGATTACTTGAGATTAGTTAAGCACTTAACCTTAATCTCCTTAACTATCTCAATCTCCTCAACCTTCAAAATTGCCTTATTTCACCAAGTATAAATACAGGCCTTGGGGAGGGTGTTAATGATATACACTTGGAGAACAAAGTTATGCTGGTGGAGTTCATACAGAAGTATTTGGAGCAGTGGAACTCAGAATCCTTTGGTTGCAGAGGAGTCCTTGTCTCAGGCGTTGGGTTGTAATATAACTCTTTCATTATTGTTAATAAAGAGAATCCTTCTTCCATATATGTCTTGAATGTCTCTCATATATTGTGGTTTGATAAATACTTATGTTTCAACATTCTGTATATGATTTATCTAACCTGTTTATATATATGAATTATCTTGTATTTGAAAGATTGACTCTTGACAGGTGAAGGAGAAGCAGAGCGGAAGAGGACACGCTAGGATCAACCGTCGTGTATCGGGTGAGTCTTTTATATCCTCCTGTTTCCTTTACTGCACTCTAGAGTCGATTGCCAGCAAGTTTTATGAGTATGTTGGTAACCCCAGACCTTCGGTTATAAGGTGTTTATTCCTGTACAACAGAACTGGCGACTCCACTGGGGAGCCCAGACCGTTGTAGGTTGTTTTTCTCACCCCTAACCAGTCTTTGCTTTGAAATTGGTGTGTGATATTTTATCTTGGTTCATACTTATCACAATATTTGAAGGTCTTGTCGATTTTTCTTATTTTTTGAGAAAATTTTTGTACCTGTACGCGGGTTTCTCTTCTGCACAGTCGCGTACAGAGGCCTGCATACGTGGGTTGTTCTCTTGGACAGTCACGTATAGTACACGAGTTACCCTTATATACAGTTGCGTACATGCCTGGAAACTCTGAAATCGGGTGGTGCAACCACCGGTTCACTCAAACCTAGTAGGTACTTCTGGTGATATGGTTACTGGGATCCCCAGTATACCTACCATTCCTTCTTCCTTTCCATATACTACCTAGAGCAGTCCGGTAGGATCCTCAACGTTTGTCCAAGGATTTCCTTGGAATGGGGGGCACATTCCCCCATCCAGTCCATACGTAGGTCCATCACCTTCCTATGTAGGAGTGCAGTTTGGGAACAATACCTCTTATGGGAAAAGTTTCCAAACTCCGATTGGAAACATATTTGTGTGTAGTATTCACTCTAGTATGATTTCTGTGAATGACAGATTTGCATTCATAGAGTCACTAGGTGAATATTCCAACCAACAATCTAGTCCTTCTTCACATGAAGAATTTAGAGCATATGATTTTCAGATTCCCAATGAAAAATAACTTAATTCTTTCGATCCTCGACAATGGTGCCATAAAATATGTTGGTCCCTGAGATGTTCTAAGGAATTTTTTGAACTATGCTAGTGCATCAATAAATTTATGCTTGTGTTTGAATTTCAGTGTTCAATGAAAATATATATAATACTTATTCTTCTTTGTAACTTTCTTGAATTACTAAATCAAGATCATTAAAGGAATGTAACGTAATGAGCTTAGGTGGTCATTATTCTTGATACATTAGACATGTAGATTACAATAACGTAGTGAGTGACTAAATGAACATACTGGAGATTAGGTACTAGGACAAGTAAATATTATTTCCAAAACAAAGAAAAAATACTAAGCAGATACATATAATTGCACCCACTAAATACCGTCCACAAAATATAATTGCAGATACGTCAGGATTCTCATTGGGACAACATATTTTTATTCATGTAACACATCATGAACATTTCACATCACATTAACAAGAAAATAAAACAATCATCACATCAATTGTTCCAAAATTCAAATGAAAGGATACCTCATGGATTTCATTATATGTATCGATGGAGAAATCAATAGATATTGTGGTAGATATGAAATAAAAGAATAAAGAAGGACAAAATAATATGACAAGAGTTTTGAAATCCCCAGGCCCCATTAAAATAATGCTAAATAACAATCTCTTATAAGTCTAATACAACAAAAATCTAAGATATACTCCGCTCTAAAAATGTTGATATGTGCAAACATCATTTCCTCCTTTTATGGAATCCAATTCTTCTTTTCTATTGTAACTATCGTTTATGTTACTTTTCTGGTTTTCTTTTTATGACATATTGAACATATTAGATTTTGACAGGTAGATCTTGGGACATAAATAGTCTTCACATAGATTGCAAGAGAAAAATATAGAGAAGAATAATTTCTATTACACACTGAGTTGAAGAAAAAGATGAGAAATATTCCATTTCAATAATATCCACATTATGGGTGAATATATAATACAATCATCAAGAAATAATTTGAATACCTAAAAAGGAAGTTGAATCTACCAACCTAGACTGACTTAGGAGCTAACTCGGTGTGGGAAAAACACCACTAGATACAACTAGTGCAACTCCATATCACTAAAATAGTTATTAACTAGTTAACTGAAGAGGGTAGGTGAATAAAGGCGTCTATATTCCCTTGAATCATTCCAACTGGAACTAGAGACACTGGAAGTGATCTAACTGATGGGGATCAGAGCACAACTGGACATGACTGAATACCTACTAGATTCAACTACTGGACAATGTTGGTGACACTCCAAATGGGTTCCTAAATTATAGGGATTGATCCATGGAGCACCAAAATGCATGCAGACAAGCGCAACAAGTGGTAGATTTCTAGTAGATGTGTCCCCCATACACTAGTGAGGTGATGAAGACCTCCTAAGCCAGGGAAATAACCAAATAGACTTATGTGGACAAAGAGATGATTAATAATAATCCTAACACCCCCTTTAATCCTAACTTTGTAAACCAGGGCCCTAGTAACTGAGACCAAAGGTCACCCATTACAATCTAAATGTAAAATTTATTTATCCATGTAAAATGAGGAAAAAAGGCAATACTGCATGGGAAAAATCCTTCCTAAAAATTGGACCATGAGATACACCAAAAAATAAATTGCTCCAAATCTGAGTAGGTGTGAAATTGATTAGATGTATGGAGGGATATTCTTCTTGGGAACAAGAGGAACATGCTCAAATTTATTAGGAACATATACAACTGCATAAGAGATTATGGGACCATGTAGAGAAACTGAGATAATCTGACAAAAGAGCAAAAGTGAGTGCTCATTCAACTTGATATTGAAATTAGGATCAAATGAGTATTTATTTTCTTGATACTTCAAACCACATGAAGTAAAATAATATCCAAATGAGAGGGGAAAGCATCCAAGTGAATGCAAGATGTCTCCATCTTTTCTAACACAGTGAGGAGATGAGCATGTGATTGAGTAGGAAGGAGGAGGAGACATCGGACCATGGAGAGCGAATTATTGAGATCCATAATATGATATAGCTTCCAAAATATCTAATGATTCACAAAATTTAATATCAAAAAAATCATAAGAATAAACTGACATCGAATCCCTAAGAGTAAAATTGAAAGAGACTTGAGGTGCTTCATTTTTCACACCAATATTGATGAGATCAATTACAAGAATAATTGCGAGGCCTTGAAACTACAAATTTGAACCAAATAAGGTGAGATAATATCCAATAACATGGAACAAAATTCCTAAGTGCGCCATTGGTATAAAAGATGCACAATTTTCTGCTTCTTCCACAAAACTCCGTTTATCGGTCCAAGTGATTGAGCAGGAATTCACTGGAAGAATTGGATATTTGAGGGTGAATGGATCACTTCAAAAATATGATATTTCTTCCATAAAATACAAAATATCACTTCTATGCACACCAGCAAAAATATTGGAGAGAGAGGAATTGAATTTCTCTTCAGCTCCTTGAGTAGTCACTGGAAAACTTTGAACATAATTTAGGATATAAGAATCACTGGAGAATGATTGAGTGGAATGGAAGAATATTTTTTCTTCAAAAATGGAGGTTTGAATATCCTTTTCTAGAGAATCTACATGAAAACATGAGAAATCAAATTTCTCAAAAACTTCGATAGAAACAACATAAGGAGTCTCATAAAGGAGGATTTCACAAATTCGAATTGAATGAGCAATTTATTCATCTGGAAAATTTTGTAGTTGAACAAAACTTGAAAGAAATTTTTTGTAAGACAAATCAACCTCTACTTCGATAGTGAGCACATTTTCTGGGTGCAACACACCTATATAGACTACTCTGGACAGAATCTAGAGGGAGCAATGCAAGTATTCCAGAAATTATGTGGAACCCAACTGCTTTTGGTGCATCAATGGAAGTATCCGAGGGATATTTGAATAAGCTGACTAGGATTTGATACCATATTATATTCTGACAAGAATATCTTGGGACATAAATAGTCTTCAATAGACTGCACAAGAAAAATATAGAGAAGAATAATTGTTATTACATAATGTGTTGAAGAACAATATGAGAAATATTCCATTTCAATAATATTCACATTATGGGTGAATATATATTACAATCATCAAGGAATAATTTGAATACCTGAAGAGGCAGATGAATCTACCAACCTAGACTGACTTAGGAGCTAACTCAATGTGGAAAAATCACCACTAGAGCTAACTAGTGTAACTTCATATCACTAAAATAGTTAATAACCAGTTAACTAAAGAGGGTAGGTGAACAAAGGATCACAACCAGTTAGCTGAAGAGGGTAGGTGAACAAAGGTGCCTATATTCCCTTGAATAATGAAAACTAGTGTTAGAGACACTGGAAGTGGTCTAACTGAGGGGGATCGTAGCACAAATGGACATGAATGATTACCTACTGGATTCAACTATTGGACACTGCTGGTGACACCCCGAGTGGGTTCCTAAATTATAGGGATTAATCCCTAGAGAACCAAAATGCATGTAGACATGCGCAGTAAGTGGTAGATGCCCAGTAGATGTGTCCCCCATGCATTGGTGAAGTGATGAAGACCTCCTAATATATGGAAATAAAAAATAGAATTATGTGGACAAAGAGAGGATTAATAATAATCCAAATAGAACAACCAAAACTAATTTAAGTTGTTACAACTACCTCCTTTTATGTTGATTGGAATGTGCATCCCGGGTGGTCTTTCCTACTGAGGTGGTTATGGAGGAAATTGTTGAGGTTGACCAGGAAGCTATTAAGGTGGATGAGAAGAAGAAGATGCTCCAACAACTACTTGAAATACCATTGCCATCATTTGATTCCTTAAATCAAGAAATTTTGTAATTTCTTTCCAATCCTTACCCATGGGGTTTTGTAATATTTTGATTCCCTCAAGGTGATGTAGAACTTTGTATAATGTGCATAAGTATCCTTCGGGATACCCAAAAAAATAGTTTTTAGACCATCTAGTAGTACCAAATATTTATGCATATTTTCAAATATAGTCTTCCCATTTATATCTCCTTTCATGTCATTAAATTTGCAATAGAATTGTGAAAAGAGAGTCGTAACTATCCTTGGGGTACAAATCAACGTTTCCGTGCCACAGAAAAGGGAAGGCCCTGCTTGATGATATTCTCAAAAATAGATTTAAAAGAACTAGTCTCTTTTCAGTTGAGATGCTATTTCATACACATTATATGCTAACATATTTTTATGATCAACTTGTTAACATCCATGATGGTTTTATTTCAATCTATGATATAAACAATTTAGAGTTCATCATAAGATTTTTCATTGAGGCGATCTATCATTAACTGTGCAGTTTCAAGCATCTTATCCAAGTAACCTAGAACATTCCTAGCATCTAGAGAGGATGTCACAACCAAATCCGATTCATATTGAGAAATAGAAAAGTAAGTCCTGTTCTTATTCATCATCTATTTGATCCCAAGCCAAATGCTTAGTACCCTTTAGGAACAACTTTCCTTCTAGATTCATTGCTAAGTGTTCAATATATTTTTTCAACTTATTCTTAGTCTCTTGTAAGTATGTGATGATCACATATCTTTTTACTATTGTGTAGTTCAATACTTGTACTTCACCTTCTTTTTGCCTCAAGTATCCTTTTATTTTATTGATTTGAGACATATTTGATGGATCTTCTCCTAAATTTGCTATATGTTGTTCCAATTCACTTATCTTGAATTTTTTGGATCCAGTTTCAAGATTTTCATATATGAGTAGGAAATCCAATATTTTGACTGTATTATATAATTTATTAACATTCGTGGTGGATTTGAGGACATCGCGAAAGACACATTCCCCAATATGATGGTGCAACTCCATTTTATAGTTGGGGGTGAAAGCATCTCAATTGAATGTGACTTGAGTAGTCTTAAAATTTGATGGTGTCTTCTTACCTCCAACCACAATTAGTTCTAAAACTACCATCTTCAAAGTATTATATAATTTATTAACATTCATGGTGGATTTGAGGACAACGTGAAAGACACATTCCCCAATATGATGGTGCAACTCCATTTTATAGTTGGGGGTGAAAGAGTCTAAATTGAATGTGACTTGAGTAGTCTTTAAATTTGATGGTGTCTTCTTACCTCCAACGGAAATTGGTTATAAAACCACCATATTCAAAGTATTGTACTTCAATTCAATTCCTAACAATAATCTTGCTTGCTCCCCTGTTGCAATTTCCTTCTTCAGTAACAACTATTTCTGTAAATCAACATTATCGTCCTTTATTTGAGCATACAAACCAAATAATCTATCCTTGATGGAAGATATTTGGGTTTTTCTAAAGCCTCCTTCTGAGATGATAACTCCTATTCTCATGGCCTTATTGTTGACGAAATGTTTTCCAATATAATGGGGCTAAGGAAGTTGGTGCAGGCCTTTGATGAATCACATTATTTGACTACTTCTCAATTTTGGTCTTCTTTGGCTCAGGTTCATGGCATCTTGACTCTTCTATTTCTATGTTAGAAAATACCTCATTTATTGATCTCTTTCCCCTTGCATCTTTATTATGTGTGCTAGGGATTAACCTTCTTTTGCCTCAAGTCTCCTTTTATTTTATTGATTTGAGACATATGTGATGGGTCTTCTCCTAACTTTACTATCTAATGTTCTAACTCAGTTATCTTAAAATCCTTGGCTTTAGTTTCAATATTTTCATGTTTGAGTAGGAAATCCAATATTTTGATTGTATTATATAATTTATTAACATTCATGGTGGATTTGAAGACATCGTGAAAGACACATTTCCCAATATTATGGCGCAACTCCATTTTATAGTTGGGGGTGAAAGAATCTAAATTGAGTGTGACTTGAGTAGTATTTAAATTTGATGGTGTATTCTTACCTCCAACCACAATTGGTTCTAAAACCACCATCTTCAAAGTACCCTACTTCAAGTCAATTCCTAACCATAATCTTGCTTGCTCCCCTATTTCAATTTCCTTCTAAGGTAACAAATATTTATGCAGATTAACATTATCATCCTTTATTTGAGCATACAAACCAAATAATCTATCCTTCATGGAATAGGTTTGTGTTGTTTCTAAAGACTCCCTTTGAGATGATAACCCCTGTTCTCATGGCCTTCTTGTTGACGAAATTTTTTCCAATATAATTGTGGCTAAGGAATTTGGTGTAGGCCTTTGATGAATCACATTATTTTTCTACTTCTTAATTTTGGTCTTCTTTGACTCAGGTTCATGGAATCTTGAGTCTTCCATTTCTATGTTACAAAATACTTCAGTTATTTATCTCTTTCCCCTTGCATATTTCTTGTGTGTAGTAGGGATTACTTGTGATCCTAGATGAGATCCTGGATGTAATATATTTCGCACATTTTCCCAGATTTCAAGGTTATCCATTCTATCCAATTATTCACTTGGTGCATGATGGTATTTATAAATATTGACCATCTTACTCTTTTATGATATGAAATCTTTAGTATCATATTTCCAACTAAAAGATGAAGTCACGTTCAAACTAGAAAACATTTTCGCAACCTTAGACTATGTAATCCTGGTTTTGACTAAGAAACTACATACTTCTTTAGGTAATCGAAAAGTAATAATCCTGTTGTGTTTGAAAAAATGTATGACATCAGAGTCAAATATTTTCCTTATGTACTCTAAAGGGAATGGTATAGGGGTTAAAATATGGGGAGATGATAAGGTGGTAATTTTGACCCATAAACTCTGATCTATGTGTGATCTTCATAGAAAAACCAATATCCTAAAGCGATATCTAAACTTATTTGCGAGGGAATTTTACATTTAGGAAATATATTAGGAGGAGGGGAACCAAATAATAAAGGATATATTTTTGACATGATTGTGTTAGAGAAGTAAAGGAAACCTTCATTTGTGGGACTGGCTGTATATTTCTTTAAATAAGCTTTGTTGAAGGATTATTTGTTATGATACAAGATCATGTAGAGTAGTTAGGTTTGGAATCTAAATAACTTCATAGAGGAAATATTCTTTAATTGTTCACACATCATTTCATTAAGGAACGAAACAAAGTCTAGCTAACAGATTACCCTTGGGAAGAGATATTAATAAACAACAACATAACTAACATGGTTTGATAATCCATCTGATCATAATTGAAAACTAATACTTGAAATACCATTGCAATTGCAATTTGGGATGGATATGAGAATATATTTTACCTATATGGCAATGACCCTGAGGGAAATTCAACATCAAGAGGGAGCAACTCCAAGTAGAAGTGTTCTTTGCCTTCAGGGGTCCATTCTCTAAATTTAGTGTTTAGAGATTCGTCATCAAACCTAGGCCATGTCAAGTCTTCTTCAATTCCTAGCATATCCCATAAAATATCCTTGGTAATTGGACAAATGATTATGCCACTCCTGGATATAATGTCTCTCTTTTCTTGACCATATAACTAGGCACACCATTTGATGGATTCTATAAATGGTCGAGCTCTGGGAATGATGAATATAGCTAACCTTGAGCCCCATTTGTTTACATGTTTTTTCCCATCTTTGGAACACATCTCTTCATCCATGGAATCTCGATGGAGGTTTGAAATTGTTGGCATAGGGTAAAAAACGTCAAAAAGGGTCCACCAGGTGCTTGTATGACATTATGGGGTTTTCAGATGATGGCCAGGGAGTGAGATTTGTGAATAAAGCCATGGTAGACAACTTTGAGAGAGAATTAAATGTGGGAGGGATTAATTAGGTGAAAATTGGTTCTATAAGAATACACAGAAGGAAAGGATTTTGAAAATTTTATGGAGAAAGAATTCCCTAAAGTTTGATAAATGGGGATTTATAGTAAAATTTTGAAAAATAGCCTATTCATGAGTGTGAAAGGTGGCAGGAGATTATAGGGTGAGAAAAAACAGGTCAAAAACCATTAATTTATTATGAGCATTGCAGGTAAATTGATAGTGGTTAGAGACATTAGGGCCCAACAAGTAAACATGTGGGTTGTGTCCCACTCATGTTCATTAGGAAGCGGTATACTAGTTTAAAGTTTGAGGTAGACAGGTTTAGCGGTACCAGTTTTATGAGCCTAAATCACTCAGGGGCCTACACATGGCCTTGGTGGTTTTGGATCATGCTTGTGTGTTTTAATTCAATTCCCAAACGTCTATGGAGGCATAAATCCATGAGAGTCGCATATGTATTGGCACAAATATTGTCAGTCCACTGCCTACAAATATGCTTCCTATCGACAGGGCCCTTTCCTCTATCCCATGAGTCTGAAAAGTGTTAGGGCATGCCGTGTTGGTTCATAGTACATAGTGTGGTATTAATCCCAAATTAAGGAGGTATATTGGACCCACTTTAGTGATCTTGAAGCACCCTAATGTCAATGCATGTCCATATTAGTTTGGATTCATGATCGTACATTTTAAATAATGCCCAATCATTTTACAAATCCTGAGCTTCTACTAGCCATTGATCTTTATCTTCACTTAATTTACACCATCCATTGTCTATGCTCTGCAAAATAATTGCTATCACAAGGTATTACGGGTTAATCCTTCGCTTTTGACGCTTAACCTTCAAACTATCTCATCTCAATAGATTAACATTCCATTTCCCTTGGATCCATTTCATTGATCTCCTATTTCTGCTAGTGACCTTAATTGGAATTTGGTAACTGCTCAAGTTATCACACACCATACTTCATTCTTTGATCTATTACTCACATTGACATCATCATCACCATCATCATCCGTTTTTAGAAGGATCAATATCAATATTAACAGGAACAACAAAAATCCTTGATATTAAATGTATGATTTGTTATGGGGTGAGAAACTTGGAGGAAAAAAGTATGGAGTGGAGCTGACATAAGAGTTTTGGAGAGAAGGCATGAGATTTGGTTTTGTAAGAATGTGTATAATTCAAGACTAAATTCTTTCTATGGTAGGTTTCTTTTCAATTTACATTCATGCATATGATCTATTTTGAATTTCATTATTCCCACCAATGTAGATACACTCATTACATTTTTTTTTATTTTTTATCTTTGTAGATGTACACTGAAGAGAAGGAAAACGATTGAGGAAATAATAAAAAAATTCAACCGAATAACCCTTACATTCATGCATATGATCTTTTTTGAATTTCATTATTCCCACCAATGTAGATACACTCATTACACTTTTTTTAATGTTTGTAGATGTACACTGAAGAGAATGAAAACAATTGAGGAAATAATCAAAACATTCAACCAAATAACCCAAGTAATGCAAGTGGCTCGAGCATTGACACCAGTTCTAGGGAAGAATGATGATCAATATTTTGGATGTTAATGGAAGCTGTCGTATATTTTGAAATAATTGTCTATGAAAATCAAACATTTTGTAGAATATACTGCACATAGTTTCCCAATTGAAAGACAAATGGTTACCAATAAGTGTAAAAATTACAATTCTATTGATATTTCGATTATTTTGGACCTTTATTGTTAGTTTTTCAACATTAAGCTAGCATTATTAGGATCTTTAACTGAGAGAATAACAAGTACAACAATAAAACACAAGAGACAATGAACACAGTGTTTTTCCTTGGGGAAACCATAAATGGAGAAAACCCCGCAACTTCCTTAGAGATAGAATCAACACCAAAACAATAAAAGCCCAAAACAGTAAGTGATCTCCCGACAACAGTAATCTTCTTCTTGTCTAGCCCCAGTGTCTTCTCCTTCCTCAACTATGCGCTACACTTGAGTGTGTATGAGTTTTGTGATAAATATAGACTCCAGTTCTCTATTTATACTAATCTTGACATGACTAAAACCCTACCAGGGCCGACCTCTACTAGGAGAGTCTAATAACCCTAGTGCCCCGGAACTGTGGGGACTTTAACCCTTAGACAATCGGAGGGTTACCCACAATGACTTGACATGACTTGTTTACATTATTGATCCTCCTGATTGGAACATTGGGGCATGACAAAATGACTCAATTACATTATAGATACATCTTGGAATAAACATCGGGTTACAATACATAAGATACATAGATGAATACATTCCGAAGTTAAAAATACATCAACACTCCCTCTTAACTAGGAAGGTATTCTTTTGACATAATTTTCAGTACTGGTCTTCTTCTCTGTATCAGCTGAATCATCTTGACATCTGCATCTCAAGTTTTCTGAGTCTTCAAGTCATCTTCGTCTTCAAGTCATCTTCGTCTTCAAGTCATCTTTATCTTTAAGTCATCTTCATCTTCGAATTGGATCATCATGGGACATCATCACTGGATTTGGATCATCACTCGATTTGGATCATCATCACTAGATCTGGATCATCACTCGATTTGGATCATCATCACTGGATCTGGATCATTTCTCGATTTGGATCATCATCATTAGATCTGGATCATTACTCGATCTAGTTCATCACTGCTGGATCGTCATCACTGGATCTGGATCATCACTGGTGCTATCTCATGATTCTTCTCATCACAGGAATTTCTACAGAGCCAACCCTTTTTCATGCTGGTTGTAGGCCTAGCCCCCATGTAGGTCTTCTTCAGCACTTATATCTGACCTACTTGTCAGGAAGGCACAGTACTCACATCCATCCAGGTTGGAACACATCTTGCTCACAATGATGGAAGAGTTCTGCACTTCCATCCAGGCCGGAACACATCCTACTCACAATGATGGAAGATTTCCCCACTTTCATCTAGGCTGGAACCACATCCTGCTCACAATTATGGAAGAACTTTGTTCTTCCACCCAGGCCCAAACCGCATCCTGCTCACAATGATGAAAGACTCTCATCTAGGCTGGAACACATCCTGCCCACAATGATAAAATATTTATGCACTTACATTCATCCAGGCAGGAACATATCCTGCTCACAATGATGAAAAGGCTCTGCACTTACATCCATCCAGGCTGGAACACATCCTGCTCACAATGATGGAAGGGCTCTACACTTACATCCATCCAGGAGGGAACACATCCTGCTCACAATGATGGAAGGGCTCTGCACTCACATCTGAGCTTGTAGGAACTAGTCCTACAGTCATATCAGAATGGCCCCTAGTCCTTCTTGACTGAGCTACTTGGTAACTGACCAGGTGCCTCCATTATCCTAGAGAATGGCAGTTTCCCTTACATCCGAGCTGCTCGTTGGAATGGCCAACACTCACATCTGACATGGAAGGAACTTTATCCTTTAGCCATGACAGAATGGTTCAGCCCTTACATCTGATCAAGTGGGAACACATCCCTCTATCACATCAGAATGGATTTTTAGTCCTAGACTAAGTTTTCCTGGTACCTCACCAGGTAGCTCCATTCAAAGCATGGCAATTGCCCTTACATCTATCTACTCGACAGAATGACCAACACTCATATCTGACATGGAAGGAAGCAATCCTCTCACCATGACAGACTGGCTCAGCCCTGATATCTGACCTACTCGTCAGAATGGCTATGGATCTCAGCACTCATATCTGACATGGAAGGAACCAATCCTCTCACCATGACATAATGGCTCAGCCCTTACATGTGACCATGGAAGGAACCAATCCTCTCACCATGATAGAAAGGCTATGGGACTCATCAGTTTCCCTTGGAGGAAATTTCTATCTGGAGAACACCAAGCTTCTCCCTGAAGTACTCGAACTTCACCCTAGCTAATGGCTTTGTTAAGACATCAGCTATCTGTTCCTCCATCGCAACATACTGGAGCTTCACTACTCCCCTCTGCACCATATCGCTGATCTAGTGGTACTTGATCTCGATATGCTTCGACTTGTCATGGAACACTGGATTCTCTGACAACTTTACGCAACTCTGGTTGTCAGAATGTATACAAGTAGCATCCAATTGGAGATCAAATAAATAAGACAGTAGCTTCCGTAGCCATACTGCCTCACAACTAGCTGAACAAGCTACGACATACTTTGTTTTAGCTATACTCAGTGCCACACAAGATTGCTTCCTGCTAAACCAAGAGATCACACCTGATCCCATACTAAAGCAACACACTGAAGTGCTCTTCCTATCGATGGCATTTCCTGCCCAATCTGAATCAAAATAACCCTCCAGGTTAATCTTCTGATTCGCATTGTGCTTGAGCCCATAATCAACTGTACCCCTCAGGTACCTTAGAATATGCTTTGCAGCAATCAAGTGAACATTTCTCAGATCTGTCAAGAACTGGCTTAAGGTATTCACAATAAAGCAAATGTCTGGTCTCGTGTTTGTCAGGTACATCAATGACCCAATCATCTGATGATACATCGTAGCATCAACCGACTCTGATGAAGCATTGCTCAATAGCTTCAGGTTTGATGCCATAGGTGTGGCCATAGCCTTGTAGTCCATCATCCCAAACCTCTTCAGGATATCTATTGCATACTTTGCTTGTCCAAGGAAGATTCTATCTGTACTCTGCCACACCTCCATACCTAGAAAGTAATGCATCATCCGCATGTTAGAATAATCAACCCATAGTTAACAATCTTAGACATTAATTAATCCAATTTTTGTCTTATTTGCCTAGTTTCCATATTCCACCTTTTGCAAGTTTTCCTCCACACATCCAAAGTGGTCACACTTGCTAAATTTGAGTCATGGAGTGCTTGGGAAACAACTTGGAATCAAATCTGCTTTATTCCTAGCCTTCCTAGCGCATGTCTGCTTTTTCTGCTTTATTGCCTGCTTTTTCTGAGTTTTAAGGCAATTGGGAAAGCTTGACTAGGTGAAGTTAACTTGTTTTTTGTCCTCATCATCCTCCACTATTTTATCCTAAGAAAAGAATGTATGATTTGTCCTTCCATCATCTATTATCTTGCCTAATTGATTTTTCCAATTCGTAAGCTCCTAGACAGATTTGGAAACTGCTTTATGCACCTATGGGGGATTTGCTTAGATTTAGTAAGCCTGCTTTTGACCAAATTCAAATGGCATCCTTATGCATTCAAATATCTCATGTAATTATTTATTGTGGCAGCCTATGACTTCACAGGGTTGGGTATTGTACACTTATTCAATACAGATTAGTGTTCAGCTCCATATTCAGTCTCCTTTGTGTGTAATTTGCATGTGTAATTGGCAATTTTTGTGAGTGTAATTGTTCTAACACCTGGGTTCAATTTCCACATGGTATCAGAGCCTTTGTAGATCAATTTATCTCCTTCCAATTTTTTATTGCAGGTTCAACATCATTGACTGGGAGCATTCTGCTGATAGAAGGGACAATTTTTGAGCTATGGATCAATCTCAGAAGATCATTTTGACTCCATTTAATTTATTTGAATGGAAAGTAGAGATGGAGATACTGTTGAGAGAGAAATGCCTCTACAGGGTGACTATGGAAATAGAAGCAGAGCCCAATACAATTGTAGAGAAAATTGAATGGCACAACAAGAGGGATGAGGCCTATGGTCTCCTGTGTCTGAGCATATCCAGAGACCTCCTTTTCCATCTTGATGGATTAACATCACCAAATGAAGTATGGGAGAAGCTTGTTGAGATTTTTGGTAAGACAGATGAGATGAGGGGACATCAAATTGAAAATGAATTGATCTCCTTGAGTCCCAATAGATTTGAATCCCCGCAACTCTATTTTTCCAAGTTCAAAGCACTTGTTTTGTAGCTAAAACAGTGTGGGATCGAAAAGAAGGAGGAGCAACTGGTTTTGGCCATACTCTCAAAGCTTGGCCCTGACTATTCAGTGTTTTTCTCGACCTTCCATGCCACAAAGTTGATAGCTTGATCTTGGAAAATGCCTAGCCTTGCAGATTTCATGGAATCTCTCACACAAGAACAAGATAAATTAGTGATGATGGGCACCATCAAACCTTCCAAAGACCAAGCTTTGGTTGCTGGAGATTAAAGGGTGGATTCAAAAGGCAAGAAGAAAGCTAAGAATCCACCTGAGCAAAATAGAGACAAGAACAAGTCTCCAAAGGAGCCCCAAGGTTCCAAAAAGGACTTCCAGAAGAAGAAGAACAAAGGAGAAATGAGCAAGTGCGCATACTGTAGTAAAGGCAATCATCCTGAAAGCTCCTACATGAAGAAACAAATTGACATGCTGACCCAACTCCTAGAGAAGAATGGCATCTCCCTTCCTGATAGCTCAAAGAAGAGGCAAGGAGGATCAAATTCAGAAGATAGAGAGAGAGAGTTCATGCATTGGTTGCTGGCACATCAAGCTCACCTAGTTTCATCATTGATTCTGGAGCTTCAAGACATATGGTTTCGACCAAGGAGGCATTCACCTCACTTGACATGTCGAAAGGTCTACCAATTGTATTTGGAGATGACTCTCTCACTGAAAGTTTGGGAAAAGGGAGGATTGATCTTGACCATGGTAAGTTCAGCAATGTATTGTATGTTCTAGATCTTTCCTCTAACCTCTTATCAGTGTATCAGATGACCCACACAGGGTCTCCAAATAAGGTCATATTCTCCCTTGACGAAGTTGAGATCACAGAGATCTCAAGTGGTAAAGTCATTGCAAAAGGAGTTGCAAATCACACTTCGAAGGTATACATGTTCTCACACTTCCTACCCTCCTCAAACATCTCTGCTCTTCTGATTCATGCTAATGAGGCAAGCAAGATTTGGCATGAAAGATTTGGCCACCTCAATTACAAGTATCTTTCAGATCTTAGTGAAAAATAAATGGTCATAGGGTTACCTAAGATTAAGTTTTCCAAAGGAGTCTGTCAAGGTTGCATCTTAGGAAAACACCCAGAGCATAAATTTGAGAAAGCTAGTCATGAGAGAACCTTTGCACCTCTTGAGTTGATCCATAGTGATGTTGCTGGCCCATTTCCTCATATGTCAATGAGTCAGGACAAATATGCATTGACATTCATAGATTACTTTTCCAGGTATTGCTGGGTTTACTTCCTGAAACACAAGTCTGAAGTTTTTGGCCTCTTCAAAGTCTTTAAGGCTTTGGTTAAAAGCCAGTCTGGGAGGAAACTCAAGGTCCTCAGATTTGACAATGGTGGTGAGTATGTCAAGTCTGAGTTCATTCAGTATTGTGCAGATGCAAGTATTCATATGCAACATTCTATCCCTTACACACCACAACAAAATGGTGTTGTTGAGAGGAAGAACAGATCACTGAAAGAGATGGCAACATGCATGATGGAGGCTAATACTTTGCCGCCAAAGTTTTGGGCTGAAGCTATAAACTATGTAGAATTTATCCAAAATAGGGTGCCTCATAAACAGCTTGATGGTGTGACTCCTTTTGAAGCATGGAGTGGGCACAAGCCAGATGTGACCCATTTCAGGATTTTTGGCTCAAGGGCTTGGGCTAGAATTCCAACAGAAAAGAGGAAGGCTTTGTAGCCCCAAATCCAAGAGTGTCTATTTGTTGGGTACTCTGAAGATTCGAAAGGGTACAAGCTCATCAATTTGAGCACAAACAAAGCCTTCATTGAAAGGAGTGTTCAGTTCCAAGAAGAGCCTTTAGCAGCAGTGGAAGTTGGAGAATCCTCTTCACCACCAGAACCATTAAATGTAAGTGAAGAGATAGTTGAAGTTGCTGTTTCTGATATGTCTGATAATGATGATTTAATTGCATATCCTAACACTCCTACAAGACCAAAATGGGCAGCAAATACCATTCATGCAGCTGGAGAACTAGTTGGAAATCCTAATGATCCAAGGAGGACTAGATCTCAATTTGAGAGTGCTCTGTGTGTGAAAGACCCTTTGTTTGCAGAGAAATGCTATCTGATGGTTGAATCTGACCCATAGACATATGAATATGTAGCACATGATCCAAGATGGCAAACAACCATGAAAGAAGAGTTCATCTCACTCCAGAAGAACAACACTTGGGAGCTGGTTGATCTTCCCCCAGCTAGGAAGCTAGTTAAGTGTAAGTGGGTTTACAAAACCAAATTTGCTGCAAATGGTTCAACTTTGAAA
This sequence comes from Pseudotsuga menziesii, assembly GCA_001517045.1. Lineage (NCBI taxonomy): Eukaryota > Viridiplantae > Streptophyta > Pinopsida > Pinales > Pinaceae > Pseudotsuga > Pseudotsuga menziesii. Next base: position 68,020 of record LPNX010385444.1, on the reverse strand, counting down.
TATAAGGTAATATTGGTAGCCAAGGGATACTCATAGGTACATGGCATAGACTACAATGAGACCTTTGCACCAGTGGCAAAGATGGACTCCATCAGGCTAGCCTTAGCTATTGCAGCTTCGAAGCAGTGGGAGGTACATCACATGGATGTGAAGTGTGCTTTCCTGAATGGAGATATTACTGAAGAGATTTACATGTAGCAGCCTCAAGGATTTTATACTAATCCATCTCTTGTGTGCAGGCTAAGGAAATCATTGTATGGGCTTAAGCAAGCCCCCAGGGCTTGGTATGCCAAGATTGATAGCTTTCTGCTATCACTAAATTTTGTTCGATGCAAGTCAGATCCAAATGTCTATTTGAAGCTGATTCATGGTTCATTAATGATTATTGTCTTGTATGTTGATGACCTTCTCATTACAGGAAGCTCAAAGGATGAAATTGTCTCCTTGAAGGATGCAATGAACCATGCATTCTCAATGACTGATTTGGGCTTATTGAGCCAATTCTTGGGGCTCAAGATTGCTCAAACTAAACATGGAATCAAAGTACATCAGTCCAAGTATGCCTTGGATTTGCTGAACAAATTCAACATGAAGGACTGCAAGCCCAGCAAGACTCCCTTCCTTTCAGGAGTTAAGCTTGAAGAAGCAGATTATTCACCTATGGTAAATAATACATTGTATAGGCAACTGATTGGGTGTTTGCTGTATCTTACACATACTCAACCTGATCTTTCTTATGTAGTAAGTGTGGCTTCAAGATACATGGATCAACTTCATGAGATCCATTGGAGAGCAGCCAAAAGGATCCTTAACTTTGTTCAGGGAACAAGGACTCATGGGATCTTCTACAAAGCTAAATCTAATCTTGATTTGATTGGGTTTACTGACAGTGATTGGGCAGGTGACAAAACATATCAAAAGTCAACATCAGGATATGTGTTCATGCTTGTTGAGGGACCAATCAGTTGGTCAAGCAAGAAACATAGTGCCATTGCACTCTCATCTATAGAAGCAGAGTACAGAGGAGTTGTAAATGCAGTAACTCAATGTTTATGGTTGCAGGGGTTACTTGGTGAGTGTGGCTTTGAATTAGAATACTCAACTACTATCTATTGTGATAATCAGATTACCATTCGAATCTACAATGATCCAGTTCAGAGAGAGAGAACCAAACACATTGAGATGCATATGCACTACATCAGTAGCTTGTGCATGATGGCACCATTCACCTACTCTTCTGTTCATATTCACAACAAGTAGCAGATATCTTCACCGAAGTTTTTTGTGAGAAGACATTCAACAATCTCAAATCACTACTGGGGATTGCTGATCATGCTGTGAAGCATGAATGATGACAATATTTTCAAATTTTGTTCTATTGTCCATGTTTAAGGGAGGATTTTTCTCACTGCGTTTTTGCCTCTTTCCTTGGTTAAATGGACATGCAGTATGTAAAGGGTGACTAAGCCTTGTTTCTAGGCCCTATATTTTTCTGATGTTTTACTCATAAGTCAGGATTAAGGGGGGGTGTTAGAATAATCAACCCATAGTTAACAACCTTAGACATTAATTAATCCAATTTTTGTCTTATTTGCCTAGTTTCCATATTCCACCTTATGCAAGTTGTCCTCCACACATCCAAAGTGGTAAAAATTGCTAAATTTGAGTCATGGAGCGCTTGGGAAACCACTTGGAATCAAATCTACTTTATTCCTGGCCTTCCTAGCGCATGTCTTCTTTTTCTACTTTATTGCCTGCTTTTTCTTAGTTTTAAGGCAATTGGGAAAGTTTGACTAGGTGAAGTTAACTTGTTTTTTGTCCTCATCATCCTCCACTCTTTTCTCCTAAGAAAAGCATGTATGATTTGTCCTTCCATCATCTATTAGCTTGCCTAATTGATTTTTCCACTTCGTGAGATCCTAGACAAATTTGGAAACTGCTTTATGCACCTATGGGGGATTTGCTTAGATTTAGTAAGTCTGCTTTTGACCAAATTAAAATGACATCCTTATGCATTCGAATATCTCATGTAATTATTTATTAAGGTAGCGTATGACTTCACAGGGTTGGCTATTGGACACTTATTCAATACAAATTAGTGTTCAGCTCCATATTCAGTCTCCTTTGTGTGTAATTTGCATGTGTAATTGGCAATTTTTGTGAGTGTAATTGTTCTAACAGCTGGGTTCAATTTCCACACCCCAAGTCCTTCATTTCGAACTCAGCAGCAAGCTTTCTCTTTGTATCAGCAATCAACCCATCCGTACCTATTACAAATAGATCATCTACATATAGTAGAAGCATCACTGGGTTGCCATCTTCAACCTTGTAGTAAAGGTTGGAATCTGCTTTACTCTTGGTAAAGCCCAAACTAGATAGAAAGCTGTCAATTCTTCCATACCAGGTCCCGGGGGCCTATTTCAAACCATACAGGGCTTTCTTCAAACTGCATACATGAGACTCTCTGTCATGTGTCTCAAAACCTAGTGGTTGTTCTACATACACTTCCTCTTCTACTACACCATTCAAGAAAGCAATCTTGACATCCACTTGGTGTATCTTCCATTTCACCACTGCAGCCAGAGGAAGTACTGATCTGATGGAAGTGTATCTGGCTACAAGTGCAAAGGTTTCTTCATAATCTATTCCTTCTTTCTGAGAGAAACCCCATGCCACAAATCTTGCTTTATATTTTTCAATGCTACTGTCTGCAGCATGCTTGATCTTGTAGATCCATTTGGAAGTTACAACTGACTTCCCTTCTGGTCTTGGGACAACATCCCAAACATCATTCTTCATGATCGATTGGTATTCTTTGATCATAGCATCCTTCCATTCTTTTTGTTCTACTACTTCTTCGTAACTGGAAGGTTCTTTATCAATGAAATCACATACTAAAGCTACATAACCGGAGCAGGATCTGGTTCTCTTTCTTTCTCTGTGATTCTCTTCTGGAACCCCATATCTTTCCGCACCTTGGATAAGTTATTGTACCCAAGCAGGTTTCCTCTTATGAGGATTCTTCTCCAGAGGTGGATCTACAGGTCTTTGTGGTTCTTCAAATTCTCGATCTTCTTCATTCATGGTTGTATCATGAATTCTGGGTGCTCCCGCTTCTACTTCTTCAGGTTCTTCAGCGGGTCTCTTTCTGGATTTGTTGTAAGCTGTTTCTTCATCAAATGTCACATCCATGCTGATGTCAATCTTCTTGTACCCTGGAAAATATATTCTGTAAGCCTTCAAGCTTTCAGAGTATCCCACAAATATTCCCTTCTTTATTGAAGGATCTAATTTTGTTCTCTTGTCTTTTGGAATGTGTATGTACATGGGACAGCCAAATATTCTAAGATGGCTGACTTCTGGTTTCTTGCCAAAAAAGACTTCTTCAGGAGTCTTGTTCTCAAGTACTCTATGTGGAGTATGATTCTGTACATACACAGCTGTTCTGGTAGCTTCCTCAATCCCATTCTGTTGTGGATTATAAGGAGTGGAAAACTCCCTCTTAATCCCTGGTTCTTTGCATAGCTCTTTGAATTCATTTGAAGTGAATTCTCCGCCATTATCTGATCAAAAAGTCTTGATCTTCTTTTCAGTGTGGTTCTCGATCAAGTCTTTGAATTCCTTGAATTTGCTGAATACTTCATCTTTGTTCTTCATGAAGTAAACCCATGTCTTCCTAGAAAAATCATCAATAAAAGAAACATAGTATGCATACCCTCTTAGTGAGTTTTATGACATAGGACTGCATATATCGGAGTGGATGATTTCTAGGATTCCTTTGGCTTTGCTTTCACTGCTAGGTAATGTCTTCTTTGTATTCTTTCCTTTCGCACATCCTTGGCAGATCCCATCATGTTTTGCTTGGAATTCTGGAAGACCTTCAACAAATTTGCTTGCAATAGGTAGTGATTTGTAATGCACATGTGCAAGCCTTCTATGCCAAATCTCATTTGGCTCTACTGTGTCATGGATCAAGGCTTGTTCTGGATGGCCCTTCAATTTGTACAAACCTCCTTCTTGTTCTCCAATCACCACTGCATCATTGATAGTCTTGCCTCTTGGCCACATGATGACTTGACCATATATGAATGCAACCTTCATTCCTTTTGCATCCAATGCTGATATGGAGAGAAGGTTCTTCTTGAGTCCTGGCACAAACAATACTTCTTTCATTGTTAGAGACTTTCCAGAGTCTAGTTTATAGGAAGATTCTCCACTATCTTTATATTGGATATTGGTAGTCATCTCCTAGTTTCACCTTGTGAGGCGATTCATGTTCTGACAGTCTTACAAAGGATTCCTTGAATCCAGTCATATGTTTGGAAGCCCCATTGTTTATAAGCCAATAATCACTACCATGAGTAATGTTACCTGTGAGAGTGGAAATCAAAACATATTCATCCTCGCTTGAAGAATATTCACTTTCA
>LPNX010385444.1:0-62086 GCA_001517045.1 Pseudotsuga menziesii | reverse complement strand
CTCAAGATTTTCATCAAGCTTGGTATGATGAGACATCTTAACTGAGAACCTCAAATGGAAATACAAAATATTTTAGATCTTACCAAGTCAAGATGTCGGATTTGAAACTTGAGCTGAAATCCTACAGAGCTGGTTCAGGAGCAAATTAGGGTTTTTCTTTTCCGGAGATCTATCCACCCAAATGTCTTGAAATTTGTCCCTAAATTCGATTTTGGGGAGGAGATCAATCCAGGCCTGGGCTCACTGAAAAATTCCTCTTCTGTGAAAAGCCCTAGTTTACAGCAGTAGTGTTGGGTCCAAAACTGAAAAACCTCAGAATTGGATTCTGCTTCGACAGAAAGATGCACCCTAAGGAGGAGAGTTATTCCACCTTACTTTTGCTGAAAATATGTGGAGGAAGATCCACAAACTAGGAATCCCTAGTTCCCACAGCTACACAGTGTCTTCTTCTCAGGTTAGCTTTGATACCATGTTAGTTTTTCAACATTAAGATAGCATTATTAGGATCTTTAACTGAGAGAATAACTAGTACAGCAATCAAACACAGGAGACAATGAACACAGTGTTTTTCCTCGGGGAAACCATAAATGGAGAAAACCCTACAACTTCCTCAGAGATAGAATCAACACCAAAACAGTAAGTGATATCCCGACAACAGTAATCTTCTTCTTGTCTAGCCCCAGTGTCTTCTCCTTCCTCAATTATGCGCTACACTTGAGTGTGTATGAGTTGTGTGATAAATAGAGACTCCAGTTCTCTATTTATACTAATCCTGACATGACTAAAACCCTACCAGGGCCGATCTCTACTAGGAGAGTCTAATAACCCTAGTGCCTCGGAATTGCGGGGACTTTAACCCTTAGACAATAAGAGGGTTACCCACAATTACTTGACATGAATTGTTTACATTATTGATCCTCCCGATCAAAACATCGAGGCATGACAACATGACTCAATTAAATTATAGATACATCCCAAAATAAACATTAGGTTACAATACATAAGATACATAGATGAATACATTCTGAAGTTACGAATACATCAAAATTTATGTTGTCCCATTTAGTATGAAAAATGACCTCTTATTCATATATAATAAAATAAAGTTTCTTATTCTATTGCATTCTCTAATGTTGTTGTGAAATGTTACATTGCTAATTAGATATATGGATGATTAAATATTTTACAATAGATGCATAAATTTATGATACAACAAATTAATCCAAACATCATCTTCAAATACAATAATTAAAATTAAAATTATATGATTACTATTATAAAAAAATTAATTTATGATGAATAATGGAATCAAACAAAATATAAAAAAAAATAGAGATATTCTAGTACGATGTCAGTTGTCATTGTTCACCCAGTAAAAAATGATTACGAGTGTTTTTATCGTTTTAATCACAACAGTGTTTTGAGGCAATGTAGCACTAGTGAGCTTAAAATAAAAAAGACCCGATGCAATAGAATACTCATTGCATGCCGGAGTGATTTTTTTATTATTACTTCCTGGTGTGAAACTGTATCATAACTACACCATTAAATTTTAAATGAAGTGAAAGTCAATGTCACAGTCTACTTTATAGGTGCATTTTCCTTCACTTATCACACTTTTGCTTTATACTAGTTAGTAAGCACCCATGCTTTATAATAGTGTGTAATCACTGATGCTTTATAATAGTTCATAAGCGCTGATGCTACATTTAGTTTAAAGAACCAATTTTGTTTAAAATTTTGGTGTGCACTAGTTCTATATGTATTATCAAGAACCAGTGCATATATTGCTTTCAATTTTTGGTGGGAATCGGTGCTATATGTATTATTAAGCACTCGTGCATACATTACTTTCAATTTTTGGTGTCCACTAGTGCATATACCACTTTTAAAATAACTGGTGAATTTTGTGTTGGTTAGCATTGATACGCTTGTGTCACTAAAGTGCATTGATGAAAAAATATTTGCTAAATCCTTTTCCCACCAAGGTTTTTTATGTTATAATAAATTTCCATTAAAACCTCTGCTAAAACATCTAGTACCATTGGTGGAGGGTGTAGCGGAGGTTTTTATGAGAATTTTGACCAATCTTGTAACACGAAAAACCTCTGCTATAACCTTCCCTACATGTCATTTTCCTTGTAGTGACATATCAATCATATTTAAAAGAAGGTTGGGTTTGAACACCATTTTCCCTTAATTTGAGATATTGATGTAAATGTGATATAATGTCTCTCTTTATTTCCAATATTTATAGTTGCTTTCTCCTTAATCCTTGTGACATATGGATTGTCAAACCTCAAATAAGTTTCAATGTAAAAATTTCTCATCCGGATCATTGCAACATGTTCTTATATGAAATTTAATGATGCATTACATGTATATTATTTAATTGCATGCTATCTTACAAAATGTAATATCACATAAATCAATGCATATTAACAATACTAAAATATCATATTGCATTTCCCAATGCACAAATTTCAAATTAGAGGGATGTTAGATCATAATGAAAAATCTCCCTCTAAATACATAGATCAATATAACGTATATGTGTGATGACCCTCACTGTAAAAAATGCATCTTAACAATATTAGAAAGAACATTCTTGAAATCGCAATGCAACAAACTTCAATTATTAAATTCCAGCATTAAATATTAGATGTCAATATATGGTAGAATTAGGGTTTTGACTCTTTAATTGAATGATCTAATACAAAATGGCCACAATAGATGGATGAAAACCTTTGGCCAGAGTGAAAGGATCAATCATGGCGTTTTTTGCTCCAATAATGCCTTGGTGATATGTTTAACTCTTGGCCTGAATTTGAGTGTCATTTATGTTAATTAGAACAAGCTTTCAACTATTTAACTATGGTGATTCTATCTATTGTTGTAGGTAGCTCTTTAGATTCTTTTTCAATTTGAACAGGGTGAAGATACCCTACCACAATTACTTCAAGTAAAATATTTAATAAACAAACTTTGACCATTGAATTATCACATTATAATATTATATGTCAATATATAGTTATAAAATAACTAAATTAGATTAGTGTTTAAATAATTTAATTGTGATTATTCTATATACTCAACTGATTATGGTAACTGCATTAGATACGGGTTTTGACTATTTAATTTTGGTGGTTATATCTAATCAAATAACTGTGGTAACTAAATCGAATTCTGGTTTCAACTATTTAACTATGGTGGTTCTATATACTTGGATAACTATATAAATAAATCATATTAGGGTTTCAACTATTTAACTAAATTATATAATACAAAATGCATTATCATTGAAATAAATGCATCGTTGTTAAATCAAAATTTCATTCCCAATGCACAAATTTGAAGTTAGAGAGATCTTAGATCATAACACAAATCTCCTTCTAAAGACATTAATTAAAAAGAACATTCCTAAAATAAACACAATGCAAGAATGATATGATATAAAATGTACTATCACTGAAATCAATGCATCTTAACAATACTATTAGATCACATGCATTTCCTAATGCATAGATTTCAAAATACAGGGATATTAGATCATAATTTACAAATATCCATATAAAGGCATATATTAATAGATCATAGATGCCTTGAGTGTAAGCAATGCATATATATTTCCTTCACTTAATTGTATAGACTAGCAATTTATCCTATTATAGATTAATATGCGATTATTACAAAACTAATATCTAACTCATTTTTCTACTTTTTTTTTTCAAAGTAATAATCTAGGGGAAACCTAACGAGTACTTCCCATAATTTTAAGGATGATACCCATGGTAAACCAGCTAGTTGCATTTTTGGAAATATAACCTAGTAGTGACATCAAGTGATGCCCTTTATATGCATAACCACCTAGGTATTTGACCTCGATACGTTCTGTTTTCTATTCATAACACTCAACCACTCGAGTTAACCCATTGGGATCATAACTCATTGTTATATTGTTAACTTAACAATACATAATCCAATCTATTTTCCATTATAATTGTCTAGGTGTGAACTATTCCAATTTGGAATCGTATTGTAAATGATACCACATAAATCCTACAAATGGGAAAAAGTTACATTAATTAATTAATTATGAATTAAATAGTTATTTATCCAAAACTAATATCTAACTCATTGTTCTATCATTAACTTGAGAATATAACATATTTTCCATTATAATTGTCAAGGGGCCAACTATCAGTGTAATCAATGCATCTTAACATACATTTAGATCATATTGCACTTACCAATTTCAAATTAGAGGTATATTAGATCATAATGCAAATATCCATATAAAGACATAGATTAATAGATCATATATGGCCATGACTATAAGAAATGCATATATCTTTCCTTTACGTAATTGTACCTATAAATTTACCCAATTATTGATTAAGTTGCAATTATTACAAAACTATTATCTAACTTATTGTTCTACTTTTAACTTAATAACAGATTATCCAATATATTTTCCATTATACTTGTCTAGGCACCAACTATTCCAATTTGGAATTGTGTTATAAATGCTAACACAAAAATCCTACAAATAGGAAAAAGTTGCATTAATTAATTAATTATGAAGTAAACTACTTATTTAGCCAAAACTAATTCCTAACTCATTGTTCAATTTCTAACTTAACAATACATATAAATCCAATAGGCACCAAATATTCTAATTTGGATTTGTGTTGTAAATGATAACACATAAAACCTACAAATAGACAATGGTCACATTAATTAATTAATTATAAAGTAAATACTTTCAATTTACTCAACTATTGATTAATTTTCAATTATTATAAAACCAATAACTTATTGTTATATTACCAACTTAACAATACGTACTCACTTAGATGCACTTGGTTGTTCGGGATGAGGATGCTTGGACGACTATGAGTAATGAACATAGCTTGCATGGAAAGAGGGAGGCCACAAGTGTCCTCTCTCATGTTATCCATCAAATATTTGTCACATGAGAACAAGTAATCGATAGTCAGTGCTTTAATGAAAAGGGTGTTAAGGAAATGCATGACATCACTGTTTATACTGAATGGAGGGAACTCCTCCCACTTCTTTTCCAGTCGAGTGAGGGTGCATTCATGGTGGGTGGTATCATTATGTTTCTTGAATTATTCACACACGCTTGAAAGATGGTTACAACCTAGATAAAGGAGATCATGCTCTGTCCTGGTGTATGCGAAATATGGAGTGATGAGATGTGACACATGCTTGGTTTAATTCTATGTAGAGAGTGGCATTTTAATGAGCAGGATATTGAAGGGGTGCAAGTTATTCACCAACTCCCTAGTGTAGTAAAGGGAAGGACTTGGTATCTTAAATGTATTATGTGGAGACGAGGGGGTAAGGACTGGGGTAATCTCATTTTGTTAATGTTTTCCATGGCCCCTTGATTGCAGGCTAGGTGCCGAAGAGGAGGCAAAGGATGCTCCAAGCATGAGTGCAAATTTTCCAACCCCAAAGCCACTTTTGAGGAAGACATTATCCCCCATATTTAAGCTAATGTTGAGGATATGTAGACAATTTCACTCAAAGAATAGGTGAATGTCCTAGACCTAAAGGAGGCCATTAGTCCATTTTGGACCATAAAGACTATTCTTGCATGGGTTTTTCTATTGCAAGATGTTTCGAAGGAATCCCACGTAAGAATGATTGGTAGAATATGAGAGGATTTGGATAATATTCATCAAAATATGAATGATTTAGTTGAAAATTACAACTCCCACTCCCAGCTTGCTGAATTTAATTTCTCTAGTTCGAAGCTCAATCATGGAAGGTAAGCTCAGAGTTTTTGTAGTCTCTCTTTTATTTGATTTTTTTAATTTTTCTAGCCAGGTGGTTCTATGAATATATCCGTTGTATTCCTGGTTTCCATTGAAGGGAAGGATTACCAACATGATTTCCTATTCTCAGGTGGGTGTTAGATTTACATTAGATCTCATGAACAATATGGTATGTGATGGTTTTAAGGGCCTTTAAAGGATTAGGACAGTATTTTATCTCTATAAATATGGTTTTGGTTTGTTAATACAAGAATTACTTCTTACTTAAGAAAAAAATTAACAATACTTAATCCAATATATTTTCCATTTAAATCATCCATGCCAATTATTCCAATTTGGAATCATGTTGTAAATGATAACACATAAATCCTAAAAAACTTAGAAGTTGCATTAAATAATCAATTAATTATTAATTATTTAATGATAACACATAAATCCTCTCGAATTTCCCTCCCTTATCTTTGACAAAAGTGAAGGCCTCGTGCAATTCAGTATGGCGGGATATCATTTTTTTCAATAATATAGCCTATTTGATAAATTAATGGGTTTCGAATTAATGGGGAGGGAATCCACTATCATTTTCTCTCAAGGGAAAGGGAAGTAGGAGGAGGGACTTTCTAGTCAGGCTAAAGGGCCAACGTGAAGAAAGAAGGTGATTAAAAAGAAGGAATCCCATCTTCGACTTACCATAGATGAAGATATTAGGGTGACCAAATAATGTATTATCTCGACTTGACATTACTAGGTCATTTATAGGTATCTAAATGGTGAAACCAACCTTAAAGTTTTGGCTTGAGACGAAATGAGTTCCCCTGATATCCTATGTTCCATATATTTTCATGTTAGTGAGAGGATGGATTAGTTTCAAATTCCAAAACAAGACAAACATAGTTTGCATAGTTAATGGAAATGGGCATGAAGATTGAACTAGGTCTCTCTGAAACTATGACACCCTTGTTTTGATCCCTGCCAGGAATAGGTAAAAGGTTGTCCAATATGGGTAAATCTCACACATATCCAAGTGTAATTTTTGAGCGCCGATATCCTCAATGCAATTGGGGTAGTTTTCTACCGCTTTACCTCTCATATAAATATAGTTCATCACACTTGGTGGAAAAAATCCCGGTTCTAATTGACCTTAAAGGGGGTGTGTCAAAATAAATTGAACTCATTATTAGGTATGTTTCCCACCTGCAAACCCTGGATGGAAACAACCTTCCTTTCCATTGTTATAGTTATTTCCACCAATGGGATTACCTATTATAGTTATGCACAAAAACCTTCCACCGCAAAATCTAGAGGAAGGTTGAAGATTATATGCTCTAGATTAAAGGATATGGGACTCACAAGTTGTTAAACTTAACTAGTTTTGAAATAATGGTGGGGGGTAGGAGTTATGAGTGAGATAAACCCTTGGTGCGAATGGTTGATGAGGAAGAGGTTCACAAAGTGATCAAAGAGGAGGGAAAGGTCGTAGTCCCAATCCCAAAGACCTAATGGGCCTATTACAAAGGAGTTTCCTTGATTGAATTTTCCTCATCCCTAAGGGGAGATATAAAGAGGTGAGGCTACCCCCCTCCCCCTTACCCTCACCTCGTTTTGGTCCCAACCTGGTTTGAGAAAAGCTCCATCACCTTAGCAAGGATGTCAAACGTGCAGGAAGTCTCCATGGAGATGGAAAATCCATCATTTAGTAAGTCATAGATGAAGCAGGGATTAAGAACACATAAAATAATCCCTAGTAAGCAAGTGATATGATCATAAAATTGAGCGCATCTACATGCATGAGGAAGACACTTAGATAGGTATTTGTCATCCTTTTTACCTTTTTTCAAATGAATTTTCTCCTAATTTTGAGACAGTGATGAGGGACAAGTTGGTCCCCCTAAGTGTTTACTTAACTAGAAAAGAGGGTACAATTGTTGGATTCTCTCCAATAATTATTTCAACTATCAGGGTAGTGTAGATGTTGAGGATAGTTCTAGTTGTCTGCCTTTCTAAGGTTCTAAGCTATCCATTTGTCCATATAACCCTAGATCGAAAGGGAAGATGAAATTGGAGAATGATAGGGAATATACATTCTTATAGACATTCTTGGCTATGAGGTATCAAGAAGGATGCATCCTCATACTTCTCACATTTTGATCATGACTATAATATTATAGAGAATATGCCCATAGCCAAGGGTTCCTCATGATAATCATGTCCTTGAATGTAAGATGGCTAGACGGACCCGATAAGCACCCAAAAGTACAACATTTTGTAGAAAATAAAGATTTGATACCATGATGTTGCATGAAACAATGTGCTCAAGATCTATGACCATTGATCACATATTTAGATCAACGACCCTAATTTAAAACAATCATGTTTGCGGATTTGGTGTTTCAGTTTGTACAGAGATATTTGGACATGGATCTTTGAATTGAATCCACATTTCATGCCATTTCCCTCCTAAATGTGCATGGATTCTTACCCTACTAGTAATTTGGGCATCGAGATGGATTTTGTCCCAAATTGGGCATGTTATCCACAGATCGTCACTAGCCAAATCCTTCTATTTAACCGATTGTTTAGACATGGATAGGGGGGCATAAACAAATACATAAATGGAAAATGGAGGAATAAATACACATTTGGAATAGTAATATTTCAGTGGATTTAATAAGACAGAAGAATCCCAGACTATAGAAACAGACAATATATTGTCTAGTGCTTGGATATACTACGTGGAAGATAGAGAGTCTCAATTTGTATGCTTGAGGTATCACTTGGGTAGTGTTTTTTCTCTTAGTGCATAGCCATATTTATGTCATTATCCATAATTGATGTAACCTTATGAAATTTTAGGAATTAGTTCAATCGGTCACACTTGAAGTGGACCTAGAGACGTAAGCATTCTGAGTCGAACTCTGTTAACAAATTATAGTCTTCAATTTCATGGCTGCAGTATCTATTTATCCTCATAATTATGTTCTCATTATTCTCTTTAAGGTTAATGTTTATGCCTTCTGGAAACTTAGCAATTAAGAACAATTCGCATTTTAAATTCTTGCTAGTTAACTAAAAAGTCCCAAATTTTATGGATCATGTTGGTCTCAGAGTTGGTTTAACCGAAGAATTGTGAGTATGTGAATGCTAACTAGGGATAAGCTTAAAGATGGTAAAGGATATCTTGATACTTTCAACCAAGAAGTTGGGTAAGAACATTACACCAATAAAATGGCATATGAATACTATTAGGTAGAATATGAGAAGGCGTTTTGAAAATATTTCTACTAGATGGATGACACGGTATATAAGATTTTTGCAGATTATTAAAGAAGATTGGAGAAGAAGTTAAGGAAGCAGATGGAAACAACAACGAGTACCTCAGGGAAAAAGGGTAATGGAGGAAGTCCTCATAAACCTCTACCTTCTCCATCATATTCATCATCACCATATTATTCTAATACAAGTTCTTCTAGTAATTCATTAGATGCACATAAAAAACACTGAGATATTTGATCCGAACACACCATTACTAAAGCTTGACATAAAGTATAATTTTCCTATGTTTAATGGAGAAGTTAATGCTGCAAAAATAGATGATTGGGTTAGGAAAATAGAGGTTTAGTACGGAATCCAAAATCCAGCAGGAGATGAAGCCAAAATCTAGTTAGCCTCACTTTGACTGGGAGGCATTGCTCTCATATGGTAGGAAAGAAAAAACTTAGGAGGACTTTCTTGTTAAAGGTAAATCTATTTCCTCATGGTATGAGTTTGTGTAAGCATTGAAAAAACAATTTTATTTGTTAGGGTATATGCAACAGGCTATGATGGATTGGAAAATTTTTAGACATGTTAAAGGATAGAGTGTTCATGACTATACAAAAGAATTTATGAAAAGGGATTTAGTGATGGCTATTCCTCTCTATGCTAAGTAAACACTTCTTAAATATATAGGTGGTTTACATGTTTATAAAAACACACTATATTGATGTTTAACCCTAACAATTTGGATGAAGTATGTGTTAAAGCCACCCATATTGAGTCTAAGAGGAAAAATACCGCAAACAACTATTCCAAGAAGCCTTTTAAGTAAGATGGATATAAGTTTAAAGGAAAAGGGAAAGGTAAGCAAAAAATCAGTAGTAAGACGTAAGGTGAGAAGCCCTCATGTTCCCACTACAAAAAGGAACATGAGGTATCAAAATGTTGGAAGTTACATATAGAATTAAGACTAAAAAAGTATGGAGGATACAAAGATAAAGGAAAGGCAAATATTAATTCTTTAGTGATGTAGGATGTGGGATTTGACTTTGGTGATTAGTCCATAGTCATACCTGTTGGAATCCAAGGTAAAGATAAGGTATGTCTCTTTCTCATCAGGAAAATACAAGTACAAGTGTACATTCTTAATCATTTAGTCAAGATGATAATAAATGAGGTGAAATCTTTCATGTTCGAGTCATTTCTAAACATAAAAAAGTTGATACGTTAATTGATAGTGGGTCACAAGTTAATTTAATATCTAAAGAAGTGGTTAAGAAATTGGGTTTAACTACTATACCTAATGAAAATTCATATCCGCTAGGATGGGTCACTAATGATGCACAATTGCACATAACAAAGAAATGTATGTTAAAATTTGCAATTTTTGATGAGTTCAAAGATGAGGTAGAGATTGATGTAGTAACATTGGATATATGTGGAATTTTACTTGGAATCCTGTATTTGTATGATTGGGAGAAGAATCAATATCACATTTTCAAGGAAGGTATTAAATGTTTTATACATGCATAGCATATGAAAACAAGCTAGTCACTAATCTCTGCAGGTATACTGAAAAGGTTAGTGAATGCTAGTAAAATTTTTGTCAAAGAAAAGAATGCTGATACATCTAAAGCCTTTGAAGGAGGTGATCCGAAGCATAAATATGAAATGGTTAAAATAATTTCTGATTATGATGAAGTATTTTAGGAACCAGTAGGATTACCCCCCAAAACATGGAGACAACATGAGATATAATTGCAGTAGGATGTGCCACTTCTAAACGTTGGCATGTACTGGATGTCTATGATGCAAAATGAAGAGACAAGGAAATGGATTCAGGATCTTATTGGAATGGGAATCATTAGATGGATCACTTTGGTATGTGGTTCACCAATTGTTTTGGTTCCAAAGAAGGATTGATATTGGAGAATGTGCATCGATTGCTGAGATTTGAAGAAAATCACTGTAAAAAACAAGTATTGAATTCCATGTATTGGTGATTTACTTGATCAATTGAAACATGCACTTCATTTTTCTAATTTACACTTGCGTAGTGGTTACCATCATATTAGAATTTTCTGAAAATGATATATGGAAGAATATTTTCAAACAAAACAAGGGTTGTACGAGTGGTTGGTTATGCCTTTCGGGCGGTGTAATGCCCCAACTAATTTTATGAAAGTGATGAATGATGTCTTCCAAACATTCATTGATGATTTTGTAGTTGTATACATGGATGATATACTTGTTTTCAATCACACTTATGAAGAGGATGTTTCTCATGTGAGAAAGGTGCTTGATGTATTAAGGAGGGAAAAATTGTATGTAAAGTTGTCAAAATGTGAATTTTCTAAAACAACTTTAGTGTACTTAGGCCATACTATTGGTAGGGGTAATTTAAAGGCATATCTTTCCAAGGTCGAAATTATTTCTAATTGGCCAAGTTCAATTACAATCACAAAGGTTAGAATCTTTCTTCGTGCAGTCCAATATTGGAGAAAGTTCATAGCCAATGTTTCCTCAATTGAAACACCGTTACATTCATTGAAAAGTGTTAAGCAATATTTCCAGTGGGTACGAAAACAAGAAAAATCCTTTGATACTCTGAAGGAGAGAATCAAAATTGCACCATTTATGGTGTTTCCAGATTTACAACAACCGTTTGAGATCAAAACATATGCTAGTCGTTTTTCCATGGGAGTTGTTCTTTTGCAGGGACAATGACCGATTTGCTATCATTCTAAAACATTTTCAACTGTGGTAAGTAACTATCCTACCTATGATAAGGACTTGTATGCATTGGTACAAAGTGTTAAAAAATTGAAGAATTATCTGATGGGTAAAGAAAATATTATACACACACATATCATTAGCCACTTCAATATTTGTAGCCACAAACAAAGTTACAACAAAACATGTATTTTAGGTGGTTTTTACAACAATTTCACTTGGTTATAAAATAAGTTAAAGGAGAAGGAAAAAACCTCAAGCCAATTAGGTATGGACCTTTCTAAATTCTAGAAGGTGGGAACCAATGCTTTTCGCTTGAATTTAGCTCCATATATGCAGATTTATTCAATTGTGAATGTTGAGAATCTTAAGTTGTATGAACCTCCTATGATTATGGATGAGGATACTAATATACATATTCCTTATATTGATGATATATCACCTGAGTATATGACTAAGTTGCAAGAAGATGTCATTATTAATAGGAATGTAAGAAATTAATGTCGAGGTATTGTAGAGTACCTTATAATAGTCCTTAAAGGGATGAATGTTAGTAAAGAAGAATGGATGGAGGTTGGAAAGTGAGGAGCTCCACCCTCACTTTCTTTCAGTAGAAACTAGGCTTTCGGAGGTATAAAATATTCAAGTGGGGAGGTATGATCTAGGAGGATATCTAATATTACTAAAACTCAAACTCTTCAAATGTTTATGAAAGCTTATAGTTGTGTAAATATTGTTGGAATATTTTTGATGATAACCATTTTGTTAAATTTAGACTTTGGATGTGGAAGTTATCACAATTTGGAGTTTCGACATTTGGACTAATTATCTTTCAACATGTGGCATGCTTAAGTAGAGTCTATCTTTGATTTTAGAATAAGATTAGGAAATGATCAAAAGTCAGAAAAAGAAATGGAAGTTGTGCTCTACGCATGCAAATTTCCAACTTATGAAATCAGTATTCAGAAGGTTGAGAGTCAGGACTCAGGAGAATAGTTGGCGAAGTTCCATTTCCAGTTTTGACTTTTGACGTTGGGGTCAGAACAATCGAAAGGTTAGAGTCATAACAAGTTGACTTTGAAACAGGTCAATGTTGGAAGGTTGTAATAAGGAATTTGAGGTCATAGCGGCAGATTGTAGATCAACAATCCAACTTGCTTGACTATATATTTAGATCAACGACCCTAGTTTAAAATAAAAATCACATCTACGTATTTGTTTTTTTGTTTGTACATAGATATTTGGACACGACTATTTGAATTCAATCCTCATTTTGTGAAAATTTTCTCCTAATCTAGGCATGTATTCTTATCATATAGGTAATTTGGGCATCGGGATGCATTTTGTCCCAAATTGGGCAAATTATCCACATATCTTCATTAGCCAAATTCTTATATCTAACAAACTGTTTAGACATGGCTAGGGGGGGAGAAAGAAAAATAGAAATGGACAAGGGAGAAAGAAACACATAGTTGGAGTAGTAAGAGTTCAGTAGATTTCATTAGATAGAATAATTTCAGACTATAGAAACAAACAACGTATTGTCTAGTTCTTGAAGATACTGCATGGAAGACAAAGATTCTCCATTTGTACGCTTTGGGCATCACTTAGGAAATGTATTTTCTTGTAGTACAAAGTCATATTTATGCCATTCTCCATAATTGATCTAACCTTAAGAAATTTGAACAATAAATTCAATCAGTCACACTAGAAGTGGACCTGAAGATGTAGGAATTTTGATCTAAACTTCGTTAACAAATTACAATCTTCATTTCCATGCTTGCAGTATCTATTTATCCTCATAATTATGTTCATATTGTTGTCTTTAAGCTTATTGTTTATGCCTTCTTGAAACATAGCAATTAAGAATAGTTCACATTTAAAATTCTTGTTGGTTAACTAAAAAGTCCTGGAGTTTACGGATCACCTTCATATGATCGACCCCCTGTAGACTTCCCTAAATCCTAGATGGTGAAATAACATGCTAGGTGAAGCAAAATTTACAAAACATCTAGACCATTTTTTTTGTCTTTAAAGACCTGCATTTCTTAGTCTCAATCTCTAAGTTGTGGGTAACATAGGGGGAGTATCTGACCACTTCCTAGTCATCTTAATGTTTTTCCCAAGAGATCCCAAGTCCCCTTCGCCTTTAAATTTAACCCTATCTAGCTGGAAGATGGATATTTCAAGAATTTTTTTATCTATGAGTGGAAAGGATATAAAGATCAACTTGGCCTTATCCCAAGTCATAAATTTGCAAGCTAATTGAAATCTCTCAAAAAAGTAGTAAAAAATTGGGCAGGTCACAAACATAATGAAAGGGACCATGATTTAGCTAATATTGAAGCCTTTATTCAACTATTTTTGGTATTCCATTCCATAATCTAGTTACGCAAGATTCCCAAGAGTATTTTCATTCCTTAGAAGTCCAAAAGGACAAATTGTCGAGGGATAAGGAGGTTGAGTTGAGGGTTAGAAATCATGGTCACTTGGTTGGTGTTTGGATACGATAATTCAACACATTTCGATGATATGGCACAACACAGGAAAATAATAAATACCATTTGGGAATTGCAAGGGCCTGATGGGGTGTATAGAAAAGGTTTCTCCAACTTAGATGAGCTCGATATCCAACAATTATTGCGTATTTACTTAGAAAGGGAGGAGGTACACATTTCCCAAGTGGTTATAACATGTATGTATTTTCCCCACATATATTTCCTAGGAAGAGAATTGGGCCTTTGTGACATCAGTAACTTTAGAGGAATTAGAGGGGGTCATCAACAAGCTAAAAAAGGACAAAATCCCCAAGCTAGACAGATAGAATATTGAAATATTTCAAGGGTTCTTTGATCGCATGGGAGAATACATTCTAAATGTTGCAGAGGAGGTTAGAAAAATGATCCAGGTGCACCTTGCTTCCAATTCTAATTTTATCGCCTTAATTCCTATATCAAACAATCCAATGGACTTTGGTGACTTTTGACCAATATCACTATGTAACATTATCTACAAGATTATCCCGAGACTATTGCAGAATGGGTCAAGGACCTTCTTTCGAGAGCCATAAGCCAAGATAAATTCTCCTTTTTAATAGGTAGGAAAATCAATGATGCTGTTGGGGAAATGTAGGAATGCATGCATAGTATGAAAACCCTGAAGTGTTTGAGCATGATCATCAAGCTCGAATTGTAAAAATATTTTGATTGAGTAAGCTGGCTCTACCTCAGAATTATTTTAATTGATATTGGGTTCCATCTTATGAATCTCTCTTGGATAATTGTATGTCTCTCCTAAATTTCGTATGCCATTGTGACATAATGGTTTGGATACAAATTTCTTCGCTCCTTCTTGCATAATATATCAAGGATGCCCCTTATCACCATTTTCTTTTTGTTAGTATCTGAAGGTGTTCACAGGATTCCGTTGAAGCAAAATCCCATGCATCATTCGAGGTATATCATTAGGGGGGGTGATTACCATTACCCATTTGAATTTTGTTAAAGTTATTCTCTTTACATAAAATGGTTCTCTCGAAGGAAAATCTATTTTCTTGATCCTTCAATTGTTTTTTAAAGCAACTGGTATGGTGATGAATGTTAGAAATTTTGTTACATTTCTTTTTTAAATTGGAAGGTCCTCTCATAGAACATATACAGACCATATTCCACTTCCAATGGGGTGATTTGTATTTAGGGCTTAAATACTTGGAATTTACCCTAAATACAAATTGTTACGATCATGTCCCAAATTTTGCATTGGGCCACAATGGTCGAATCACATTTTCCATATTCATGAGAGTTTTTCAAATTGATGCTAAGGGTCAAATAATTGCAAAGGAGGAAAATTACCAGTTTCCTAGGTTGAGGGTGGAAGCTTTGGGATTTGGAATAAGGGGGAAAATAAATGATGTTTGAACATTAGAATGGCATACATATTTACTAAAGGTTCTAAATAAATAAATACAAGGGAAACTCAAAGTGGCAATTGATCATGAAGGCACATGGAGGATGTGGGACCCACACAAGCTAGATTTTCTATGCCACATGGCATCCTCCTCTTGTAATTTAGAATCCATGGGAAGAATAAATGTTATTGTATGTGTTATAAGGATAATAAACTTGGAAATATGCATCATAGGTCTAATTTTGGAGCTAGTGAGACAATTGGATGAGATTCCCTAGCTCTATGACAACAATGATGGAGATGCTATGACACCTATGACAAAAATCAGATATGAAGGCTGAAATATGACATATCTGACATTTTAGGCCGAAATAGAGCATCCAATAGGGTGCTCATGTGAGTCGGAGAATCTCAATGGGTTCCTACTCAAATTGGGGTAAGATGGAAGGCTAGGAAAGGGACGACACATTGAAAATCTTGAGCACACACCATAATTAGAATTGGATTGAGTTTGTGGATGGATTGGTAACCTTATAAGTATAAGGATTTTTATAAAATACAGGGATCAACCAATATAGAATATTTTTATCATTTGGGAAATTTGCATTTGTGAAATGAGGGAGCTAGTGGATGACTAGTTTCTTGCCTTAGCCAATTTCGAGGGTGAAAGATTCCCATCCAAGTAGGTGTTTGGAGATGCCACTCAAGTATTTCATGGAGATCTAATGGAGTTGTATTTTCAGGTGTAATATACAAGGAATATCTTGGTTTCCTCTATAGCAGCACTTTCTCTCAACCATTTCCACTTTTTATTGCATATTCTTGCTCATGGAGGGATTATGCTTTGGGTGAGCTATTTATCTCATTGGGGAATATTATAATGCCACATTATTTTATTTTATAATTTAAATGATATTTATTTCAAGTTCAGAATACTCTTATGTTGAAATACCAAAATATTTCATGTAAAAATGTTAAACGATGAAGAAATAGTGCCATTTCCCCACTATCTTGTTGTGAACCATTGTAATGCTGATGATTTCAAATTGGGAGAGAATTTAATTGTAGATTTATGATGTTAATAATATAAATATGATATTTTATTCATTCGCATAAATTCTCAGGTCTAAATATCAAATTTTTGTATGTAAAAATGATTATTAATGAGCAAACAATGACCATTTCCCCACTGTATTGATGTATGCCATGATAATGCTGATTATTTCGAATGGAAGAATGTCTATATGATATATTTATGATGAATGGAATTTAATTTATGAGTATTACAAGTTTCATGTTCATAAATTAATCATTTTATGTCATTTTACTCAGCTTAATTGCATTTGGAGAAGATTCGGTACCATTTCCCCAAGGGTCGAATTAGTAATTTTGTAGTTGTTTGGGAGAGGGTTATAACAAATTGTATAAAATGAATAATGATGCATATGAGACCTTAAAAATGTACCTTATACATTATATTCCTCTTTTCATAAATTCGAGTGGTTTTGGGAGCATTTGAGAATCCATTTCCAACATTTACCTAGGGGGAATTGGAGCCTCAATTTGCTAGTAAAGACTCCTACTTTTACCAGAATATTAAACAAGTTTTCACAAATAATTGGAGGGTCATAAATCATCCCTGAAAATAATATTCAATTATTAATATCATTCATACACCTTTCCTGAATATTTGGGAGCATTTGGGCCAATTTGGAGACCTAGACATCAAAACTAGTCAAAGGTCAAAATTGGGGAAAAAGTGAAAAAATGGTCATTGTAATAAAAATTCGAAAAAGGGACATTACAGTGGTATCAGAGCATGTTCTTAGAAAATATTGAAGTTATGGATGATATATATGAATTTAATAAATGTCTTAAGTCATGTTGTGATGACACAACTAAGCAAATTATGCAAATATTCGAATTGATGGCTAGCCAACTTAGGGGTAAGCTGGTAGCAAAGGGTAATAGAAGTTTACATCATGGAGAGAAAAATAATACCATTAATTTTAAATAATTTCATGACTGGTTTTATGGATATAGGAGCAATAATTCAAATGTGAATTCATTAAGGGACAATCAACAATCCACAAGTTTAGAGGAGCATGAAATGAGAAAAAATCATCCTACTTGTGAAAAGAGCCTAGATACACCATTAAAGAAAGAAACATAGAATCATGAAGTGGAGCATCAATTACCTAAAGGTGATTACAGAGAAGAACATAAAGAGGAAAGTGAATACAAACAAACAATTGTTGCTAATGGGGGTTGTTCCAATCAAATAGAATCTATTGATGGATACTTGAACTATGAAGGAGAACCTACTGATGGGTGCTCACAAATCTATGTTGGTGATATAGATAACAGATTTGAAAATGTTGCTGCAATATTAATTTCTCATAAGCATGAGGATGAATACCTTNTCACCACTTGAGCTTCAAGAAGTTGATCAAATCAAGAAGAAAGAAGAAGAGGAGGTTCACTCCCATGAACCATCCTTCATTGAAGGGTATTTGAAGATGGGTGAAATGGATATCCATGAGGCCCTTAGAATAATCTATGACACTAAAGCACTGGCGTCAAATTATTGTTGGAAAATTTCTTCATTGGAGGATCCATCCTTCCTTGAAGACATGGATAAGATTTAAAGAGCAATCTGCAACATTGAAGGTAATTTCATGTCTTTGATTTTTGATAGATATAATTTGGTTGAGATTAATGAATTTTTACATGAATAATACTTGAATAATAATGAGGATATTCATAAGCTCAAAATTCAAAATGAGCAACTTCCTGAGAGGTTGCAAGATACTTTTTCTCCCTCCTATGTTTCATATTGTCATATAGTAGATTGCTTGGAGGATTCTCATGACATGAGGGATCATGAGAAACATGGAAAATTGCAAGTTCTTGATTTGTTTGAATATGAGCTTGATGAGAGCCAATCACTAGTTGTGGTGGAAGAGGAACTTGAGTTTCCTCTTGAAGATGGGTGCACACTTTTTGAATAAGTGCATGATTCCATTGCCTTGGAACCAAACCATGAGGACATTTTTGCATTTTTAAGGGAGGTGCATACTCCTACCCCTATGGATCCTTCACATGATGACAATTTTTCACTTTCTGATCATTTAGGTGAGTTGGTTCTTTCTCCTACATCCTACACTTCCAAATTTTGCATCATTAATCCTAATGAGGTATGGGCGAAAGGTTTCTTTTTTATGGTGCCACATGAAGAGTATGGACTTTCTATATCTCCTTTTAATGATGACATGATTAGAGAACCATATTATTTACAATTGCAACAATATCCTTTGTTACATTATTATGATACACATCTACATGGGTGCACCTATGATGTTCACTTGAGTCATGTAGAGGGGGCCACTTGAATTCCTAAATGTCATCATATTTGTATAAGTGTATAGTTAAAGAGATATTAACAAATGAGTAGTTGGAGCGGGTACAACCACTCCAACCTATCTCTTAATGTATAAATAGTAATCGAAGATAATACATCATTGGATTGGACGCCCCTTCCCAATACTTGTCTTTGATGGTTGTGTATGAGCGTTTAAATTCTGCTTGAATGTGAGGTGAAAGCCTAGCTTTCAACATCTGGTGTCGTTGCCTATTTCATGTGGTTTGGGTGACAATAGTAGCACATGGAAGTTGGATTGAACCTGCAAAAGATCGTGAGGAGAAAGAATCCCTGCAAGAATAGAAATGCTAACTTTGCTCGATTATTGATGTGATCTTGAAGACCAACCAAAAGCCTGCAAGAAAAAGAACCCTACAAGAAATGCTCAGAAATGATAATGCTGCGTGATATTGATGTAAAGAAATAATCATATAGTTGACGACGTGACTGGCGGAATGCGGATGGGAAGAACGCTGACCCGATGAGAGAAATATTCAAAGTTTGGATGGGTTGATTTCTCAACGCACTTGTTTCTTGTCGACCAGTTTTGAATGCTGAAATATGGAGAGAAATACATTTGTCGGTATAAATGGAACGAAGTTACCCACGGTATGAAGTCGACCAGCCTGGCAATTATCTATGTAAGTTAACATTGAATTTATAAATAACTGATAAGTGGCGATATGTGAATCTATAATAGTCGAAGGATGTATAGAGCCCACATATTTACACAACGTAGATGGATATCTTTAATTAAATGCTACAGTAAGGGTTGATACTTTTCAAAGCTATCAAAGGAATCGGCGTTATATACTTATGTACGTTCTTGTCAGTCAATTTATCGGGTAGTCTCATTGGCGTAAAAGACTTGGCATTATTTTTCTGTGGGTAAAATACTGATAGAATTTGATAAAGAAGCTATTGGTTCATGCTTACTTTTCCATAAGCCCTTTGATGATTATACTTCATGCTATCGATGTTCTCAATGCGGATTACCAGTCCCGGTCTGCAATCAATGTCGGGCTTTGAGTATGTTAAATGAAAAAATACTAGGTTATATATGTGAGCTTTATGATAAAAATAGTCATATTGATGATTTGTTAAAGCATTTGGAAGAAGGTAACAATAATTAAAATGGATTGAGCACCACCAAGGACGACCATGCAGCCGTAATAGAAGATGATTCCACCAAAACAATTGATGAATTAGAACATAAAGTTGCGCAATATAGGCCAGATACATTTTGTATAGGTGCGATGGATTGTAGTGTTGAGAAGACCTTGTCAACAAAGAAATTGAAGATCCTTTGCTTGCAGGGTTTTCACCAGAATGCATCGAATATGAAGGGAAGCTTGGCATCATTCACAAGGAAATTGAAGCAGCTAGCCGAACTCGTAATTGTTGATGCCCCTCGTGAGTTTCCTTTTATTTACCAATCCATCAGTAACAGAGTGCAAGATGGCAAAGATGATATCGTATGTGAATGCTGCACTAATTCTGTCAACCAAGGCCATCGACCAGTCGACTAATGAAGACATGTAAGTCACTATGTTGTGAAGAAGAGCCTTGGAGATGATTGCAAACAACACCAACAGGATTTTTAAGAGTAAATAGTTAAATGCTTTGGTCGAAGATCACCAAATAATGGAGACTGAAGAAAATCGAAGATTGCCGACTGACGAGTGCTTTCGGACTGAAGAAGTCGACTATCCCGCTACTGAAAAGAGATCCCAATGCCAATGATTTTCTAGATGCTCATATTGTATATTCTTGATTGATTATGACTGCCATCGACCATATATTGATTAAAATCACTATATTATGAGTTTAAAGATGGAGTTAGGCAAGCCTCCGATTCCCGTGTTGAGTTAGTAATGGGTCCACTTTTTGGATGACTATATTTTTCTTTGTTTTTTGTTTGGTTAATGTTAAATTATGGTTGAATTTATTCTTTGGTCGATGTATTCCATCACGGTGGTAGATCCTTATTTTGGTAGACTCGACATGAATATTAAATCTCGATAATAGTAGTTTCGATCTTAATACAATCGATGCGATTATCGAGTATAGTGCAAAATTCTCACCATTGTATTGGCCTATCTTTAAAATTGGTTGACATTTTAAGCAAGTCAATTCTCATGGTCGGTTTGGTATGGTCGACAGAGTTAAAATGGTCGGTTGTAAATAGTTGATTCGATGCTATATGGTCGGAATTTAATCACTATGTTGACATGACTCTTTGTTAAAATTTTGAAGTCGAGGGGGTTAAACGTGAGTCTCTTTTGAGGCAGGCGATCCCCTCCATTGTATGTAAATCAATTTGGTCTCTTGCCAACTATTGTAAGTTGAGTCATGTTAAGTCAGGAAAACTATAGGCAGTTGGTGATGACCAAGACCATGCCCATGAGCAGGAAACATACAAGCTTACAAGAAATTTAAAATCTCATGATAGAAGAAGATGATGACGATGGCATTCAAGCAAATATCATTCACATACACAACAAAGCGCTCCAACGAGACATGATGACAATGTGCTTAAAGTACTCAGTATTGAAATGTTGAAACTATTCCTGGATTGTGACCTAGGAAAGCCAGAAGACAAAGAAATGGCATAGAAAGTCGAAGAGCCAAAAGACCCCGCATACCTGAACCGATGGAGATGCCAGTCAGATGAGCCAGGGTGAGGCTTTAAACCGAAAGACCCCGTTGCGGAAGAGGATGGTTGACCATCATTATGAGAGGATGAGACTTCGATGGACTACTTCCATATTGAAGATGGAGGCTGAAGAGTAACCTGTCACAGTAGAGCCTTGTACATGTGTGTTCTCCTATCAAGCTGGCGGCTGTTGTGGCTGAGTTACCTATGCAGACCGGTATGCATGGTTGATGCACAGTGAGGACTACTTTAGCAGTAGCAGAGAACCAGGATGTTGATGCATATTTCTTTGTTCTCTTTGGGACAAAGAAATATTTTGTTTATGGGGGAGATGTAGAGGGGGCCACTTGACTTCCTAAATGTCATCATATTTGTATAAGTGTATAGTTAAAGAGATATTAACAAATGAGTATTTGGAGCGAGTACAACCTCTCCAACCTCTCTCTTAATGTATAAATAGTAATCAAAGATAATACATCAGCGGGTTGGATGTACCTTCCCAATACTTGTCTTTGATGGCTATGTATGAGCGTTTAAAGTCTGCTTGAATGTGAGGTGAAATCCTAGCTTTCAACAAGTCACTTGGAGAGTCATGATTTTCCTTGCTCCTTGCCTAGTCTATTTGATGTTGGAAGAACTTCATCCCAAACTTGGGTGAAGAGATATATGATTGAAGAACATTAATATTGGAATCAAAATCCTCTATTATTTCATGATGATATACATATCCATGGGTGTATTGATGAGAATTCTTTGATCCACTTGAAGTTTTCATGTTTTCTTTGCTCCTTATTTGGTTCAGATTTTGGTGGAAGTTATTCATTCACTTCTTGAATGAAAGAACACATGGATGATTATATTGATGCACATTATATATTTTTGGAGCAGAATTATGGGACATGGGATCCTCACCTATGTCATTGGAGAATATTTGATTGGTCACTTGAAGCTTGTACGCACTTGACGAATGGTGGTCTACTTACTTGGAGGTATAAGCACTTTCATGATTCTTTGATGAGGTACTTTCTTGATGTACATTTGTATGATTTTTTTTATGTACTTTGATGATGTATATTATGTACTCATGATGTTTGGAAGAATGCATACAAGAAAATGGGATCCCATAATTATCTTTCCTAATGGTATTGGTTGGAGACCACTCTTAATTGTTGGATTGCAATACAAGCAATGGGACCCTGGGATAGTTTTTAGTCCCACTGATTTCAATTTTTTTGGGAAGCAAACAGTATGGGAGATGGATTCCCCCACTTAATAAAGTGATTTTAATCAGAGTAGTGCAGTAGCAAGCATGGCGGTTCCTCTCTAAAATATTCATGGAATCTCAAAGATTCAAAGTTGGACAACTCAGGGGCAACTTCAAAGAATCATACATAAAGCAGGTTCTTCAACACCCATGTTTGAAATTGCTTGAGGACAAGCAATATTGGGAAGGGAGGATTTGTCATGTCCCAAATTTTGAATTGGGTCTCAATGGTTTAATCACATTTTCCATATTCATGAGAGTTTTTCAAATTGATGTTTAGGGTCAAATAATTGCAAAGGAGGAAAATTACTAGTTTCCTAGGTTGGGGGTGGAATCTTTCGGATTTGGAATAAGGGGAACAATAAATGATGTTTGAACATTAGAATGACATAAATATTTCATAAAGGAGAAAATAAATAAATACAAGGGAAAATCAAATTGGCAATTGATCGTGAAGACACATGGAGGATGTGGGACCTGTTACGGAGAAAACTTCCTATGGATTGGGGTACCACAATAGACAGAGTAACCGCAGAAATAAATCCTTTCCCATATGAAAGAGAAACCAAACATCTAACACTAAAGGATCTCGAAACATACCTTATTCCAGATGGTTGATGTAGATCCCCATCGAGCTTTTCCACTCTCTCTTGTATTAGCAATTTGCTCTCTCAACATTCAACAAACAAGACAAGCATGCTATATAATGGTGTTATACCTACTCTAGCATATATAATAAATAAAATATAATCATTTAAAAGCATCCATGGATTAAATACTCATTTAAATACACATTATTGGACATGAAAATATATTTCTATTAATATAAATCAGAGATTACAATAGTGACAACCTCTGTCGGCACGTTTGCGAACCGGAGAAACTGAGTCCTCCACTTGGGCCTCCACCACTTGAATCCTCCATCTCTCGATAGAAAAATCACAAGCAAAGGAAATATTGGAAAGAACACAAAGTGCTCCAAGGGACAAAGGGATGCAGACTCAAGTATAAGCTTTGAAAACAATGGACTATAGTTTTCTTGCTCTTCAATTCCTCCTCTTTCAATGTATCCAAAGGGTTCCTTATATAGTGCTTCAATGGGGTAATGGAAGGTCAAATCCGAGTGATCTCAAGGCATATGGAAGGCCAAGAGACAAGTGACTCAGATCCACATTAAGGAAAAATCCAAAACTGTTTGGCCTTTTGCACACATCTCGATGTACGCGGGTTTGAGGGTCATATCTGCGTATATATGCGAGAATAGGTTTAAAAGTCGCGTATAGAAAATAATGAATGTTTTTAGGGATGACCTTAGAAACATCAAAGGTACAAAAATGGTCCATGGGGTCCAAAGAGTTTGCATAGGGACAGTGAAGGCCATAAATGTGTGATCCACCATCTGTGGTAAAATCAGCTATAACAGATGCCCCCTAATGTGTGAGGTCAGAGGGGTGATACGATGGATGAAATAAATTATAAGTCCATCCCATAAGTGGAGTGATGAAGAAACAGGTGGAAGAACCAACCATCCAATAGTATAATACAATAATCAAACTCTGCAAGTACATATAGCAGTCCCTGATACATAAGAGTACAATGGCCATGAACATGCATGATACAAAATATGACATGTGTGGTCATCGCCACGTACAATATAGATAGATTAGAATCTACATGATGAAGATATACAAAGGATCGTGATGTCCATGAAAGATGAAGATATATAATGGATCAAGATCTCCATAATGGCTGAAGACATCTGACATACACTGTAATCAAGTCATGAGAGCTGAAATCTCATGAACACTGGCACGGTCAAGGAGGTAGCATATATGAAATGCCATCAATTTGGAAGGTCTTCTACACAATCCGATATGAGTACATGTCCTACTATGTGAATAGAGGTGTCAAGGTTGAACATAGTAGTCCATCGTTTGATTACCAGTCATTGATGTATACCATTAACAGACACGAGATCACCCACCGATAATGAAAATGGGAATCAAGGTACTAGAGTGCAAACTAATACGTGTGAATACATGTGTTGAGGTCGAACACTTGAGAGAATCCATCGATCAAGGGATATTGATGTATTCCCAAAAATGTCGATGGTGAGAGAACCTACCACTGATGACTGCAAGTCTCAAGACACTCAAAATGACTCTAGATTCCTATCCCAGAATAAATGATCTAAAGTTGATGGGATGAAATCTGCTAGAAGGATGGAATTAATGCATCCCTCATCATCCAACATGAGGTACTCAATAAAGCTGTATAATGTGGAAGGAATTGATCATATTGTGCACGAACCGGTAACAATACCGGGAATGGCTGACATGCAAAGTCAAGAGAACTGAGGAATGGTCGACTCAAGTTTCAACTTCCTTCAAACAAGAGCATAAAGGAAAATTGTGACTAAATGTAGGCAGCATAGACTCAATATACAAAATTGGGACATCTCTGCAACACAGGAGGCATCGACAGAGGCTCCATAGGGACTGGAAGCTTAACTAGTCGGTGGAGATAAACTCAGAGAAACGAGTGCAGCTCCTAAAGTCAAACTATTAACCCAACCAATGGATGTGATATATAGTGCTCTGTTCGAAGGTGACATGACTCGACTGCTGCCAAAGATAACATCTTTTCCTGTTCAGATTTTTGGTATTTTGATTTTATTTTTGGACTTTTCCAAATATTTTGAAAATATTGAAAAAGAATAAAAGTGCTTTATAGTTACAGACTAGGAGGAGATGAGTGTCAAGGGGCAAACAAACTAGTTCCAAGTAGCAGAACATACCTATGCTCAATGCAAGGACACATGTGTAGGATAATGACACTCGGGGGAAAGTCCCCTCCTGGTAAAAAAATGGGGAATCAAACTACAAAGGATATGTAAAATGGCTCTGCATGGCTAGACATGAGACAAGCTTGGGCTATATAGATGATAATAAAATTTAGGGAAGCCGACATAAGGTTCAATAAGGCAAGCAAAACTCATGATAATGCAATTACAACTTGACATAAGAGAGTCCTGGGGAAAAAGGCCAGCAAAAAGATCAAGGGGTGTATGAGGCTCTTGCGCAAAGTCATGGCGATACTATACAAAGGACTCCCACACCCTAAAGGAAAAATGTCAGCATGGGCACCAAATGAAAAACAAGAGCTAACTAGGGCACCCATGTATGGTCAAGCTCTACAATTCACATCATGTCACTTCTAACAACAATAAAGAGGTTCCGTGACAAGATAGAATGGGTTCATACCTAAGGTTATAATGAAATGGTCATAAGGTCATGCAAAGTGCAAATGGATGTGAAACCTAACCTATATGCCAGTTTAGACATAATACCTGAAATCAGCATGAACGGGTCAAAACTACGGTCAAAACGGTGCTCAAAATGGACTCCTATATCAACAAATTAGTCCGAAACGGTCCAAAATGGTCAGAAAAGGTCCAAAACTATAGAAAGCGGGTAAAAAATTTCAAAAATTTCAATTTTTTTTTTATAAATAGTAAAAAATTCAAAAATTCCATATCATTTGAAATTTTTACCCATTTGAGCTCAAAACTTCCAACTCGAATTCCGGGAGCTTCGTCCAGCGAAATTCGACACCGTTTGTTCCGGGTAACTCCTCATGTCCTCCTCTTCCTATTTCATGCAAATTTTTTGACTTTCCATGGTCAAATTTAATTTTTAGGCCAATCTAAAATGGAATTTTTGGCCCACGCAGATATCGAGGTTTTTTTCTGCATATAGGGCTAACCATACATGGAAAAACCTCCCAAAACCGCATACATACGCGGTTGTTTTGCCTATAGTCACATATGAGGCCTCGCATAAGGTTTTTTAAGGTATATAATGACCAAAAATCAATTTTTATGTGTAGGACGGTTCTAGAATGGAGGGAGAGAGAACATGGAGATGTAGAAAAGGCTGTTCAAGGTGACTTAATGGCTCAACAAGCTCTACGTGCATGCGGTCTATATAAGTTTTGGTGTCTTGGCATCCTGAGGGCCAAACGAAGACTCCTGCAGATGCTAGTAGACTACTGGGATCCAGACTCAGATTCTTTTCATATCGATGGGATGTCTCTCACTATAGACATTGAGGACATATATTTTATTACTGGATTATCCCGATGGGGAGAGGTGGTGAACCTACGGTCTTGCGGGCCTGGAGGTGGCATTACCATTGATGAGTACTATTAGATCATGTTTTTGTTTTCCATTTTTTAATACTTTTGTTTATGTTTTGAAGCTTGGTTTATTCATTATTCCTAGAAAATGTTGTTTCTTAGGATAGTTTGAATCTTTTTCCTTTAACTTTCATGTTTATTTGATTTTTTTAGTTTTATTTTTTAAAATTTTGGTTTGATTTTATAGTTAGAGGGCTTATAGAATGCTTATATGGATTAGAAGGTCTAAAAAATAACATAAAATCTTGATTAAGGCTCTTAAACCAAGTTTAAACCTTTATCATGAATTTAATTTTTGAGAAACAATAAAGCAGACTTTCTTGTAGCGCAAGCCTGGAAAAATTGCACACATGCGCTACAAGAAAGTCGCGCAATTAAAAAATCATCATTCTTGGGTCATATTTTTTGAAATTCTCACACATGAAATGTCATTCATATTGCGTTGATGGATTTGATATGTGTTTCCTCTAGAATTATCATTGTGATAGGTGTGAATACATCAAAGAAATTATCATGACGGCGAGTCGTGGTGATCTGTTACATAGTGATGGAATAATGATGGTTAGACATAATGAGACAAAGTCGCCTTAAAACTCGTATCCCCCGAAGTGCATGTAGAGCAGATGAAGTTCGTGGCGAAGAATCAGCAGTCTGTAATCAAATTTTGAAACAGGGCAAAAAATTAGGGCTTTCAGGAGCGGTCATTTTGGAGTTATCGAAATGGTTAGAGAAGATTGGGGAATGCAATTGGACACCTGACAGTCAAGAAAATAAGATTCTAGCACCTGGATTAATCACTTTGACAGGTAGGCTACGAATCGTTACCAAGGTTCATAAATTTGGGGTTTTTCAAAGCAGAGGAGTAATGTTAAAGTTGACTGAATATTATTAGTTTATAAACCTAATTCTTACTGAATGACGAATTCTCTGTCAATCGAATTAAAGTATTTATCATTTTAAACATGAGAGTTCAACTTAGGGTTTTTAGGTTCCCCTATATAGTATTGTCTGTCAGTTTATCAAGACTTGAAGAAATTCAAAGTGTGTTTTATTGATAGAATCTATTTGACATTTGTTTAAAATGAAAAGAAGTGGTAAGACTAATAGAGCAGAACCTTCAGACATGAGCTAGGTTCAAACCTTTCCAGATTGTGCAAAACTGTTTGCAGAAGCAGGGTGGTTAGTGCTTTTTGAAAGGATTGAAGGTTATCACTCAGAAGTCTCTTATAAATTCACTCAATGTTTGGATAAGGATATAGTGTCTTTTGATACTATGAAGTTTAAACTGACCAGGGAATTGTTAGCAGAAGCAACAGGAATTTTAGATGAGGGTGAATTCTGGTTCAAAAAAGTGCCTTTCACTTTTGATGCTCAGAGATATCTACTTCCAGATGTAGTAGTATATTGGGGAAAGGGAGTGCCTATTCAAAACTTTAAGCCAGCATGGATAGAGCCTGTCAAAATATTACAAATCTATATCACTTGTGAAGGGAGATTTACTTTTGTGTTTAAGTAGCATTTTAGATTCCTTCAACATCTCAGTCATGAATCCAAAATGAATCTCCCATTCTTATTTTTGAAAAGTTTACAGAAGATGTCAAGCAGGGTGAAAGAACATCGGGATCACACCAAACAATCAGTGTTTCATCATGGACTTATTAAACTAGTTATAAGAACTGTGCTTTAGAAAAGAGACAAGACATATGAATATTTCCTGTTTTGGTCTGGTTTCCAAACAGAGAAGGAAGAGCAGTCTTAGAAGAGACAGTTAGACAAATGTCAGAATTTGATCAAGAAACTTAAAAAGAAAGTCACAGTCAAAGATGAAGAAGGTGGTGAACCAAGAAAATATTTGAACCAAGAAGATGAAAACATTGAAATTGAACAACAAATTAATGTTGAGAAAAACAAAATTTCAAAGTCAGAGGTGAAGGAAGTTGAGCCTGTAGAAGATGCTTCTCCTGAAGAACTGAACCAAGTTGTAAATGAAGAGGTAAAGAAACAGGAACAAACCCCTATTACAGTACTTTCTGAAGAAGAGGAAAGATCTTTATCTAATGAAGCTAGGGTTCATACCACTGATAAAGATAGGGTTCATTCTAAATTGGAGATACACACCCATTCTGAAGAAGAGACAGTGTCACAAAGAAATAAAATGAAAGTTTTTGAACTAGCTTCAATTACACATCAAGGGAAAGCTTTGAAAATTTTAGGAGAGGTTGGAGCAGTTTGGAGGCCCAAGACAAGGCCAAAGAACAAACTCAGGTTAAATATGAAGAAGCTGCTAAACCCGAAACTAGCTGAAAAGAAGATTACAATAATTGAAGATTCATCATCTCAGGAGAAATTAGATGACAATGAAGATGAAAACAAAAATGTTATGAAGGGTAAAAAACAAATAGTTTCAGAAGATAAACCAATGTTCACTGATACCAAGATCTCAGAAATATTCATGGAGGTTCGAGAGAAGATGATTCTAGAACATCATCAAAATGATTTGAAGAGTTCTTGTATAGAGAAAGGAGAGGTGACTGAGAAATTAGTTAAGTGCTGTACTGAAGCTGAAGAGTATTCAGAAATTCCAATGAACTTGAGAGAGCATATGGAAGAAGATGAAGAAATTTTTAGGAAGCTAAAAATCCCTTGGATACATGAAGGAGCACAACTAGTGCTAGAAGGAAAATACATGGATTCTGAAAATGAAAATTTGCAAAGGAGTATCAAGCAATACAAGCATCAAATTGAGTACCTGCATGAAAGCAATGACGGATAGGTGACTACAAATAAAAGACTAAGAGAAGATCTGGAAGAAGTAAATAGTCACTATTAGGAGTTGATTTCAGTTTCTAAAGAAGCTTTAAAATGAAAAAGACATACAGAGAACCAGTTTACAGAACTAAAGCAAACTATTTAGGAGCTGACACAGTAGAATGAAGAGTTGACAAGAAGAGTTACAGATCTAGAAGCAGATCACCAGCAGGCTAGAAGGAAAGCCTAGGATTTAGAGGGAATTGCTTCTTTAGCAAAGGCAGCAAAATACTTGTAAAAGTACTTTCAGAAGAGCAGTTATTAATTATTTTGAATTAGTTATTAATTATTTTGAAAGTACTTTCATAAGTAGTTTTGGATTAGTTATGTAACTGTTTTTTGAAGGAACAAGATAAATGTAAGTCTGGAAAAGGAGTAAGGGTTCGATTTTTGTTGCAAGGGGAGCCTATCAGGCTGTGATTTATGAGCTAAGTGTAAAAACTCTTATGTGTTTTTGATGACCGAATTATGAAATATATGTAACTATATTCCCTTTTAGACTATTGACTGGTTTCATTTCTAATTTGTGTTAATTACTCAGTTGGTATACTCATTTCCTGTTTAGGGTTTTTATGCTTGAAATGCTTGCTAATTGTGGGTGGAACTCAGTACTGTGTTTATTGTGTTTGGGTTATGGTTTATATGTTATGCATCTCATTTCTTTAAATGCTCATAATTTAGTGTTTGCTTTGTTCTTATGAATTTTCTGCCCTCTTGTCTTGAAACTGTACAACCAAAACCCTAGAAAAACCTATTTTACTTAATTGTGTTTATTGAGATTGTGTTGGCTTGTTCTTTCGTAGTTTGAGAACAATTTCTGGCACTAACATATTTGGCACCGTTGCCAGGGAACAAAGTTGAAAACCTATTTTCCCTGGGATACTCATCATTTCACTGGTTTTGAGAGGTGAACTTAAACTAGCAAATTTTAAAGACTACTTTTCACCAGTATTTCACAGTGGCTACTAAGGGAGTTGGAACAAGAAGTAGACCTAGTTCACCTTTACAACTAGGTGTTTAAGACCCAGAACAGATATTTAAAATAGCTAGGAAGATCAAAAGGTCTCAGTCATCACCATCCCTATGTAACCCTGATTTGTTAGATGTGTCATCACCTTTTTCTGTTTTGAAGGAAGAAGAATAGAATTCATCTTGGATGAAGCCTACACTTCCTGTTAGTAATTTTCAAGTTTTTAATGATCCTCAATATTTCAAGAAGGAAAAGACTATATATCCTGGAAAAATCCCTTTATTTCATCTCAAGGTTGGTAAAACTCCATTCCAGCCAAGTTCTAGCCAAGTCTTTCCATCACCTAAGCCAGTCAAATTAACGATGGCAGCCCAAAATCAGCCATTAGACATGACGGACCGAATGGTGGCAGATAGGTATGCACCTTTAGTTTTGCTTCAGCCTTTGAATGCACTTCCTGGGGGTGATTACAAAAAAAACTTGCCTAGGTTTAATGGACAAGGTGAAACCACAGCTGAGGAGCATTGGGATGCATTTCTCAGCTATGCAGATAATCAGAATATTGAAGCAAAGGATGTGTGGATGAGGATGTTTGTGCAGAGTCTTGATGGAGAGGTCAGAAAATGGTTCAGAGAGTTACCTGCAAATTCTATTACTATAATAGAAGAGATTTAGGATCTTTTCATGAGACAGTGGGGTGATACCAAGGATCACACGTATTACATTACTGAGTTTGGAGCCCTTAGAAGAAAGAAGGATGAAACCATAGCTGATTTTTTGAAGAGATTCAATAAAATGTATGGCAGAATCCCTGCAGAGATTAAACCTTCAGAAACTTCTGCAAAACTCACTTATGCCAATGCTTTTGATCATGATTTTTCCCTACTCTTGAGAGAAAGAAGACCTGTTACTTTACTTAACATGCAGGAGTCAGCATTAGAAGTGGAATCTAATATATTAGCTTCAAATAGACTGAAGGGAAATACAACTCAATAGATATATGATAGGAAGGGTAAGAAAGAGGCAACTCCAAGGGTTTCAACATCCCACTCTTCAAAAGGTAAAATTGATGAGATGGCCGAGCTAGTAAAGATCCTGACAGAAAAACTAAACAAGTTTGAATTAGAGAAGAATTCAAATAAACCTGTTCAAGAGGGAGATAGAAACCCTAATAATCCAAACCAATTCAGAAGTTAGTTTGTACCTCATTTTGTTCCCAGAGAGAGAAGAAACAATGATATACAACGAGAAAGGAGAGAAACTGAGGATCAAAAAGTGCCACCACCACTTTAGAATAATGTAGTTGATGAAGAAGAAATTGAAGAGGAAGAGTTCTTTGAGGATCCAGATCAAGATATGAATTATTTTGGAGAACAGTTTACTGAAGGTTTTATGACTGAAGAAGATTTTTTAAACTCAGAATATTATGATGCAGATATGTTTGAAACATAAAATGATTTGAATCTTGAAGTGACTGCTGTAAGTACTGCTACATATCAGTCTAAGCCAAAGAAAACTTTAAATTTAAGATCAGGTCCAAAGCAAGTAGTTCAAAATCTTAAGAAAAAAGGTAGTTTTTCCTCCTAAACAGCAGTCTGATCCAGTGTTAGAGAAAAAACAAAATCCAGATAACCAAAAGAAGAATGTTGAGGTTGAAGAGGTGAATAAAAGTATGGAGAATTTCAACCTTGAAAATGAATTAGGCAAAATCAAGATCCCTATGCCTTTCACTGAGTTGATGAAGAATCCTTCTTATAAAAAATCAGTTTTGAAAATGATTGGTTCAACAAATAATCAGCTTCCTTCTGACACAGTGAATTTACAAGAGGAAAATCCTAAAATATTCATTGGGTCAGCCTTGGCAGAAAAAACTGAAAATGAGGTAGGTGCATCACCTCCTTTTTACATCACATTAACTATTCATGAGCATATGCTACATAATTGCCTTTTGGATTTAGGAGCATCTCATAAACTAATGCCAAAAGTTGTCATGGAGGCTTTAGGTTTGAGCATAACAAAACCTTATCATGACTTGTATGATTTTGATTCACGAGCTGTAAAATGTTTAGTAGTGATAAAAGATATGGTGTTCAGTTTAGCTCAGCTACCAATGAAGAGTGTGATTATGGATGTGGTAGTAGCAGACATTACACCTAAGTTTGGACTGCTCCTCTCTAGATCTTGGGCCAAGAAGGTTGGTGGAACTCTATAGATGGAGTTAACATATGCCACCATTCCTGTATTTGGAGGAGAAAACAGAAGGTTATATAGAGAGCTACAATTTGCCTATATTGTGACTGATGACAAGAACCCTACAAATCATCCCTTGTATGTTGTTGACATGGATTTGGGTACTTGTATGTTGTATTTTAGTGATGACAATGATACTACTGGGTTATTACAGGTTGAAAAAGAAGAGGCAGTCAAATACACTAAGGAACAAGAAGATGAACTTTGGCAAATGTACTTTGATGGATCATCATGTAAGGAGGGTGTTGGAGCAGGGGTTCTTCTCATATCTCTTGGTGGTGAAGCAGTAATGTTAATGTATAAATTGGAATTTATTACCACCAATAATACTGCATAATATGAAGCTTTGTTTTTGGGTTTGAAAGCTGCAAAATATTTAGGAATTCAACAGATTTATGTGTATGGTGACTCCGAGTTGGTTGTTTAGCAGGTGAGGAACAATTATCAAGTAAAACAAGATTTGATGAAAATGTACCGTAATGAAGTATGGGATATGATAGACAATTATTTTGTGGCTTTTAATATCACTTATATTCCTAGGGATCCTAACCAAACTACTTATTCTCTTGCCCTAGCAGCCACACATTTCAGGATTCCCAAAACAACACAACTAAAGTATCCTATTGAGGTTAGGTACATACCTTTTGTGCCTGGTAATGTAAAGCAGTGGAAATGTTTTGGAGATGACATTGAAATAAAAAGGTTTTTAGAGATGACATATGAGTTTTCCAATTCCCTAATTGATCAAGAATAAGATGATGAGGTTGAAGAGTTTGAATATATTGTAGAAAATGAGATTGCAGGTCACAAGATTATTGAACTTAAAAGTAATTTCATTCCTAAGGGTTTGGTGCCATTAGAGAGAATATTTTCAAAGGATGATACACCTTTAAAACCTGTTGTACAGTCTTCAGAAGAAAATGCAGTGGACTTTAATATTGCACCCCTGAACATCCTAGAATGGTGAAGATTTCAAAAGCACTCACAACAGAGTAGAGGAATAGGTACATTTAGTTGTTAAAAAAGTTTGTTGATGTTTTTTCTTGGTCATATGAAGATTTGAATACATATGATACTAGAATTATACAGGATAAAGTGCCTTTAAAACCGAATGTTAAAACCTTTCAGACAGAAATTAAGGAGGATAAATCCAGCTTTGTTTCCTATTATAGAAAAGGAGGTGAAAAAGTTATTAGATGCTAAGATCATTGTTCCCCTCATATATTCTTCATGGGTAGCTAATTTAGTTCCTATCAGAAAAAAGAATGGTGAGATCAGACTGTGTGTTGATTTTCGAAATCTGAATAGGTCTTCATTGAAGGATAATTACCCTTTGCCAAAAATAGAACAAATATTGCAGAAGGTAGTTGGTGCACAAAGAATTTCTATGGTTGATGGTTTTTCAGGATATAATCAAATTTCCATGCATCTTGATGATAAACAAAAAGCAGCCTTTACTACTCCCTGGGGTACTTTCATGTACGATAAAATGGCTTTTGGATTAATGAATGCTGGAGCTACTTTTCAAAGAGCTATGGACATAGCCTTTATAGGGGAAAGAGATAAGTTTGTAGTGATTTACTTAGATGATATTACAGTCTTTTCATAATTAGATGATGAGCATATAAAACAATTAAAGGAAACTTTTCTAAAATGCAGAAAATATGGTTTTTCTCTCAATCCAAAGAAATCACATTTTGCTATACAAGAAGGTAAGTTATTGGGTCATTTAGTTTCAGCTGATGGTATAAGGATTGATCCGGAAAGGGTGAAAGCAATACTGAAAATAAGTTTACCAAGGAGTAAGAAGGATGTACAATATTTTATTGGTAAAATCAATTTTTTGCGTTGGTTCATACCAAATTTTGCTGAAACCATCAAATAGATTACAACTATGTTGAAAAAAGATCAGGAGGTCAAGTGGACTGTAGAAGCAAAAAACTCATTTGAAAAAATTAAGATGGCTCTTACGGAAGCTCCAGTATTAGTAAGCCCTAATTTTACAAAGGAATTTTTAACTTTTTCTTTTGCATCTGAAGATACATTGGCTGTTGTTTTATTATAGAAGAATAAGGATGGTCTTGAACACCCAATTTCATTTTTCAGCAAAACTCTCAGAGATTCAGAGTTAAAATACAGTACTTTAGAGAAGTAGGCTTACTCATTGGTAAAAGCATTGAAGTTTTTCAGAATTTATGTTTTGCATTCCAAGGTTATTGCATATGTTCCTAATGTTGCCATTAAGGATGTTTTGACTTAGCTTGATAGTGAGGGAAAAAGAGGGAACTGGATTGCAAAAATAATGGAATATGATGTGGATATTATACCTACGAATCTAGTAAAGGGACAAGGTTTAGCTAAATTACTAGCTGATTCAAATTTCCAAGATTTAGGTCTACATCTCATGGCAGAACAACCAACACAGGAAGAAATTCAAGTAGAGCAAGAGAAAGAAAAGATTATGGACCACTATGCAGAATCCACATGGTATGCAGATATCGTACACTTTATTTTGTATTTTCAATGTCTAGAACATTTAGACAAGAAATATGCTAGGTCATTAAAGTTGAAAAATACTAAATATTGTTTGATAGAACAACAACTGTTTTGGAAATATCCAGGAGGTATTTTACTTAGATGTTTGGATAAACCAGAAATTGGAGAAGTAATATCTGAATCACATGAAGGTGCTTGTGGGGGACATAAGTACTGGAAGGCAACAACATATAAAATTCTAAGACCCGAATACTATTGGCCCTCTTTATTTTCTGATGTATATCAGCAGGTAAGAGCATGTATCCCTTGTCGAAAATTTGCTGGTAAGAAAAAGTTGTTATCATTACCATTAAAGTCAATTGCAGTTAATGCTCCTTTTCAGCAATGGGGTTTGGACTTCATAGGAGAGATAAATCCATCTTTTTCAGGGCAGCATAAGTGGATTTTGACTGCTATAGATTTCTTTACTAAATGGGTAGAAGCTATTCCCACAAGAAATGCAACATATAAGGTGATGATAGATTTTATTGAAGAAAATATTCTTAGTTGATTTGGATGTCTTCAGAAATTATTGACTGATAATGCTAAATATTTTAAATCTAAGGCTATGGGGGCATTTTGTGAAAAGAATGGGATTATATTGAAATACTCAACACCTTATTATCCTCAGGGAAATGGATTAGCTGAGTCATCTAATAAGAATATCAGTCAGAGTATCAGAAAGTTATTGAAGCAGAATAAACGATCATGGGACTCAATGTTAAAATATGCATTATGGGCAGATAGAATAACAGGTAAAAAAGCAATTGGAACCTCTCCTTTCCAATTAGCATATGGTACTGATGTAGTTTTCCTATTCAGTTGGGTATCCTAGTGATGAATTTTTTTCAAGATTGTCACGAAGAACCTAATGATATACAAAGAAGAATTTATGCATTGATAGAGTTACAACAGAAACAGGAAATAGTGGAAGAAAAGGCTCAGCTGTACAGGTTAAAAGTCAAAGAAAGATTTGATAGAAAAATTAAAGAGAACACTTTTTTAGTGGGAGATATGGTTTTGAGATGGGATGCTAGGAAGGAGTAGAAAGGAAAGCATGGAAAGTTTGATAACCTTTGGTTTGGTCCTTTCATAGTATTAAAGTTTCTAGAAAACAATACTTTTGTACTACAGACTTTGGAGGGTGAGGAATTGTCTAATCTAGTTAATGGATGATTCCTCAAGCATTTTTACAGTTTTTGAGATGGATACTGGACTTTCATTGTATATATTGGTGTGAATAACAGAATAAGGACTCCATGACCCAATGTAAATTTTGCAGACTAGTACGCAGCAGCACAGAAGGCACTGGTCTATAGGTTCTTGAAACCTCACAGGGAGGACTTCATCCCATAGTAGGAGCCAGATGTTAGATCATGTTTTTGTTTTCCATTTTTTAATACTTTTGTTTAAGTTTTGAAGCTTGGTTTATTCATTATTCCTAGAAAATGTTGTTTCTTAGGATAGTTTGAATCTTTTTCCTTTAACTTTCATGTTTATTTGATTTTTTTAATTTTATTTTTTAAAATTTTGGTTTGATTTCATAGTTAGAGGGCTTATAGAATTCTTATATGGATTAAAAGGTCTAAAAAATAACATAAAATCTTAATTAAGGTTCTTAAACTGAGTTTAAATATTTATCATGAGTTTAATTTTTGAAAAACATTAAAGCAAACTTTCTTGTAGCGCGAGCTTGGAAAAATTGCACACATGTGCTACAAGAAAGTCGTGCAGTTCAAAAATCATCTTTCTTGGGTCAGATTTTTTGAAATTCTCACACATGAAGTGTCATTCATACTGAGTTGATGGATTTGATACGTGTTTCCTCTAGAATTATCATTGTGACAAGTGTGAATACGTCAAAGAAATTATCATGAGGGCGAGTCGTGGTGATCTATTACAGAGTGATGGAATAATGATGGTTTAACATAATGAGACAAAGGCGCCTTGAATCTTGTATCCATGAAGTGCACATAAAGAAGATGAAGTTCGTGGTGAAGAATCAGCAGTCTGTAATCAAATTTTGAAACAAGGAAAAAAATTAGGGCTTTGAGGAGTGGTCATTTTGGAGTTATCGAAATGGTCATAGAAGATTGGAGAATGCAATTGGACACCTGAAAGTCAAGAAAACATGATTCCAGCACCTAGATTAATCACTTTGATAGGTAGGCTGCGAATCATTACCAAGGTTCATAAATTTGGGGTTTTTCAAAGCAGAGGACTAATGATAAAATTGATTGAAGATTATTAGTTTATAAACCTAATTCTTACTGAATGACAAATTCTCTGTCAATGGAATTAAAGTATTTATCAGTTTAAATGAGAGAGTTCAGTTTAGAGTTTTTAGGTTCCCCTATACAGTATTGTCTGTCAGTTTATCAAGACTTGAAGAAATTCAGAGTGTGTTTTATTAACAGAAGCTATTTGACAATTGTTCAAAATGAAAAGAAGTGGTAAGACTAATAGAGCAGAACCTTCAAACATGAGCTGGGTTCAAACCTTTCTAGATTGTGCAAAACTATTTGCAGAAGCAGGGTGGTTAATGTTTTTTGAAAGGATTGAAGGTTATCACTCAGAAGTCTCTTATAAATTCGCTCAATGTTTGGATAAGGATATAGTTTCTTTTGATACTTTGAAGTTTAAACTGACCAGGGAATTGTTAGCAGAAGCAACAAGAATTTTAGATGAGGGTGAATTCTAGTTCAAAAAAGTACCTTTCACTTTTGATGCTTAGAGATATCTACTTCTAGATGTAGTAGTAGATTGGGGAAAGGGAGTACCTATTCAAAAGTTTAAGCCAAAATGGATAGAGCCTATCAAAGTTTTACAAAGCTATATCACTTGTGAAGGGAGATTTACTTTTGTGTTTAAGTATCATTTTAGATTCCTTTAGCATCTCAGTCATGAATCCAAAATGAATCTCCCATTCTTCTTTTTGAAAAGTTTACAGAAGATGTCAAGTATGGTGAAAGAACATCAGGATCACACCAAACAATTAGTATTTCATCATGGACTTATTAAAATAGTTATAAGCACTATGCTTCAGAAAAGAGAGAAGACATGGGAATATTTCCTGTTTTGGTCTGGTTTCCAAATAGAGAAGGAAGAGGAGTCTCAGAAGAGAAAGTTAGACAAAGGTCAGAATTTGATCAAGAAACTTAGAAAGAAAGTCACAGTCAAAGATGAAGAAGGTGGTGAACCAGGAAAATCTTCGAACCAGGAAGATGAAAACATTGAAATTGAGCAGCAAATTAATGTTGAGGAA
Source organism: Pseudotsuga menziesii (assembly GCA_001517045.1). NCBI lineage: Eukaryota > Viridiplantae > Streptophyta > Pinopsida > Pinales > Pinaceae > Pseudotsuga > Pseudotsuga menziesii. The sequence goes on along the minus strand of LPNX010385444.1, from coordinate 23,025 downwards.
AATAAGATTTCAAAGTTAGAGGTGAAGGAAGTTGAGCCTGTAGAAGATGCTTCTCCTGAAGAACTGAACCAAGTTGTAAATGAAGAGGTAAGGAAACAAGAACAAATCCCTATTACAGTACTTTTTGAAGAAGAGGAAAGATATTTATCTACTGAACCTAGGGTTCATACCACTGATAAAGATAGGGTTCATTCTAAACTGGAGATACACACCCATTCTGAAGAAGAGACAGTGTCACGAAGAAAGAAACTGAAAGTTGTTGAACTAGCTTCAGTTACACATCAAGGGAAAGCTTTGAAAATGTTAGGAGAGGTTGGAGCAGTTTGGAGGCCCACGACAAGGCCAAAGAACAAACTTAGGTTAAATATGAAGAAGCTGCTAAACCCTAAACTAGCTGAAAAGAAGATTACAATAATTGAAGATTCATGATCTCAAAAGAAATTAGATGACAGTGAAGATGAAAACAAAAAGGTTATGAAGGGTAAAAAACAAATAGTTTCAGAAGATAAACCAGTGTTCACTGATACCAAGATCTCAGAAATATTCATGGAGGTTCGAGAGAAGATGATTCTAGAACATCATCAAAATGATTTGGAGAGTTCTTGTATAGAGAAAGGAGAGGTGACTGATAAATCAGTTAAGTGCAGTATTGAAGCTGAAGAGTATTCAGAAATTCCAATGACCTTGATAGAGCATATGGAAGAAGATGAAGAAATTTTTAGGAAGCTAAAAATCCCTTGGATACCCGAAGGAGTGTAGCCAATGCTAGAAGGAGAATAAATGGATTCTGAAAATGAAAGTTTGCAAAGGAGTATCAAGCAATACAAGCATCAAATTGAGTACCTGCATGAAAGCAATGAAGGATTAGTGATTGCAAATAAAAAGACTGAGAGAAGATCTAGAACAAGTAAATAGTTTGTAACATCCCCGGTTTTGACCCCATTTGCATTAATATACATGATACATGTGTTGTAAATAATCATGGTGAGGAGCTAAGGGAAAAGGCCCCACCATCAATTCAGTTATGTTATGATTCGGATTGGAATGGTCACTGATGGTATATCGAGACATATGACATATATTAAATTGTGACATCATGTAACTATGCATTTTTAATTAAATAACCCAACTAGCTATGTTCACTGCAACTAAATTGAGAAGGGGCATGATTCCTAAGGATAAGGAGGGGGGATGCTAAACCTTGAGCCCATGAGGGGAAAAGCCATGTGTCATCACCCTGTTTGTTTTGCTCACATTCCCTTGTCTCATCCAACCACCACTTTAATGTTCTGCTGAGTTGTTGAGGTAGTTATTGCTGGAAGTGGAGGGTGGCAGGACTGTCAGTCTTTGCCACATGCTCACTCCACCGGCTGTCTCTCCACCTTCACGTGGGTAAGGAAACCATCACTATGCCACTCTCTTGGCCATTGGGTTCAATCTCACGCAGGGAAGTGCAGGGGGCAGGTTCATCTTTCTCATGCAGAGGTGCGTTAAGAAGGGGTGTGATTTCTTGTTTGGGGGTTCGCCATTCCTATCACACATCGCCTTGCTAATCAGAGAGATGTTCTTCCTCCTGTTCATGTAGAAGTCTGAGTTTTTTCCTCCACCATTGCCGGACTGTGAAGGATTGCTGTGGTTTTCTGTTGTTGTTTGTGGGCTGTCGTTTTCCATATTTTGTTGGCTGCGATATCCCTTGTGAATTAGCTACTGTACGTCGCATGTTTACCTTCTGCCCAGGCCAAGAGTCTGTTTACTCTTCCACTTTCGGGCTGAGTAACTTTAGTGTCATTTCATTGTTGAGGCCGTGGTTGTCCCCAAACTGTTCGATTGCTGTGAGTTCACCTAAATTTTATTGGTCATTTTCTCTCTCACGTTTTTGGAGCAGTTGTAGGTTACCATTGAGTCCTTTTGGCCACGATAGGGTGAAGAAAGACTCAGGAGTGGTTTCCCCCCGTCAAAACTCTGGTTGCTGGTTTGCTGCATGAATGGAGTGGTTGGTCTTCGGACTGCATTGAAGTGGTGATGAAGGCCCGATGTGCTTAAAAAACCTGGTGTGTTTGGGAACCACACAGACAGAGCTAGTGGGCTGGCTTTCTTCTCCACAACCCCTGAATAGCACTGGAAGGGGAATCGGGGTCTGAGGGACTGCGTTGCAGATAAATGACTGATTTCCTTGTGTTGGGTGTGTGTGGGTGTCCTAGAAGTCAGACTAGTTTTGGTGTAGGTGTCCTTAGCTCTTCAATGAGCTCACCAGCTTAGCATTTAGCCTTTCCCAACTCTTGGATGGCCTCATAAACCCAACTTTGTTGGCTTGGTCGATCTGTTGTTCTCCTGATAAACCCAATTGTGTTGGCTTGGCTGAATTGTGTACCGTTGTGGTGGAGTTATCCTTGGCTATGTGTAAACCTGTTAGTTCCTTATTCCTTGGGGAATCATGCCCAGCTCTGGGGTGGCAACGTTGCTGAGAGATTAAAGAGCACGCAAGCCTACGATTGGGTGGAATGTTGCAGTGACGTAGCTGGTTGCGGAATAAGTTCTCTATAAGATAAGTATTCTTGCCTAACTTGTGTCTACAATTATAATTACCATTGATGAATGCATGAAAATATACATGTTAAAATCTGATCTGTATATGCATGAGTATTGATTGATATGTTTTGCTTCCGTTGTATATATGAATGGTTATGCCTCGTAATATGTTTGTTGTTTTAAGTATCATGCTTCAGCATTGCGTATATGTATGTTCATGTTCATGGGGCTAGATCCCCGGATTCTTTGATGTATAGTAGTGTCCTCTTCGCCGGTCGGAGGGTCGGGGACGTTACAGTGTGGTATTAGAGCTCTGGTTACAGCATGGACCTAAATGGGCCATGAAAGACCAGATAGTAGAGGAAGGTTACCTTTTGCCCAGCAAAGATCAGAGAACTTTCACAAAAATAGCCTTGGTTTTAGAAAAATTTCTAAGTGTTTGGCCATCGGCACATCGAAAAGCTTAGACAGATGGATCACCGATGCTTAGCTGTTTGAGCACCGCTGTTATAGATGCCTAGAGGACTATCCTTCCGACGGATAGAGCCTCCAACCACCGATGCCGTAGAGGAAAGACATTCCGGCAACCAATGCAGCGGAAATTTTTTGAAAAATTCTCTAAGTAACGAAATCATTGGCCATTGAAAGACATTAGTGGTTCGTGCACCCACCATTGCGGAAGCCTAGTGCACTAACCCTTTGAGACATACAAGTTTCGACTGTCGATGACCGATGTGTTTCAGCTCGCTGATCAGAAACGAACAGTTGATTTGATCGGCGTTGGATAAGAGATGGTTGAGCCAATACGACGATGAGAGAAGGTGAAGGATCGCCGAAAATTAGTTGGTTGAACCGTCGACGATGACGGTGGAGTGAAAGTTTTCAAAAATTTTCTAAGGCAAGAAAATCATAGACGATCGAAGGACGTTAATGGTATTGATCACTGATGAACAATGACAAGAATTAGCTGATGATGTGTCTGCCATTGCAGCTATGTAATGGACTATCCGCCCGACGGATAGTTGCTCCGACTGCCGACGCGGCGGAAGACAAGAAGGAAAAATTGTGAAAAATTGTGTAAGTGAAGAAAACATCGGAAAATGATAGGAGATCGGACTGCCAATGAACATCATAGGAAGGATTTAGTTATTCAAACATCCGTCGTTGCGGCTACTGAATGAACTATTCCGTCGATGCAATATCCTTCCACTTGTCGATGCCGAGGTGTTTAGCAGATAATGGCTTCGAGTTCTGATGTATAATTATGGGGAGGATAGTGATAGGGAGTGCTGACACTGCGGAAGTATTAAGGTTTACCTTGATGATACCAACAACCCGATGAAACAATAGATCCAACGATCGAAAGAGTTAGGGCTTGTGGAACCGTCATTGCGGATGCCTAGAGGACTAAGTGTTTGATGCCACAGTAGGGTGCCGCTCCGACCACTGACAAAGCTTTGGTCTGCAGAAATTATAACGGGATTGTTGGCCACCGTTGCGAAATGATAGACCACTGCATGCTCGATACGCCAGAAGGAAATAGACGAGCAAATCACCGACACAGTGGGATAAATTAGAGGTTTCAGCTGCCAAAACGCTGGGGAGATAGCTGGGAAGAGGTCCGATTAGGCCTAAGGAAATTGGGGTTTCAAGGGAATTTCTCAGTGATTTTTCAAGCATATTTCAGCAGACTGTCAGTGGTCATAGGGCTGAAAAGGAAGAGAGAAAAATTTTGTGTTTTAAGCAAAAATTGTGGTTTATGAATTTCCAAAAGAGGAAGGTAAGTAGTTTTGATTTATATTAATGACATGCATATAACAGTTTGCTGCTAACACATTGTAGAATTATAGACAACTTCCAAGAGAAGTACTCCAGAAAGAACAGTGTGGTGAATCAAGAGGTGGTTCAGTCATGAGAATCCATGATGGGTATGATGCTCGAGATTCGTACGAGCGTGCAGAAGATGCCATGGGAGAAAATGTCCATAATGGAAATGATGACATAGAATCTAATGGAAGGAAATTCCAGGGGACACCGTCTGAAGTTGCAACCACCATGAGAAGCTTGGTTAAAGCCCAGGAAGAGCAACATCAGTTGAATGCTACCATATTGCAGGGTTTGACAAACTTGCAGAAAAAGATAGATTATGGATGAGGTACATCAAGACCAGAAGGAAGTAAGAGCAGCACTAGGAGAAGGAGAAGAACTTCTAGTGGATCATCTAATTCTAAAGAATCCATCAGACATACAAGTTCATCTTCTCATAAAAGGAAAAGAATAAGGCACCATAGGGATCACTGTCGAGATGAATTTAGGAAAGATAAACCTCCTACATTTGATGGTGAAATAAAGACGGGACAAGAAGCTGAAACTTGGCTTCTTGGGATAAAGAAGTACTTTCAAGTGCATGATTATTCAGGAAACATGAAGGCAAGAGTTGCCATATTCAATCTGAATGGAAGAGCATCCATTTGGTGGGAACACTTCAAGCAAGTAAAGAAGATCAGTGAAAGGAAACTAAAGTGGAAACAGTTCAAGAAGTATTTTAGGCAGAAATACCTCTCTGACAGGTATTATGATGACAATATCAAGGAGTTCCATGAGCTGAGATTGGGACAACAAACCATGGATGAATATGCAAATAAGTTTTTGGAATTGTTGAGGTATGTCCAGTACATCAGAGATGAAAAAGTGAAGATCCAGCGGTTTCTGAGTGGATTTCCTCAAGCCTATAAAGATAGAATTGAGTTTTATGAACCGAGGACCCTTGAAGAAGCAGTGAGGAAGGCTAAGTATTGCTATGAACAAAGAAAAGGTAAACCTAATTACCATAAGGCATGGAAGGACAATAAGAGTGAGAAGTTTGACCAAAGAAGGAAAGGTTTCAAACCTTCTAGATTCAGGAATCAGTAGAAGCAGCCATCCCAAGCTGCGAGTAATCCAGTTGGAGTGACAGGTGGAAAGCCTAAAGAGCCACATCAGAATAAAGGTCCACTCAAATGTTGGAAATGTGAAGGACCTCACTTGCACAGATATTGTCCACTTGAGAATGAAAGTGCAAGACCAACTTATAACATTCAGGGAGCAGAAATAGTGGGTCAAGTAGCAAGAGCAGTCCCTAGAATTTATGCAGCACTAGAGGACCACCAGGCAGATCACCAGTCAACTGTGGTTGAAGTTGCAGGTAATATTGTTGAACAATCTGTTTCTATTTTGATTGACCTTGGTTCTACTCACAGTTACATTACTTCTAGAGTAGTGGAGATTTGTGCTTTTAAGAAGGACAAGCATAGAAAACCTTGGCTAGTTCAACTAGCCACGGGGACTAAGAAAAAGGTCAGTGAAGTGGTAGAGAAATGTCCATTGGTTATGAATGGATTGATCACTTGTGTAGATTTGAATGTTCTACCGCTTGTTTCCTATGATGTTCTCATTGGAATGGATTGGTTAGAAGCTCACCGAGTGAAGCTTGATTGTTATAACAAGAATTTTGAATGCATGGATGAAGAAGGAAACCTAGTAGTTGTGAAAGGTATTCCGAAGGTAATTTCAGTAAGATAGGTTTCAGTAATGCAGTTGAAGAATTTCTATAGGAAAGGTTTCCAGTTGTATGCAGCTCATATTCTGGAACCAACAGAAGATGAGACTCCTAGGTTGGAGGACAATCAGGTGTTACAGGAATTCAAGGATGTGTTTCCTGATGAGATTCCAGGGCTTCCTCTAAAGAGGGACATTGATTTCACCATTGAACTTGTGCTAGGAGCAGCACCGGTGTCCAAGACACCCTATAGGATGAGTACACCGAAGATGCTAGAGTTGAAGATGCAACTGCAAGAGTTGTTGGAAAAGAACTATATCCGGCCGAGTGTGTCTCCTTGGGGAGCATCGGTTCTATTTGTAAAGAAGAAAGATGGTAGACTTAGGTTATGTATTGATTACAGATAGTTGAACAAGGTTACTGTGAAGAATAAATATCCTTTGCCTAGGATTGATGACCTCTTTGATCAAATGAGAGGAGAAAAGGTATTTTCCAAGATTGACTTGAGGTCTGGTTACCATCAGGTGAGAATCAAGGACGAAGAAATTCATAAGACAGCCTTCAGGAAAAGGTATGGACATTATGAGTTTGTAGTGGTACCATTTGGTCTCACAAATGCACCAGCTACATTTATGTGCCTTATGAACAACGTCTTCAGTAAGTATTTGGACAAGTTTGTTCTCGTTTTCCTTGATGACATTCTTGTTTATTCTAAGAACGAGGAAGAACATGAAGAGAATTTGAGATTGACAATACAAGTTCTCAGGGAACATCAGTTGTATGCAAAATTAAGCAAGTGTGACTTCTACAGAGATAGAATTCAATACTTAGGTCACATTATCTCAGAAGAGGGTATATTAGTAGACCCTGAGAAGATCGAAGCCATTATGAATTGGACTACTCCAAGAAATGTGATGGATATAAGATCTTCTATGGGACTTGTAGGATACTATAGGAGATTCATTGAATGATTTTCCAAGGTTGCACATGCCATCACTTCTTTGCAAAAGAAGGGAGTAAATTTTGAATGGACTTTGAAGTGTGAAGAAAGCTTCCAGCTGTTGAAGAATCTTCTCACCAGTGCACTAGTATTGAAGGTTGCAGACCCATAGAAAGATTTTGTGGTATGTACCGATGCATGTGGACAAGGGCTTGGAGGAATCCTTATGCAGGACAACCATGTGATATGTTAAGAGTCAAGAAAGCTGAAAGAGCATGAGAAGAACTATGCTACTCATGATCTAGAGATTGCGGCCATAGTACATGCTCTCAGGATGTGAAGACATTACTTGATGGGTAGAAGATTTGAACTCAGAACAGATCACTATGGACTAAAGTATTTGTTTGATCAGCCTACTCTGAATTCTAGGCAAGCGAGATTGATGGAATTTTTATGTGAGTTTGATTTCGAAATCAAGCACATAAAAGGAAAAGAAAACAAGGTAGTTGATGCACTCAGCAGGAAGGTACAAGAAATGCATGTCGCATCTCTTAGTATTTTCCAATCAAATTTGAGGCAGCAGATTGTTAATCATGTTGTCAGAGATGAATTGTATGAATAGGTAAAAGACAAATTGCAGCAACAAAATCTTGAGAAGAAGTATGAGGGATATAAATTAGAAGAAGATGGACTTCTCACTTATAAAGGAAAAATTTACATTCTGAATGTAGCAGATTTGAGGAGAGTTGTTATGGATGAAATCCATCAAGCTCCGTATTCTGGTCACCCAGGGTACCAGAAGACAATTGCTACAGCTAGAAAGCAGTACTTTTGGCCAGGAATGAAAAAAGACATGGCTGAATACATTTCAAGGTGCATGGAATGTCAATAGGTAAAGGTTGAGCATCAACATTTAGCAGGTTTGTTGCAGCCTTTGCCAATCCTGGAATGGAAATGGGATGTTATTTCCATGGATTTTATTACAAGATTGCCGATGACTTGGAGACGACATGATTCCATTATGGTTGTGGTAGACAAGTTGACAAAAGCAACACATTTTATACCAGTGAAGTCTACGCACAAGACTAACGACATTGCACAGATTTTCATGAAGGAGATTTTCAAATTGCATGGTTTTCTAAAGGCAATAGTTTCTGACAGAGATGTCAATTTCACTTCCAATTTTTGGAAAGGGTTGTTTGCAGGTTTGGGCACAAAGTTAAACTTCAGCACTGCATACCATCCTCAGACAGATGGGTAGACTGAAAAAGTTAATCAGCTGCTTGAAGATATGCTTCGCATGTATGTGACGGACAAACCAACCAAGTGGGAAGATTACTTACACTTGGTAGAGTTTTCTTACAACAATGGACAGCAGGCATCCTTGGGGATGAGTCCGTATGAAGATTTGTATGGAAGAAGGTGTAGGACACCAGTGACTTGGGATAACCCAGTGAACAAGATTGTGCTTGGACTTGAACTACTCAAGGAAATGTAGCAAGAGGTTGTAAAGATCGGGAAGAATCTAAAAGCAACACAGGACAGACAGAAAAGCTATGCAGATAAGCATAGGATGAACAGAGAGTTCAGTGTTGGGTATCATGTTTACCTTAGAGTGAAAGCAAAGAAAAGTTCCTTGAATCTTGGAAGTTGTGCCAAGCTGTCACCTAGATATTGTGGGCCATTTGAAGTGCTTGAAAGAATAGGGCTTGTTGCATATAGACTTGCATTCCCTGCTAGTACTAGAGCTCATAATGTTTTTCATGTTTCTTTGCTTAAGAAATATGTACATGATCCTAACCATGTGATAAATTGGGATGTGATTTAGGTGGAACTTGAGGGAGAGTTCCAAATTGATCCAATGCGCATTCTCGATAGGAAGGTCACAATGCTCCGGAACCGAGCCATAGGGCAGGTAAAGGTGCAATGGGAGCACTACAGACCTGAAGAGGCTATGTGGGAGCTGGAGGATGCCATGCGATTGGCACATCCATTTTTGTTCAATCCTGCGGAACACTGAGGCTGTACGAGTGTAGCATTTTGTTCAAATTTTGTAAAGCACTGAGGACAGTGCTATTGAAGGGGGAGGGGAATGTAACATCCCCATTTTTGACCCCATTTGCATTAATATACATGATACATGTGTTGTAAATAATCATGGTGAGGAGCTAAGGGAAAAGGCCCCACCATTCATTTAGTTATGTTATGATTCAGATTGGAATGGTCATCGATGGTATATCATGACATACAACATGTATTAAATTGTGACATCATGTAACTATGCATTTTTAATTAAATAACCCAACCAGCTATGTTCACTGCAACTAAATTGAGAAGGGGCATGATTCCCGAGGATAAGGAGGGGGGATGCTAAACCTTGAGCCCATGGGGGGAAAAGCCATGTGTCATCACCCTATTTGTTTTGGTCACCTTCCCTTGTCTCATCCAACCACCACTTTAATGTTCTGCTGAGTTGTTGAGGCAGTTATTGCTAGAAGTGGAGGGTGGTAGGACTATCAGTCTTTGCCACATGTTCACTCCACCAGCTGTCTCTCCACCTTCATGTGGGTAAGGGAACCATCACTATGCCACTCTCTTGGCCGTTGGGTTCACTCTCACACAGGGATGCGCAAGGGGCCGGTTCATCTTCCTCACGCAGAGCTGAGTTAAGAAGGGGTGTGATTTCTTGTTTGGGGGTTCACCATTCCTCTCACACATCGCCTTGCTAATCGGAGAGATGTTCTTCCTCTTGTTCATGCAGAAGTCTGAGTTTTTGCCGCCACCATTGCCGGACTGTGAAGGATTGCTGTGGTTTTCTGTTGTTGTTTGTGGGCTGTCGTTTTCCATATTTTGTTGGCTGCGATATCCCTTGTGAATTAGCTACTGTAGGTTACATGTTTTCCTTCTTCCCAGGCTAAGAGTCTGTTTACTCTTCCACTTTCAGGCTGAGTAACTTTGGCTATCATTTCATTGTTGAGCTGGGGCCGTGGTTTTCCCCATGTTGTTCGATTGCTATGAGTTCACCTACATTTTATTGGTTGTGTTCTCTCTCACGTTTTGGGAGCAGTTGTAGGTTACCATTGAGTTATTTTGGCCATGATATGGCCAAGAACGACTCAGGAGTGGTTTTCCCCCGTCAAAAATCTGGTTGCTGGTTTGTTGCATGAACGCAGTGGTTGGTATTCAGACTACATTGGAGTGGTGATGAAGGCCTGATGTGCTTGAAAAAAATGGTGTGTTTGGGAACCACACAGATAGAGCTAGTGGGATGTCTTTCTTCTGCACAACCCCTGAATAGCACTGGAAGGGGAATCAGGGTCTGAGGGATTGCGTTGCAGAGAAAGGACTGATTTCCTTGTGTTGGGTGTGTGTGGGTGTCCTAGAATTCATATTAGTTTTGGTGTAGGTGTCCTTAGCTCTTCAATGATCTCACCAGCTTAGCATTTAGCCTTTCCCAACTCTTGGATGGCCTGATAAACCCAACTTTGTTGGCTTGGTCGATCTGTTGTTCTCCTAATAAACCCAACTGTGTTGGCTTGGCTGAACTGTGTACCATTGTGGTGGAGTTATCCTTGGCTATGTGTAAGCCTGCTAGTTCCTTATTCCTTGGGGAATCATGCCCGGCTCGGGGGTGGCAGCGTTGCTAAGAGATTAAAGAGCACATGAGCCTATGGTTGGGTGGAACGTTGCAGCGACATAGCTGGTTGCGGAACAAGTTCTCTATAAGATAAGTATTCTTGCCTAACTTGTGTCTGCAATTATAATTACCATTGATGAATGAATGACGATATACATGTTAAATGCTGATCTGTATATGTATGAGTATTGATTGATATGTTTTGCTTCTGTTGTGTATATGAATGATTATGCCTCGTAATATGTTTGTTGTTTTAAGTATCATGCTTCAGCATTACATATATGTATGTTCATGTTCATGGGGCTAGATCCCCGGATGATTTGATGTATAGTAGCGTCCTCTTCACTGGTAGGAGGGTTGAGGATGTTACATAGTCACTATCAGGAGTTGATTTCAGTTTCTAAAGAATCTTTAAAAAGAAAAATACATACAGAGAACTAGTTTATAGAACTAAAGCAAACTGTTCAGGAGCCGACACAGTAGAATGAAGAGTTGACAAGAAGAGTTGCAGATCTGGAAGCAAATCACCAGAAGGCCAGAAGGAAAGCCCAGGCTTTAGAGGGAATTTCTCTTTTAGAAGAGGCAACAAAAGACTTGTAAAAGTACTTTAAGAAGAGGAGTTATTAGTTGGTTTGAAAAAGTTATTTCATTTTTGTATAATGATAGTTTATATTGAACAATTCGATAGATGACCTAAAAGTAGTTTTGGATCAGTTATGTAACTGTTTTTTGAAGGAACAAGATAAATGTAAGTCTGGAAAAGGACCAAGGGTTCGATTTTTGTTGCACGGGGAGGCTATCAGGCTGTGATTTATGAGCTAAGTGTAAAAACTCTTATGTTTTTTTGATGACTGAATTATGAAATATATGCAGCTATATTCCCTTTTAGACTATTGACTGGTTTCATTTCTAATTTGTGTTAATTACTCAGTTGGTATACTCATTTCCTGTTTAGGGTTTTTATGCTTGAAATGCTTCCTAACTGTGGGTGGAACTTTGTACTATGTTTATTGTGTTTGGGTTATGGTTTATATGTTATGCATCTCAGTTCTTTAAATGCATCACCTCCCTTTTACATCACATGAACTATTCATGAGCAGATGATATATAATTGCCTTTTGGATTCAGGAGCATCTCATAACCTAATGCCAAAATCTGTCATGGAGGATTTAGGTTTGAGCATAACAAAACCTTATCATGACTTGTATGCTTTTGATTCACGAGCTGTAAAATGTTTAGTAGTGATAAAATATATGGTGGTCAGTTTAGCTCAGCTACCAATGAAGAGTGTGATTATGGATGTGGTAGTAGCAGACATTACACCTAAGTTTGGATTGCTCCTCTCTAGTTCTTGGGCCAAGAAGGTTGGTGGAACTCTACAGATGGAGTTAACATATGCCACCATTCCTGTATTTAGAGGAGAAAACAGAAGGTTATATAGAGAGTTACAATTTGCCTATATTGTGACTAATGACAAGAATCCTACAAATCATCCCTTGTATGCTGTTGACAAGGATTTGGGTACTTGTATGTTGCATTTTAGGGATGACAATGATACCACTGGTTTATTACAGGTTGAAATAGAGGAGCCAGTCAAATACACTAAGGAACAAGAAGATGAACTTTGGAAAATGTACTTTGATGGATCATCATGTAAGGAGGGTGTTGGAGGAGGGGTTCTTATAATATCTCCTGGTGGTGAAGCAGTAAGGTTAATGTATAAATTGGAATTTATTACCACCAATAATACTGCAGAATATGAAGCTTTGTTGTTGGGTTTGAAAGCTACAAAAAATTTAGGAATTCAGCATATTTCTGTGTATGGAAACTTCGAGTTGGTTGTTCAGTACGTGAGGAACAATTATCAAGTAAAACAAGATTTGCTAAAAGTGTACCGTAATGAAGTATGCGATATGATAGAAAATTATTTTGTGGCTTTTAATATCACTTATATTCCTAGGGATCATAACCAAACTACTGATTCTCTTGCCCTAGTAGCCACACACTTCAAGATTCCCAAAACAACATAGCTAAAGTATCCTATTGAGGTTAGGTACAGACCTTTTGTGCCTGATAATGTAAAGCAGTGGAAATTTTTTGAAGATGAAATTGAAATAAAAAGGTTTCTAGAGCTAACAAGTGAGTTTTCCAATTACCTAATTGATCAAGAACAAGATGATGAGGTTGAAGAGTTTGAAGATATTGCAGAAAATGAGATTGTTGGTCACAAGATTATTGAACTTAAAAGTAATTTCATTCCTAAGGGTTTGGTGCCATTAGATAAAATATTTCCAAAGGATGATACACCTTTAAAACCTATTGTACAATCTTCAGAATAAAATGTAGTGGATTGTAATATCGGCATCCCTGAACATCCTAGAATGGTGAAGATTTCAAAAGCACTCACAGCAGAGTAGACCACCACACGCCCCTCTGGGGAAATCATTCAGCACAACCTCAGCTTCATCATGGGTTAAACAATGACGTAAAATGGAATCTACCCCACGACAGTACACGTGTTATCTACTATAAGGTAGTTCTTAGATACATGACGTAACCGTCGTCGCTCATGCCATGAAAGGTGAGTAGGGACCTTCAATGTTTGCAAATATATAATGATATCCCCATACCATGGGTCCAAAGTTAAGATCAGGAAAATATGCTCATCATTAAACGTATCCTCATAAACCTCCTCCTCCTCCACACTTGGAAAATCANCTAAAATGGGCCTCCTAAGGAAAATAATAAAATAATAGTTAAAATAATAAAATAATATTTATTAATTTTGGAGGAAAAAAGAAAAAACCTACTTTTTGTGTCCGTATTTTCGACATATCTCCCCGTGTGTTTACTCAAATTTCGATCAGGAGAGCTCGTTGGATGTGGAATTTGATTCCAAGTCCAACGAGTGCCCACACTACATACTTTTGATGGACCCCGCTGCCCCAAAAAACAAGAAATACCTGAAAAAACGTGATGATGACATCATCATCATGTTTTTTCAGGTATTTCTTGTTTTTGAGGTAGAGGGGTCCATCCAAAGTATGCAGTGTGGGTACATGTTGGATGCTGAATCAAATTCCGCATCCAATGAGCTCTCCCGATCAAAATTTGAGTAAAAACACGTTGAGATATGTCGAAAATACGAAAAAAAAAAGTAGTTTTTTTTAATGATAAATATGTCAATTAAACCATTATGGTTGAATCATTTTATTGGAATTCTATTGGTTCTTGAATTCCAACTCACAAGAACTTATTGTTGGCACGTTTTCTTATAAGTCCCATTTTAGACCTCAAATTTCCTCTAATGAATGAGCTTCGCAAGGATTAATGATTTCTTCAATTTCGCCGAAACGAATTCGAGATCGAATTCTTGCAAAATAACAATTCACTTATTATATTTTCCCCCGATCATCCTTCTAGTGAGGAAGAACTGAAATGGATTGATGTGAGCTACCACCAAGGTCTGGTGAAGGAGAATGTAATGTCTCAATCTCTGAACCGCATGCAAAGTGGGCAAGACAAGTTTCTCCACATGAGAATAATAGATTTCTGCATCAACATGGTTCTGACTCAAATAATATATGACATGCTCATGGAGCTCCTCATCCTCCTGGACCAAAACCATACCAACCGTCTCCATGGACGCGACCACATAAATAAAAAAATCATGGCTATAGTCAGGTGGACTAAGCACGGGGGCCAATGCTAAGGCTTGCTTAAGAGCATCAAAGGACTCTTGGGCTCGCTCATCTCAGCAAAAAGTAGTGTCCTTTAAAAGACACATAAAGTATTTAGTCAAATTGACAAAGTTAACCACGAATCTCCGTAAGAAATTTTCCATGCCTTGTAAACACTAAAGATGTCTAATATTACGTGGGGGAGACAATTGAAGTATTGCCTCAACCTTTAAGAGATCGACTCTTATACCCTCCTTGGATACAATGAACCCTAGCAAGCGACCAACTGTCATGCAAAAGATGCACTTATGAGGATTTAACCTAACCTGGTAATGGCGGCAAATTTCGAACACTAATCCCAAATTGTATGGATGACGCACTCTGAGACAAGAATGAGCAACAAGATCATCCAAATACACTTCGATAATTGTTTTGAGATCATGAAAAATTAAGGTCATAGCCCGGTGAAATGTGGCTTCGACGTTTTTAAGACTGAAAGGCATCTTCCGATATGCGAATGTACCCCAAGGATAAATAAATGCAGTTTTATGTTGATCCTTGGGTTTGATATGAATCTAATTATATCCGAAAAAACCATCCATGAAGGAGAATACCTCGCTTCCCGCACACTCATCCAAAATCTGATCAATAAACAGCGTGGCAAAATTATCCTTAGGACAAGCATGATTTAAATCATGGAAATCAATGCATATACAGATCGCTCCCTTCTTCTTATCCACTGGAATGGGATTTTAAACACACTCTGTCAAGGGAATGGGATAGATAAAACCGGCTTTTAACAGCTTCACTATCTCAGCCTTAATAGTGGGTGATTTTCTAGGATTCACCGCACGCAAACGTTGTCGAATAGGCTTCGCATTTGGATAGGTCTTAATTTCATGTTCGACAATCCAAGGGTCGATACCCAACATTTCCTCGTATGACTAAGCAAACATGTCACAAAAATCTTTAAATAGCTCGGTATACTCCTTGATCTCATCAGGGGAATAGTCTGCCCCAATGTAGACGTTCTCAACTTTGCCAGGATCGCGAGAAATATTGATAGGAATGGTAGGTGATAAGTCCACCATGTTCCCATCATCCATCTGACCAGGAGAGCTCAATGGAACCACGGGACTACCAATATTCTCGCTAAGAATCTCCCTAAAGTCCTCACGCTCCATACGGTTAATCTCGGGAAGGAAATATGATCTATGATGCAAATATTCCCAAGGTAGCTCAACCCCAGACATGGCCTCAATAATGGATTCATCTGATGGAAAAACATTATCAAGGAAATCATGTGCGTGAGAGGACTCAACTGCCCATACAGGCAGCACATACGGGTCTTCCTCCTCTGTCTGTGAAGAGGAAGGACTAGGATCTGCAACACAATCAAGATTCACTTGATATGCTATCATTGCTGTAGGAAACAACACATCTGTTTCAACAGGTCCATTCAAAGGACTCGGTGAAGGAAGAATCCAAGGATCTTCCATATAGGTAGTGCGGAAAGACACCGACTTCAAAGAAGATGAAACCCCACCGAAACTATATCCGATCATAAGAATGGGTGCAGGACAACTAAAGGTCCCCATAAGAGATGGATACATACCCACACCCACACTCCTAGTTGCCAACTAAGAATGATCGATAATCTGGATAGATGCTCCCGATGATGCACTGACACTCGGTTTACGGAACGATGTCTGATCAATTGTAACAATCTTCCCATTAAATTGAAAGGATACTACTCGAAATAGAGAAGAGGATACGGCTTGCATACTATACATCCAATTCCGGTGCAGTAAAATATTGTAGTCAAGGGGCGCATCAACCACCTCGATCTCGATCACGATGGTCTTCCCTCCCAATTGGACCTTAATAGAAGGAAGAATCCTGTGTGACCGAAAAGATCTACCATCAAAGGCAGTCAACATGTTTACGTACTGAGACAACTTGGGAGAACCCAAACCCTTCCAACATGACAAAGACATCACGGAAGCAGCAGCTCCTTCGTCAATCATAGTGCATTTGAAGGTCATATTAAGACACTCTACATGAATCAAAAGAGACACGCAGTTTGGCAAGTGAGGTTGTAGTCCCATGGTTTCAAATTTGATCTCGGAAGAAGAGTTATCATCATTAATCCCAAGAGAAAAAAGCAAGGCTTTCCTTTACAGAGGACAACTCTGAATTACTTCAAGTGCGGACATCGCACAAGGATTCTAGACCAAATCCTCGACAACAGAATAGTTCTGGGTGGCTCGAGCATTAGGATTGTGCCCCGAATGCTTTAGGACTCCCTTAGGAATGCGAGGTGTAGTTTCAGGTTTATCCATAGGGTTTTCGATATGCAAAGGGCTCTCGGGTGGAGCGGGTTCTTTTCCAAGGTCCAGTTGTGACAAACCATAATCTTTCGCACGAGTCACAACCTTAGTAGCATGTACCATGTTGATGCAACCATGCCCAGTATTGGTTTCTGGTAGATTTTGATCTCCGCCCGATGCACAATGAGGATCATGGGTCCTTGAGTTCATATTTAGATTATGGGGTAAAGGATTGGTTAGCACAGCTGGTCCCCATGCTATGAATCTTGAGGAATCTTCCATATGAGGGCACAAGTGAGTGAGGTGGTCCTCCTTACACAATTTGCAAGGAAACTTAACCTTACGTTTAGAATTCTTGTCCTCCCCAGCCTTGCGGGCATTCTTGTCATTAAAATTAGCATTTTCATTCTTGTTCTCACCCTTATGATTATTTTTACCCTTTTTCTTATTCCTTCTGGGCTGGTGGTTGCCCTTCTGGTTTGATGATTACACGAAAAGTACACTCGCCATTTGGGTGGGTTGGGACGAAGCCATGGCTTGCCCTGAAGTGGATTGATTAATAGACAACTGGCTCACTTGTTTTACAACTGAATCCATAGGTTTGGCACTTGTACAACCCACAATGCCATCGGCATGTGGTCCAGGCTTGATCTTGGGATCGAAACTAGAATGCAGAGCGTTAGGTATGATCTCATACAAAAGTCCGGATTAAGCATAGATCAAATCCAACTCCCGTGACCTAAAGATTGCTTGTTCCTTGTTTTGGACTCCGAATGTCGAAACATCCTTCATTAGAGGAAATTTGGGGTCTAAAATGGGCCTTACAAGAAAACACGCCAACAATAAATTTTGTGAGTTGGAATTCAGGAACCAATAGAATTTCAATAAAACAAGTCAACCATAATGGTTGAATTGACATATTTCACTAGTGGAAAATGAGAGATTAGTGACCAAAAAAATGACCAAAAGCCGCATATCAATGACCACTTTTGGTTTGGCGATCGCTGGTGGCTAATTTACGGTCTTTTATTACGCGACCAAAATTGGTCATTTTATTTTGGTCATTTATAGCTTGTCAGTTGGTCATTAATTTGGTCATATACTTGGTCATTAATTTGGTCAATATTTGAATCAACGACCAAATATATGACCACATTTATGACCAAATTAATGACCACATGACAAACTAGAATACGACCACATTTGGTCGCGTAATAAAAGCCCGTAAATTAGCCACCAAAACTGCTTTTTGGTCATTAATATGCAATTTTTGGTCATTTTTTTGGTCATTTATATCTCATTGTTTGGTCAAGTATCTCTCAATTTTTGGTCATTTTATATGCAAGTTTTGGTCATTAATCTCATTTATTGGTCACTAATTTAGCCATCTTATGTGTAGTTATTATATTTTAGTAGTTTAAATGATGTCCATTATTAATCAACATAAATTTTTAATATGATATTATGTTTAAAATTTAAAAAAAAAAATACATTAATTATCATCATATAATACACATGTGAATTAATCAATGTCATATTAATTAGCTAATTACAACACTTATAAATAATATAAAGTACAACAATATAAGTTTTAAATCGCGCAAATTATATTATATGAAATGCCAAGTATTACAATAAATATGAGTTTTCTCAAAAACTATCTCCATATAAATTTACATGAAAATCATCTAGTACATTGATGACTTTTCAAAATATTACAATGACTAAACCATCCCATTTGTACTTGGCTGCTAAGCCATACTTAGATCCCGCAGCAGCTTCAATTAACCCATACTTAGCAGCTTGAAAGCCTCGGCAGCAGAATCTTCATACGCAATGGCAAAGCCTCAACAACAAGCTCTTCATACTTAATGGCCCACATAGTTAATTTCATTCCTGCAAAATCAAGTAAAAAAATCTTAGTTAATTTCATTCCTGCAAAATCAAGTAAAAAAAACAATGAATTGTAAAATACAAAAACAATGAAGAAAATTATTTATAATGTTCAATATCTTAGCCTCCAATTGCTTTTCCTTTTTCTATACAAAACACTTGAATTGAGCGATTAGACATTTATTTCCAAGTTTCTATTCATACTCATGTACTTGGAAAGATTATAATGTTTTACCTCGGGTTTAAAGACACTCCCTATGGTATTCTGGGAGATACTCTCAATAAGAAGGAAACGTACAATAGAAGGGAAACTTTCTGAACTGTCTGGTTGGTCCCTGAGCTTGCCAACAACCCATGCCCTAACAACTGTCATCTGGAAGCCAAATATGACGTGTTATGTAACAAGTTTAAGCTTCACATGCAATTAACAAGAATGGTGAATCATATAACAATGGAGAAATGCCATGTTTTATCATATCCCAACACACTTGTAAGAAGAAATCATGCCCATAGATATAAACCAATGAGAAAGGCCAACCAAATTCAAGGTCAGTGCCCCTGTTTTGTCACTACAAATTTTTGTAGCAGAACCCATAGTCTCACATTCTAACAAACTTCATACCTGGAATGGGGTGAATTTTTAGATGTTGAAAGATCAATCACCCATCCATGCATAGTAATAAATTATTGTAAATCAGATACTAACCAAAGCCTTGTCTGCCATCATCTTCTTCATTGAATAAGCTAAACTGTCAATAAAATGACAAGAAAACATGTTAAGAAGCAAGACACCACTCTCAAATAAATCATAGACAATCACTATATATTAATTTGAATAAGCTAAATCTAGAAAAACCTCTGCAATTAATCGTATGTCAAAGTGACTGCCAATGGAAGTCCTTCTGGAACTGCAACAATGACAATGGAAACCTACAAACAAATATTTCCATTAGTATTTCTCTTATGTACATTTTCATATAATCATTGGACATGACACTACTCAACATTTTTGTAAACAATGACAGCTGATTTTATACAAACTATCCATTCAAGCATAATACTAACAAGATACTGAATGGTGACCTACCACAATCGAGAAGATGTTAACAATTATGTTAACTGTGTCTCCAACCTTGGTCTTTCCTGCTTGAAACATGGGTTTCCCATTGGAGTCTTGTGTATTTCCTGTAAAAATATCATAAAACAGAACACAAGCTACAGTCAATACAAAGTGGCAATGCAAAACACAAATAATTTAGATAAAACATTGAAAGGTAGTACAGTATCACTTACCTAATCAAGAGGATGCCAATCAAGCTTTATGCCAACCTGATGTTGTTGTTGCTTTATATGTTTAAAATTTTGAAAAAAATGGATATATTTTGTATTTTTTGATGTTTTCGGCGGTTTGCCGATGTTGCCGAAAAATTGTTTTCGGGCCGATGCCGATGTTTACTTCATTGGTTGAAACTTACAAGGACATGAGACAATGTAAATGCATATAAAAATACACAAACAAAAGAATATGCAAGAGTAATACAAAGGGTTTGTGCATATCCACTTACGCAGCGGAATATTTCTTCATGACATTCAAATGAACCTTATCTGAAGTAGCTGCCACAGCTTGAGCTATCATGGCCTCTCTGCAAGAAAGACAGATGTTCAAATCATGCTGCATTCTTCTCAATGAGATACTTCGTTGGGATACGGACAAGCTGACCTTGATATTTTTGAATGCCCAGACATAATTGCTAAATTTTTGTTTGAACGCTTCAATTCTTGGACCCTGCAAACATGTCCACAATGTTTCCATTCATATAAGAACAGACCATAGCCCCAAAACAAGAACATAAATTGTATCCAATCATGCAAATTTTCAACCTAGTTCTATTAAAAACCTTGCTACAGCTCTAGAAACACCTTTATTTATTTCCTCATGGCACACTTTATAGAGATCTTCCACTTTCTCATGGGCTTTTAGTAATCCCTGCTCAGCAAGAGTTAGCCTCTCCTCATCATACTCAGCAGCTGCTTCACAGATTATCTTCTCAGCTATCTCTTCCCTCTCTAAATCCAGCATAGTATATACCTATACACATGCATAATGGATTAGTAAAATGATGATTGCATTCTTCAATTTCTTCCAAAGCAACAAAAGGGTCAATTAAAAATCAATTTTGTCACATGCATCTAGAATTTACAACCAAGGTTCAACATTTGGCATATGTTACATTAAGCAATAAGACATGAGAGTAATAATTTAATTCGCTTTTTAAATTGTAAAAAAGTGACTGCAAAAACATAAACCCCAATGTGTCACCTCAAAAAGAATAGAAGATAACAGTACTATGACAAAAGATCACATCCACAAGCATACACAAACAAGTTTTGTGAATACACCAAAAGGGGAGTAGAAAGCACTAGTGGTAAAATATATAAAGAAAAATGTGGTAAACAATCAACCCAACTCATAAACATCTTGCTAATATAAGAGAAGTGGTTATCGCTTGATAACTTTGTTAGCCATGCCATACTTAACTCTTTCTTCAAACTCACTTCAAGCTGAGATTCATAATCGGTAATCCCCATATACCAAAAAATACTATTCTAACTGAAAGGAAAGAAATCTCTTGGAATTCAACAACAATCACATTCGCCAAGATCGTTACAAGATGGACTTGCATTTCAGGCAACAAACTACTCCAGCAAGCAAATAACAAAGTAGAACATGGTATTTATGTTGTACAGCAAAGGCATGTACATTGCTCCCATTGTGAATGTTGGAGATCCAAGCCTCAAGCACATAGCTAGTAGTAAATGCCTAGAATCCACTTGTTGAACCAAAAATTATTCCACACTATAATTCATCCTAAAAAAAACCATTTTGAACAAATGCCATGTAGTACACCACAACACAACAACCATTCCTGTCCCAACTTTCCTTAAGAGACCCAACCTAATAAATAATAACATGTTAGCCATAGAGTAATTACACTCAGCAATCCACTCAAGTTATATTGCTATACACAGCCATCAAAAATATGATATACTGGTAATGTTGGTAAAACAAACCTGGCTTGTTGGTGATATATGGCTTAAATAGTCGCTCTAGCCTTTATATATAATTAATGATCAGCAGTTCTAACTTCTTAGATGCCTGAGGCCTTTAGACTCATCGCATAGCTATTACAATTGATTTTAGCTTGTGGCTTAGAAAGGTTTATGGGCATTACGTAATTAAGTTTCTTTAACACAATAACACATATTTCTTAGTCCAAATAAGACGATATAAAAAGCATAAACAACAACACAGTGCAGATACTGAGAATTTTACACACAAAATATTGCAAACAGAATTTTGATTTCAGAGCTTCTGCTACAACAGATCACAACGTTTACAATTATCTCTCCCTCCAAATAGTATAGGTACATAAAAATACACCACTTCAGCTAATGGACAAGAATCTCAATAGATGTAGAAGTTGGAAGGCCAAAGGTCTTAATCATTTGACTTACTTCCGCACAAGTTCATTGCAGGTTTTTCTCATATTCTGCAGAGCATTAGTGTTGGCTTCTTGTTCCAGATCTCTAACTTCCATAAGAATATATTGCAAGTTGTATTCCTCACAACATTAGGTTGTAGATCTTCTAATTCCTGCAACATGAGTCTTTATCTCCATAGCTTGGTTCTAGGCCTTCTCTTTTTGCAACTTAGGATTGTGAGTCCCCAACCACTCCCAAAGTTTTGCCGTGCCTGTTACTGCTCAAATTTTCACCTGAGATGTAAAGTCCCCACCAAGTGAAACCCCAACAGGAACTCGAAAATGCTACCACTGTCACCTTGGAAACAATTTCCCTCAGTTTAGGATGGTTTGTCACCAACACAAGGGGGCCTTCCCTAAGCACTCTTAGTCCAAATGAAAACAGAGGAAGGTAGAAGACTTGAGAAATTAGTACAAGTATATTTCTTAAGTGACATATTGCAGATTTGTAATGCAGAGTTTAAGTCTAGTCTAAGATGCAAAAAGAGGTAAGTTCCCTAGACTTAGAGGTCAATTTGAAGTATTATAGTAAAATGTGATTTCCAGATCTGTTAAACAGAAATAAAAATCGGTTTTTTTATGTTTTAAATGGTGGTTGAAAGCAAGACTAGTGCCTAGGAAAGGTACAAAGGGCATATGGCATGAAATAAGGCTTGTGGGAGACTATATTATTCAGGAAAAGAGGGCAAATGAGGCTGAAGCCTGAAATCTACAAGCTGCAATGGCCCTCTCCTTGCTGTCCCAAATTAAAGAAACATAACTAGGAAGATCCCAACTGTAGATGAACTCCACCACTTATCACGGTTATATTTATCAGGAACAAAGTATATGTGCAACTAACCAAGCATAGAGAAATATGCATTCATAAACAACATCCCAATGATAAACATTAAAGAATGAGGGGTGATGTTACCCGATTCAACCAGTGAAGTAAAC
>LPNX010385413.1:327763-342744 GCA_001517045.1 Pseudotsuga menziesii | reverse complement strand
ATGATGATGATGATGATGATGTTGAGTATGATGACTATGATGATGATGATGATGATGATGATGATGATGATGATGACCACGATGATGATGACCATGATGAGGAACAATGATGATGATGATGATGATGATGACCACGATGATAATGATGAATGATGATGATGATGATGACCACGATGATGATGACCATGATGATGATGATAATGATGAACAATGATGATGATGATGATGATGTTGAGCATGATGACAATGATGATGAACATTGATGATGATGATGATTATGATGATGATGATGATGCTGAGCATGACGACTATGATGATGATGATGATGATGATGACGACTATGATGATGATAATGACCACGATGATGATGACCATGATGATGATGATAATGATGAACAATGATGATGATGGTGATGATGATGATGTTGAGCATGATGACAATGACCACGACAATGATGATGATGATGATGATGATGATGATGATGACTATGATGATGATGATGACCACGATGATGATGACCATGATCAACAATGATGATGAGGATGATGTTGAGTATGATGATTATGATGATGATGAAGATGACCACGATGATGATGACCATGATGATGAACAATGATGATGATGATGATGATGATGATGATGACTATGATAATGATGATGACCACGATGATGATGACCATGATGATGATGATAATGATGAACAATGATGAGGTTGGCGATGATGATGATGTTGAGCATGATGACAATGACCACGACAGTGATGATGATGATGATGACCACGATGATGATGACCATGATCAACAACAATGATGATGATGATGATGATGATGTCCAGTATGATGACTATGATGATGATGATGATGACCACGATGATAATGAGGAATGATGATGATGATGATGACCATGAGATATTGAGCATGATGATGAACAATGATGATGATGAGTATGATGATGATGATGACTATGATGATGATGATGACCACGATGATGATGATAATGATGAACAATGATGATGATGGTGATGATGATGATGTTGCGCATGATGACAATGACCACGACAACGATGATGATGAACATTGATGATGATGATGATGGTGATATTGAGCATGATGACTATGATGATGATGATGACCACGATGATAATGAAGAATGATGATGATGATGATGATGATGATGATAATGACTTGAATGATGATAATGACCACGATGATGATGACCATGATCAACAATGATGATGATGATGATGATGTTGAGTATTATGACTATGATGATGATGATGATGATGATGATGATGATGACCACGATGATAATGATGAATGATGATGATGAAGATGACCACGATGATGATGACAATGATGATGAACAATGATGATGATGATGATGATGACCATGATGGCTATGATGATGATGATGACCATGATGATGATGACCATGATGATGATGATAATGATGAACAATGATGATGATGATGATGATGTTGAACATGATGACAATGATGATGAACATTGATGATGATGATGATGATGCTGAGCATGACGACTATGATGATGATGATGATGATGATGATGATGACGACTATGATGATGATGATGACCACGATGATGATGACCATGATGATGATGATAATGATGAACAATGATGATGATGGTGATGATGATGATGTTGAGCATGATGACAATGACCATGACAATGATGATGATGATGATGATGATGATGATGAAGAACATTGATGATGATGATGAAGAACATTGATGATGATGATGATGATGATGATGATGAAGAACATTGATGATGATGATGATGATGATATTGAGCATGATGACTATGATGATGATGATGATGATGTTGAGCATGATGACAATGACCATGACAATGATGATGATGATGATGATGATGATGAAGAACATTGATGATGATGATGAAGAACATTGATGATGATGATGATGATGATGATGAAGAACATTGATGATGATGATGATGATGATATTGAGCATGATGACTATGATGATGATGATGACCACGATGATAATGAATGATGATGATGATGACTTGAATGATGATGATGACCATGATCAACAATGATGATGATGATGATGATGATGTTGAGTATGATGACTATGATGATGATGATGATGATGATGATGACCACGATGATGATGACCATGATGAGGAACAATGATGATGATGATGATGATGATGATGACCACGATGATAATGATGAATGATGATGATGATGATGAACACGATGATGATGACCATGATGATGATGATAATGATGAACAATGATGATGATGATGATGATGTTGAGCATGATGACAATGATGATGAACATTGATGATGATGATGATTATGATGATGATGATGATGCTGAGCATGACGACTATGATGATGATGATGACTATGATGATGATAATGACCACGATGATGATGACCATGATGATGATGATAATGATGAACAATGATGATGATGGTGATGATGATGATGTTGAGCATGATGACAATGACCACGACAATGATGATGATGATGATGACTTGAATGATGATGATGACCACGATGATGATGACCATGATCAACAATGATGATGATGATGATGATGTTGAGTATGATGACTATGATGATGATGATGATGATGAAGATGATGACCATGATGATAATGATGAATGATGATGATGATCATGACCACGATGATGATGACCATGATGATGATGATAATGATGAACAATGATGATGATGAGGATGATGTTGAGCATGATGACAATGATGATGAACATTGATGATGATGATGATGAACATTGACGACGACGACGACGACAATGATGATGATGCTGAGCATGACGACTATGATGATGATGATGATGATGACGACGACTATGATGATGATGATGACCACGATGATGATAACGATGATGATGATGATGATAATGATGAACAATGATGATGATGGTGATGATGATGATATTGAGCATGATGACAAAGACCACGAAAATGATGATGATGATGATGATGATGAAGAACATTGATGATGATGATATTGAGCATGATGACTATGATTATGATGATGACCACGATGATAATGAAGAATGATGATGATGATGATGATGATGATGATAATGACTTGAATGATGATGATGACCATGATGATGATGACCATGATCAATAATGATGATGATGATGATGATGTTGAGTATGATGACTATGATGATGATGGTGATGATGTTGAGCATGATGACAATGACCATGACAATGATGATGATGATGATGATGATGACCATGATGATGATGATGATGATGATGACCATGATGATGATGACCATGATAATGATGAATAATGATGATGATGATGAAGATGATGATGTTGAGCATGATGACTATGATGATGAAGAACATTGATGATGATGATATTGAGCATGATGACTATGATGATGATGATGACCACGATGATAATGAAGAATGATGATGATGACCATGATGATGATGATGATGATGACCATGATGATGATGACCATGATAATGATGAATAATGATGATGATGATGAATATGATGATGTTGAGGATGATGTCTATGAGGATGATGATGATGATGATGATGATAATGACTTGAATGATGATGATGACCACGATGATGATGATCATGATCAACAATGATGATGATGACGACTACGATTATGATGACCATGATAATGATGATAATGATGAACAATGATGAGAGAGACTTGGTTACTAGAGATGTAAGGGGTGGTGGGTTAATCTAATGGACCACATACATTAGGGGGGGTAGCTATTTAAAAGATTTATTTATTCTACATTGTATTCGTTGGTTTAGCCATGCACCAAACACATTTATTTTTGGTCACTAATATCACATGCGCGTTATAGATCTACAAAACGCGAGCGCGTTATGGAGAGCTAAAATGCGTGTGCGTTATGGACTGTTAAAAACACAGAACTGTCTTTATCCAGAACTATCTTTATCCGACAGTATCTTAAAACTCTGTCCAAACATTTTCAGAATATCGTGCGATTTTTTCGAAAGAGAATGAGCCTGCCATTACAATTTTTCCATTCATACACCATCTCTATCAATTTTTGGTTATGCAGGTGCAAGATTGAGGACATATTTCATGGTTGATCAGTGTAGTGTTGGGTTATGTGATGAGATTTGAAGAAGATAACAAGCAAAATTGAAGAATATTCAAATGAAGAACACACAGAAAATAAGGTATTTTGAGCTATTCATTTTGTTTATAATTGAGCACACAAGATAAGATATCAAGCTTCAAGACCATTTGATGGTGATGTTTATACACTATTTTACAAAAGAAGCAATTTGAGGAACAATTTATGAGTTAACTTTCATTTGCTTACTAGTGAAAAGCACCAAAGCTAAACTTTCTCATTCATCATTGTTTTGATGAGAAATATGAACTATTGAGAAGGAAGATTGAATCACCTTGAAGGATCTATAGTTATAAAGCACTAAAACTTGTAATTGAAGAGTAGCAAAAACACAATTTATTGAATTGATCATTGTGGTGATGGGGAATGTACGTAACCAAGCAAGAAAATCATCAAGGAAGAAGAGAACTCAAGAAGTCATTGAAGAAGAGAAAGAAAAGAAAAGAGTAGACATGATGAATCAGAGGCTTTCTTTGGAAACTAATCCAAATCCAATTATAGAGGATACCATGGTTCATCCTATTAATCCACAACAAGAAAAAAGAAAGCATTCACTAGAGGGGCCTTCAAGTTACACAAGAGTTGTTGAACAAGCAAAACATAAGTGCTCATTAGGGGATGTTTCAATTCCCACTTCAAGTCAAATCGAAAACTTACAATCTCAATATAAAGCTCATGAAGAAACAAAAAATTTGTTCCCCTCTTGTCATTATACAAGTGAGCAAGTCAGAGAGGCGTTGGACATGGAGCCTACTGTTGAAAAGGAAAATATTGGACTTCCACCATCCAACTACCAGGAAGAGAATGAAGGACAACAAGCTACAACTGAAACACCAGTTCCTGTTGGTGATGCGCTACATGGTACACTTCCACCCTCCTATCCTCAATTAGCAACCACACCGTGTCGAAGAACTCCGAAGCGTATTCAAGTTGATGAAAGTCTCCTCGATTCCATTGAAGGTACGCTATCTAAACGTAGTATTGCTTATCAAACTTAACAGATACTTGATAAATATTTTGATTATAAATCTGATGGAGTTAAATGTAGATTATTTTTATCATTGTTGAAATCTAGGAGCATGAATATTGTTAGGAAAAAGTTAGGGATAAAGATGGTAAAGAATTATGGACCAAGTTCTCATATAGTTAAAAGCTTAGTAGATGCCTTTGGTAAAATTGGTAAGAAGACACGCTCAAAGGACCGCAATGCGGCTCGTCGTGTGTTGTCACAAGCAATTGTAAATAAGAACACCAAGCTCCTTCGTTTTCTCAAGCCTACATGCAAAATAGTTAATTTGAATGTAAAAACCCTCCGTAGGTATTCTATTAGAAGAGAACATCTTGACACAACCGATCAGACAAATTTTTGGGCCTTTATTGGTCAGTTGCGACATCGTGACATGAATCTTGTTGATGCAGTAAAGGGACTAGTGCATAATTTTTGGCATGATCACACAAGGCCTTCTTCAAACCAAATGGATGTACTAAAACTGAGAATGGGTTCAAAGGATCGTGAACCACATATTAAACATCTTCTTGATATAACACAGACAGAACTATACGAGAGATTCAGGAATGAACATAAAGAATTAAACTTGGGGGAGAGATCTTTTGAGAAATGTAAGCCCTGGTATGTTAGAATAAATACTCTTTGTAACACTTGTTGTTGTAGATATCATGTAGAATATGAATATTACTATGAAACATTTTTGTACATTCGTCGTGTGTTGCATACTAACCATCTGCAGGATTGCTCCCTGACAATACCACCGACTTCATCAAGAGAATTCATTCATAGCATCATGTGCAATAGGCCTGAGGGAAAACATACTATGCAAAATCTTGTTTGGATGGAACATGCTCCAACTGTGCTAGAATGAGATTATTGAGCCAATGTATGCACGAGAGTGGAGACAGTGAATTTGGCAATATGGTAATAGACATGAAAAGTTTCAAATATATCAGCTATGAAATAGTTCCAAGGAAAGAAAGCAAAAAGATAGAATTGGTGACATCTCAGGTTTGCATAAATATCAATAAATTTATGTTTGAATAGTTACATTTCAATAGTTACTTGCCCAAAAAACCTAATGTTGAGACCATTTCCTGTCACCAGGTAAAAGTTAGTGACTTTGTCAAGGAATTTATTGAAAAGACACATCAATATGTTCAGCATGTCCACTTGGCCTAATGGCAGGATGAGAAGTTTAGAATATGCAGAGATACGTTTCCCCGCGGTACTATACTTTCAGTTTTTGATTTTGTTGAGAACTACACTCTGCAACCTCAAAATGAGATCCAAAGTCAATATTATTACTCTGACCAGGTTTCCTTGATGGTCCATATCACATATAGGCATGGACCAAATAGCACTGAAGAGCAAAGAGAAATTCTGAAGGAATATCACTTCTACGTAAGTGATGATAGGTGCCATGACTTCCACTATGTACGTCATTTCTTCATCATGTTCTATGATCACTTGAAGGAAAGGAACATACAGATGGATCAACACTGGATTTGGTCTGATGGATGTACTGGTCAGTTCAAAAATGCACGCATATTTCAATGGTTATGTTCATTGCATAAAAACCACAAAGTGCCACATATGTGGAACTATTTCGAGACTGGGCATGGTAAAGGAGAGCATGATGGAGCCGAAGCATGTGTCAAAACAGTGCCACGAAGAGAGGAATTGAAACTATCTACATAATCTACTATTCGAAATGCGCAATCTATAGTCCGGTGGTGCACGTCAGTAATGGGAGAGGAATCAGCTATGCGAGTAGAATCCACAAGAAAGAGACATGTGGAGAGATTTTTTTGGGAGGTGGTAGACATAGATCGTTCACATGCATGGGAATGCAAGACCGTTCCTGGTACTCGTGGCTTTCACTCGGTTCGAAGCTCGAATAACCCAGTATTTGAAATTTGGACTAGAAAACTCGCTTGTTTTTTCCCGCCTTGCTGTGATGGTGACTGGGATGGGTGTGAATCATTGGATTGGGTTGATGGATGGGATCGCGTATCACTTCCACTTGATCAGTGTGAAATTGTTGAGTTAACTCCTTTGGAAGAAGACCAATCATCTATTTCTACAGATTTTGATCATGTCTCAGACCTTGTACAACCTGGTATGATGCATTTCATTAACATGTTTTTGGTTATTTACGTAATCTTAAAATGCACATTAATGTCCTTGTATCACACGAAAAGTATTTTGATCATATACCTACAATCATATTATGCAGGGCACATATACGCAGTGGTTGCCTCAAAAGATAGTGAATGGGATGGTGATTACTGGTTGGCACGTTGTATAGATTGAAAGCAAACCATCAATATGTCCATGAATGACGATGAAAACAACCACTTCCCAGTCGGGTCTATGTTTGTTAAAGGTGAATACTTGACATAGGACAACAATGAAAGAAAGAGGGGTGGATATGTTTACAGGGATTACAAACCAGGTGCGAGTGTGTACCACTTTACCAACTTGATCATTGGTACAAACATCCAGGTATGAACAATGCCTAGCCAAAATTCATCGAAGGTACGCTACTTCTTACCAGATACAGAGCACAAGAGACTAATGGAGACCATCCTTATAAGAGATGATGCAGAGGGCTTGGTTGTATGATAGTAGGTGGGATATAGCATGATGAGGTATGTTACATACTCTTAATACTATACTATTTGTAATTGAATATTGATATATGCTCAATTTTCTCATGTACATGTTTTTTATGAATATGTCAATTTTTTGTTCTTGATATGCCAAATACTCGTTTAATAAAACCTAAGATTATGAATACATTAACCACTAAAATGATTGAATCATTAGTATGTCTTGATTTTGAGATCATTAGTTTGTAGTAAGAGTGCTAGTTTCGTGTAGTAAACCCTAGTCTGTAGGCTATGCACTAGTTTGTAGGAGCCCTAGCTTGTATGCATACCCTAGCTTGTATGTAAACCCTAGGTTGTAGTAAGAGTGCTAGTTTCGTATAAGAAACCCTAGTTTGTAGGCTATGCACTAGTTTGTAGAAGCCCTGACTTGTATGTAAACCCTAGCTTGTAGTAGACCCTAGCTTCTATGAAAACAATAGCTTGTAGTAAGAGTCTTAGTTTCGTGTAGTAAACCCTAGTTTCTACTTTGCTGCTGTTGTATACTTTAGGGCAGTCATAAATAGTCCCCATTTACTAGCCTAAACCTTGTCCCAAGCCTAGATTACATTCCCTACTATCTCGGCCTATCATCCTAGCCCTTCTACTATTCTAGTACCCCTATTTTGGAGACCTAAAACCACCTAACATTCGAGTGATATACTCTTGCTGTTGTAGTATAATCAACTTAGGACAATCAACTGTTAGTCCTAAACTATCTAGCCAAAGTAAATGATAAGTATGTCATGTTGAGTTAGTTAAGAGATACTAGCAAAAGTAAATGAGTACTTGAGCTCATGTTGTTGCTCGATTTAGGAACCTTATATTGTTGCACAAGTGTTCAATGATCTCCCTGTTTGTGTTGAAATTTGGGACTATGAACCTATTGCAACCATTAAACCCTAGTTTGTAGGCTATGCACTAGTTTGTAGAAGCCCTACCTTGTATGTAAACCCTAGCTTGTATGAAAAACCCTAGATTGTAGTAAGAGTGCTAGTTTCGTATAGTAAACCCTAGTTTGTAAGCTATGCACTAGTTTGTAGAAGCCCTAGCTTGTATGTAAATGCAATTGTCCTTGAACGGCCTTTTCATGCGACCTGCAACTTGACATAACTCGGAAACTGGAGGTCAAATTGACGAACCGTCGAATCCATTGGTCTCCTGGCATGCCATTACCCCTAGGTGGCCCTCTCCCTCGTGTCCTCGTGGCCCAATGACTCCGTTGTACAGTCATTTCCTAAACTAGGGTTTTTCGAAGTGCACCTCAATGCAAATCTGACATTGGTGGGTAAACTCTGAAAAACCCTAGACCGAGAAAGTGTTGGTGGTCTACCCACATTGGAATTTCCCATACACACTTGCAGGAGCCGACGACGCACACTTTCGTCGCTCCGTTTGGTTTTTTGCTCCCAGACCAAGATTGACCAAGTGTCCTTGAATGACATTTTCATGCGACCTGCAACTTGACATAAATCGGCAACCGGAGGTCGGATCGATGAACCTTTGAATCCGTTGGTCTCCTGGCATGCCATTACCCCTAGGTGGCCCTCTCCCTTGTGTCCTCGTGGCCCAATAACTCCGTTGTACAGTCATTTCCTAAACTAGTTTTTTGCCCAGTTCACCTCAATGAAAATATGGCATTGGTGGGTCAACTCTGTAAAACCATAGACTGAGCAAGTGTTGGTGGTCTACCCACATCGGCATTTCCCATACACACTTGCAGGATTCAACGGCACGCACTTTCATCGCTCTGTTCGGTTTTTCGCTCCCGGACCAAGATTGACCAAGTGTCCTTGAACAACCTTTTCATGCAACCTGCAACTTGACATAAATCGGAAACCGGAGGTCGGATCGATGAACCGTTGAATTCGTTGGTCTCCTGGCATGCCATTACCCCTAGGTGGTCCCCTCCCTCGCATCCTCGTGGCCCAATGACTTCGTTGTACAGTCATTTCCTAAACTAGGGTTTTGCCCAGTGCACCTCAATGCAAATCTGGCATTGGTGGGTCAACTCTGCAAAACCCTAGACCGAGCAAGTGTTGGTGGTCTACCCACATCGGCATTTCCCATACACACTTGCAGGAGCCGACGGCACGCACTTTCGTCGCTCCGTTTGGTTTTTCGCTCCCGGACCAAGATTGACCAAGTGTCCTTGAACGACATTTTCATGCGACCTGCAACTTGACATAAATCAGAAACCGGAGCTCAGATCGATGAACCGTCAAATCTGTTGGTCTCCTCGCATGCCATTACCCCTAGGTGGCCCTCTCCCTCATGTCCTAGTGGCCCAATGACTCCGTTGTACAGTCATTTCCTAAACTAGTTTTTTTCCTAGTGCACCTCAATGCAAATCTGGCATTGGTGGGTCAACTCTGCAAAACCCTAGACCGAGCCAGTGTTGGTGGTCTACCCACGTCGGCATTTCCCATACACACTTGTAGGAGCTGACGACACGTACTTTTGTCGCTCCATTTGGTTTTTTTCTCCCGGACCAAGATTTACCAATTGTCCTTGAACGACATTTTCATGCGACCTGCAACTTGACATAACCTGGCACCCGGAGGTCGGATCGATGAACCGTCGAATCCGTTTGTCTCCTGGAATGCCATTACCCCTAGGTGGCCCTCTCCCTCATGTCCTCGTGGTCCAATGACGCCATTGTACAGTCATTTCCTAAACTAGTTTTTTGCCCAGTGCACTTCAATGCAAATCTGGCATTGGTGGGTGAACTCTACAAAACCCTAGACCGAGCAAGTGTTGGTGGTCTACCCATGTCGGCATTTCTTGTACACACTTGCAGGAGCCGACGGTACGCACTTTCGTCGCTCCTTTTGGTTTTTTGCTCCTGCAAGAAAATCAAATCTAATTATAAATATAATTATACTAATATTTAGACTTGATGACTCAAGCATGGCACCCAAATAGGACACATGTGACAAATTTAAAATACATATAAGAAAAGATAGAGAAAATAATATAAATTTATATACGTCCACAAATGATCAGAATAGTAGGTCATTGACCTAATTTTGTGGTCATTAGTTGGACATTAATAAAATTATCCTATCTTAGTTTATACATCCAAATATATCAAATTGTTGGCAACATAAATCTCAATATTATTTTTACATGGACATTATCATAATGTAAAAAACTACTCTAAAATAATCAAAATCCCATAATCATCTTAATCTTAAATATAAGAAGTATTAAATTCCTCAAGTAAACAATTCCCAGAATTTTTGCCTATCAATCCCAATATTTCAAAAGCTAGAAGTATCAAGTTACAAATCCATATACACATGTAATTATTGTTGGGGCAAAGATATGTAGTGGATAGTCACAATTCTGCATTAAATTACATATATACAAAATGTTCCATTGTAACAATAGATACTGTGGAGCTAGCCTGTACAACATCAAATATCAAGAGTAATACAAGGTCACTTATAGATATAGTCTCTTTCATTTCACCAAGAGTTACAATTTATTCTAAAAGTTGAGCTGCATGTACCTTAACAAAGGACTTGGATCCTTTCCTCAAGCTAATAAGGATACAAATAAAACCCTAAGATTGATATATCTTATGATACAATACTGAAAGCTAGAAGCAAAAGGAAGTCAAAATGTATGTTATAAAGAAGGTGTAGTGCAATTTTAATGTGAAGTCATAGGTAGGATACGCATCATGCTTTATCATGTGACCATGATAAGAAATATCATTCTACAAGTTCATCATTTTCTGTGTAGGATACCAACAAATGGCCATCATATTTCTTCCACCACTATATCAACACCTATACAACTTAGATATTTCATGGCTCAGTACACTTCGTTAACTTGATTATTAAACATGTTGGTATGGGTGAGGCTAGTGTTTGTTTCAAAAACATGGGGTTGGGATTGAAAAGTGCATAGGCCAAGGTTTAAATTGTCGGATCATTCTTGTAAGCAATTTAGGGGTATGGGTTGATCACTAAATGGGCCCCTATTTTCTGTAGGAAGTCCAATAGGGATTTCATGTCAAAAGTCTCATTGAAATGACTAGTAAATGATGTGATAAATGAAAAAAGTATGGCCATAGAATGAGCATGTAGAGACCTCAATTTGATGTTCATGTGAAACCTTAACAAATTCAAAGGGTAGGTTCTTCAAGGGCAGATTCTTAAACAATCCCATCCATCCCTTAGGCATGCCCTCATACTATGGGTGGTATATATTTGAATGAATGGTCATTCGAAGAGACCATAGCGTCATTGATGTGATTGGCCTTGCCCCAATTAGTTTGAATTCTCCCTACTTCTCCCTAATAGAGGAGGAATAAAGAAAATCCCATAATTCCATATATCATCAAAATGATCTATTATATTATTCCCCACTTTCCCTATGTTTCTTATTCCTCCCTCTTTGGATTCTTTACTTTCAACCACACACCATAGCAAACAAAAAGGGGGTACTAGATCTCATATTTATAAATAATAAATACCCATATCACAATTAATATATGAAGATATCGTTTTGGATATCAGTATGAAAATTGCAACCATGACAATGCCATAAACGAAATTCACATTGGCAATTAACTAGAGGAAGCATTCCCAAACGTATACAATCATAATGGCAAAAAAAACCATCGAAAATGCAATGATATGAATAGCTACTCATACAATTTCAGAAACCCACATCAAAGCCAATTATGTAAATCTTTCCAATAGAATAAGCATGTGATGAATACCTATCATGGAAATATTAATAGCCTGTATCCATTGTTGAGAATATTATCAACTCAATAGTATGAATAGATATTTATAAAATTTAACAATCCTGCATTAGACCCAATGTTGGAAATCTTGTCAACTGAGCCATATGAATACCATAATGCCTTATTTAACCATATTAGGACATTCCTCTACTTTATTCCCAATTCAAGGTGTGTTACTGTTTGTTGCTGCTCAGAAATGCCCCCAATGTGCCCAGAAATTTCATGCGATGTTGAACGGGTGCTCAAAATTGGAAATTAATCCTCAAAATTAGGAATTTGGCATATTATGACTTAAATTAACCCAGATTTAAAAATGACACTCTTCATTGCTAATTATATGCACAAATGTCCTTGAACGACCTTTTCATGCGACCTGCAACTTGACATAACTTGGCAACCGGAGGTCAGATCAACGAACCATCGAATCCGTTGGTCTCCTGGAATGCCATTACCCCTAGGTGGCCCTCTCCCTCATGTCCTCGTGGCCCAATGACTCCGTTGTACAGTCATTTCCTAAACTAGGGTTTTTCCCAGTGCACCTCAATGCAAATATGGCATTGGTGGGTCAACTCTGCAAAAACCTAGACCGAGCTAGTGTTGGTGATATACCCATGTCGGCATTGCCCATACACACTTGCAGGAGCTGACGGCATGCACTTTCGTCGCTTCGTTTGGTTTTTGGCTCATGGACCAAGATTGACCAATTGTCCTTGAACGACATTTTCATGCGACCTTCAACTTGACATAACTCGACAAACGGAGGTCGGATCGACGAACCGTCGAATCCGTTGGTCTCCTAGCATGCCATTACCCCTAGGTGTCCCTCTTCCTTGTGTCCTTGTGGCCCAATGACGCCGTTGTACAGTCATTTCCTAAACTAGTTTTTTGCCCAGTGCACCTCAATGCAAATCTGGAATTGGTCGATCAACTCTGCAAAACCCTAGACCGAGCAAGTGTTGGTGGTCTACCCATGTCGGCATTTCCCATACACACTTTCCAGAGCTGACGGCATGCACTTTCCTCGCTCCGTTTGGTTTTTCGCTCCCGGACCAAGATTGACCAAGTGTCCTTGAACGACCTTTTCATGCGACCTGCAACTTGACATAAATCGGAAACCGGAGGTCGGATCGATGAACCGTCAAATCTGTTGGTCTCCTGGCATGCCATTACCCCTAGGTGGCCCTCTCCCTTATGTCCTTGTGGCCCAATGACTCCGCTGTACAGTCATTTCCTAAACTAGGGTTTTGCCCAGTGCACCTCAATGCAAATCTGGCATTGGTGGTTCAACTCTGCAAAACCCTAGACCGAGCAAGTGTTGGTGGTCTACCCACATCGGCATTTCCCATACAAACTTGTAGGAGCTGACGGCATGCACTTTCGTCGCTCCGTTTGGTTTTTCGCTCCCGGACCAAGATTGACCAAGTGTCCTTGAACGACATTTTCATGCGACCTGCAACTTGACATAAATTGGAAACCGGAGGTCAGATCGATGAACCGTCGAATCCGTTGGTCTCCTGGAATTCCATTACCCCTAGGTGGCCCTCTCCCTCATGTCCTCATGGCCCAATGACTCCGTTGTACAGTCATTTCCTAAACTAGTTTTTTTCCCAGTGCACCTCAATGCAAATCTGGCATTGGTGGGTCAACTCTACAAAACCCTAGACCGAGCCAGTGTTGGTGGTCTACCCACGTTAGAATTTGCCATACACACTTGCAGGAGCTGACGGCATGCACTTTCGTTTCTCCATTTGGTGTTTCGCTCCCGGACCAAGATTGACCAATTGTCCTTGAACAGCCTTTTCATGCAACCTGCAACTTGACATAACTCGGCAACTGGAGGTCCTATCGACGAACCGTCGAATTTTTTGGTCTCCTGGCATGCCATTACCCCTAGGTGGCCCTCTCCTTTGTGTCCTCGTGGCCCAATGACTCTGTTGTACAGTCATTTCCTAAACTAGGGTTTTCCGAGTGCACCTCAATGCAAATCTGGCATTGGTGGGTCAACTCTACAAAACCCTAGACCGTGCAAGTGTTGGTGGTCTACCCACATAGGTATTTCCCATACACACTTGCAGGAGCTGACGACACACACATTCGTCACTTCGTTTGGTTGAATCTTTTATGTAGTAATTTGATATTTTGTTATGTATGCATGGCTATTTCCACTCCAATGAGCTATGTCAAACATTTGATTAGGTTTTCCTAGACTGCTATATATTGTTGAACCAATGAGTTATGTAAAATGTTGAACCAGAACATAACATTTCTTTTGTCACCATTACATGGATCAATGCTCTTATACTTACTAAACACATTGATGCTCTTATTGATACAAAATTCTAGTTATTGAACACATACAAACTTTTATTTATTGAACAAGT
>LPNX010385413.1:266199-327417 GCA_001517045.1 Pseudotsuga menziesii | reverse complement strand
ACATGTATCCAAAACTATCCAAGCCACTTGCACATGTATGCAAATGTACATATATTCTATAAGGCATGTATCAGAAGTCAAGCTTCCTCTTGTTATTTCCCAACTTTGATCCACTAGGCTCATCTTTGGGATCAATGTGCGTCGATGGATCCTGCAAATTAAACATCAATTATTAAATTGAACTATCTATGTACTAATACATTAGAAAATTATAACAAAAACTCACCCCCACCTCTGGACGTGTCGGTGTTCGTCCTATCACCAATCTCCTCCTCAGTGGAGTCGGACTCTGCAATACCATATCTCAATTAACTCAAAACCTATCAACATCTTGTTGTAAATTGAATGAAACAATTAGTCATCAATAGACATCTCACCTCAACGACATCCAGTGATAGCTGGAGTTCAGTTCCTTGTGTCACAGACGGAGCCGTTGGTTCAACATCAATGATGTTCGGACCGGGGGGCCAGGAGCTACTTCTTCTGTTGGTGGCTACAATCACCAAATGTTGAAGTAGTAAGACATGCATGAGTAAACAATAAAATACAATAATAAACTATGTCTAGCTAAACAACAATAATAAACTATATGGCTATATCAACTTAACGAGTTCAAATATCATCGAAGGATATACATTACCATGGTCTCAACCGTGGTAGAACCAAGGGGGGCAAGAACTGCTCCTGCTGCTAGTGCCTCAACTGTGGTCGAAACAGGGGGGGAAGGAACTACTCTTGCTGTTGGGGCCTACAATCACCAAATGTTGAAATAGTTATACATGAATGAATAAACAATAGACAACAATAATAAACTATGTTAAGATCGCATTGAAATAGTTAGGTATACCTCGGTGTGACTAGCTGCCATTGATGAAGCAGCCTCAACTGCTAAATCAACCATCGATGCTAGACTTTCTTCCGTTAAATCCGGCTCCTGATGCAGTAAACATGCAAATCAAACATTAACAAAAACAACTTATGCACCGGATTTCAAGTTAAGCAACAAATATCATCGAAGGATATACATTACCATGGGCTCAGTAACTCCATGGCCTTGGGTAGCTCGAGTCTTTTTTGGAGTGGACCGCCTCATGTACACATGACCCTTGTCCATGGAAGGCCTGGGAGGAGATGCATCTGTAGGCAATGGCCCAGATGTTTGGGTCAGTGCCTACAATCAGCAAGTGTTCATGTAGTTAGATGTATGCATAATTCAACAAACATGTACATGTATTTAAAAAATGACAACTGTAATTGTTTACCATATTAAAATGTTTACCTGGGTACCATGATGTGTCTCGTGGATCTCTCCACCCAGTGACGGATCTGGGATCTGCAAGTTTAATAATTGTAAATATTAGACCATAGATAGAATTAGTGAACTAACATGTAAAGTATGTGGAAATTAACAAGTTATTGACAAGCATAATTGAAAAATTGAAATTTTAGATTGTTTACCTCAGTAGAACTAGATGGGCCTGTACCATCATGGATCCCTCCACCAAAAAAAGGATCGATCGCTGCAATGCCATGCCCCAATCCAAAGTCTAGGGGGTCTCTTGCGTCAAAACGCAACAACTGCAAGTTCATGAAATTAATATATTAGCTCAAACTATATATATGTGTACAAAGAGGAAACTAAATGAAGAATTTATTAAAATTAACGAGATCTACATACCTCACTCAAAAAACCACTGAACGCAACATCTGTGGAAAAACCATAGCAGGGACGACCACATGATGTGCACACGTGAGGATCAAAACTCTCTTGGGGATGTGCCGATGGTGGTGCACTGGTGGATGGTGTTGTATAAGTACATGGTGGTGCACCAGTGGATGGCCCCGAAGAAGGCAATGGCCCTGAAGAAGGTGATGGCCCCGAAGAATACGATGGCCTTGCATTGGGACCACTAGGTCCTGCATCCCCACCCATCTGCTGAAGAGTAGTGCTATGGTGAAGGACCACTCGTGCCAGTGTCAAAAAAGCATCTCGTGTCTCATCAACTACGCGAGTTGCAGGTGCGACATCTGGCCCATGCAATGGTGCGCGAGGTGCAGGGATAGGGCGATTAGGGTCTTGGACCCTCGCATTGGGTCGGTTTTGGGGCATCCCCCCACCAATCCCCTGAGTAAATAGTTCACGTGTTTATGCAACACGAACTCCGCATACAACTTTCGAAGGAAATACAGGGGCATTTCCCTGTTGTTATGCAGTGGCAAATCAAAGACCATATACCATCTCTCCATCCAGTTATCGATAAATGGTTGGAATGTGCACCACTCAATGGATATATGTGGCCGGTTTGTATTTGGGATTTCTCCAGTCCGAGAATCCCTGAATAATGCAAAAATGTGCTCCTTTGTTATTTTTAACCTTTTTATTGCCACATAATCCAATCCATCCTCTTGTTCTCTTCTTTTCCTCTCTCTATATGATGTGATATCATATAGTATATTAGTTGACTGTGAAATAGTGTCAACAATAGCATCCATGGTGGATGCAAGCGAGCGGCGAATCTCATCGCCGCCACGAAAAGAAGCACTGATGCCCCTTAAGCGGGCAAGCTCAATCAGAATCGCGGCATTCGGATCCATTGCAGCAACTGCAAAAAAAAATCAATAAACAAATCATTAGAAACATATACATGGCATATAATGACGTCTCTTCAAAATTGAAAATGTATTAAATCAAACTCAAGTTAGCAATTTAATGACAAATTCACTTACATATATTTATTTAAACTTAAGATTAAACATTTCACAATTAAAACGTAAGTTTCATTCAACTTGTGACTACATTCAGTTAATGAGTAAGTAAGAATTGGATATAACTCAAGTTCTGGCTTAGAAAGATGGTTGCGCTGACTTAGAAAGATGATTTGAATTTTGTTGAGAGGTTTGTCTTTCGTTTAAGGTTTGGATTTTGGCAGGAAAGGAGGAATTGTTCATTGTTTGGGACATGCCTTGGAGGCTATGATGATGTTGCTTGATCAAGGACAATCTTTCTTAGAGCATGATGATGGATATTCCAGAGCTAGTATAATCCAGAGTTCGACAGGAGAAAACCCTGATGATATGTGTCAATGGGCATTGTATGAGTACAATTTCAAGCTTATGATGGTCTCCTATGTGTATATATGTAGAGCATATGATGTGTATTATGATGATCCTTGATGATTACTTGATATGTATCATGTAGGTCATGTTATGTACATGCGAGGTTCATCAGCTAAGATTGATGACTTTGTAGAGAATTTTGAGGAGTGTTCATTTTCTACTTGTCTTTCAGGATGTAATCGTGCAGTGTATGAGGATATTGGGGCATGCATTCTGAATAGTGAGTCATCTCTCCATTATGAAATTGTCCATGGTTCTATAGCGAGTACGAGTTCTTTCATCACTTTTTGAAAAGATGCTTGTTTATGCTTCCAGTCATATTGAAAAGATGTTTGTTTATGCTTCCTAGATTCTAGTGAGAGTGGTTTTTTTTCTAATGGTTATGGTTTTCAAAATCTCTAGGAATTTTGGCTTGCTTGTAATTTTAAAGGCCTTAATTCATATGTATGGCATATGATGTAGATTTTTAGGCAATATTTGGTTTGTTGCTGAATTTCTCTTGAAGGGTAGGCTCTTTTGGTCATGTAATTGTTTGTGTTATTGACTATTCTATTTTTTTTTATGTACTAGAGAGTTTCATTTGATTAGATATAGAATAGCATCTAAATTGTTTTTTATGAGGGAAAAAGAAAATAAAAAGTTTAGTCTTCCTACATAATGCATGTCAATAGGGTTTTTTCCAATGGCATTGCCTAGAGACATTTATGTCAATTGTATGTGATCAATTTATGTGTTTAGTCTTGGGAAAGGCATTGGCATATCATCATCTTTGGTTGGTTGGTGTTTTGGCTATGAGATGGTTGTTTATTTTTTTATGGTTTTTATTGCATTTACAAATAAAAAATGGTAATTTAAGTATCTAATTGAAAAAAAAAAGCTATGGGTGAATGAATTACCTGTTAATATGACGATTCACCAGAGGATTTGTCTTCAAATAGAGGAATCGGCACTCTTCCAAGCTCCTAGGGCACGGGCAGGCCATCGTAATCGCGATCCTGTTTGGTGAAAATGACTCTTGGGTTGGGACTGTGTGTTTTTTTATTGTTTTTTAGATTTACAAAATGCGCACGTGTTATAGTTACCTGGCCTACATGTCTGCTGAGATGTCAAGCTCGGATTTACTATTCCAAGTGCTATGGAAGAGGAGCGCGTTCTTTTTCTATGTAACGCGAGCCTGTTCCTAAAAAGTAAGATTGCATCTAAAAGGTCCCTCAACTTCTTGCACACACCCAATTCCATATTAATGATTCACATTTAAGGAATGTATAAATAATTTATTTATTGTTTCTCTTTATAAATTTGAAATATTTTTATTTATTTAGTAGATAGATCCATAAATTTATGCAATGTTACTTTATTGTGACATAATAACTACAAAAACTAATAATTCATTGTCATTTGGATGAGAGAAGAATAATTTTCATGATTACTTTTGAAATGCCGATAATGTAATGGCCAATTATGTGAAGAATATAATATCTATAAAATATTGTATCAACACTTCAAATTGTCTTTCTTGCTGTATATGCCCACATCTCCTTGCTTATCTTGCAACAAGGCATTTTTTTATTGCACCCCTAGGTACAATTGCTAGTTTATTGATAGTGATATTTTGTAAACTTTTAGTCATATAATTTTATTGTTAAGCATTTTATGTTGATGTTATTCACTTGGGTGCAACACTACCGATAGAGTTTAGTATTTGTTTATGTTTGATTCAAGTAAAGTACAAGTAAGGGTATTAAAGATGATAAAATATGTATACCGAAGATTTGGTCAAAGTTGGTATAGATTTGGTTAAAGAATACAAAACATGTAATATCGGTATAATATAATGATTAACTAATTTTGAACTTTAAAATTATAGATTTGTCAAATTTTAGATCATTATGTGTTAGAAGAGAAAGTGTGTGGAGGTGAAGTGTGAAGGAATAGTATGTCAAACGCTAAATATGAGCATGAAAAATTTTGAGAGTGTGTAAAGTGTTGAAAATGGGAGTAAGAAATATTGAATCAAAATAGAGGTTAACAACAATTTTGGGAGATATTAATGGAGTATATGTGCATTTACGGAAGGAAAAATGCACATATATAGAAGCTCTTCCATATATGTGCATTTTGTATTCTGTATATGCGCATTTACGGAAGGAAAAATGTGCATATATGGAAGAGAGATTCTGTAAATGGGCATTTTTTCCTTTCGTAAATGCGCATATGCATAAATTATATGTGCATTTTTCCTTCCGTATATGCGCATTTACGGAAGGCAAACTGCGCATATACGAAAGGAGAAATGTGTATATACGGAAGAGAGATTTCGTATATGCGCATTTTGTCTTCCGTAAATGCACGTTTACAGAAGGCAAAATGCGCATATACAGAAGCTCTCTTTCATATATGCACATTTTTGCCTTCCATATATGCACATTTTTCCTTTTGTATATGTGCATTTATGAAAGGTATAAATGTACATAT
Source organism: Pseudotsuga menziesii (assembly GCA_001517045.1). Lineage (NCBI taxonomy): Eukaryota > Viridiplantae > Streptophyta > Pinopsida > Pinales > Pinaceae > Pseudotsuga > Pseudotsuga menziesii. The sequence continues at coordinate 321,825 of LPNX010385413.1, read as the reverse complement.
ATAGAAGCTCTCTTCCGTATATGCACATATACAGAAGGAAAAAAAGAGCATATACGGAAGAAAGCTTTGTATATCCGCATTTACGGAATCTCTCTTCCATATATGCACATATAATGCGCATATAAAGAAGGAAAAATGCGCATATACGTAAGGAAAAATGCACATATACAAAGTATAGATCCAACGTTGTATTCTAAATACCGAATTGCTAGGGTCTGAATATATATTACAGACTCAATGTCTGCGATCCCGTGGATCCTTTTTCATTATATGTTGTTACAGAGAATAGATCCGACCAATGTATTATAAATATCGAATTGTTATGCGATATCTAGAGTATGAATAGATATTTAAAAATTTAATGTCTGCATATGCCCTAGATTACCTGTCTATTGCGTTTGGATTAGGATGTGTCCTGCATTTTCCAACGTCTGCATACACCTGCGATCTGAATGATCCAACATTTTCTCTGGATCCAAGCCTAGGGTTTAATTTAATATACCTTATATCTATGTGATTCGATAGATCTAAGCTTGATCTCCAATATCACTTTAGTCACATGAATGCGATTTAAAATATCTAAACTTGATTACGATTTTTCTGTATCAGACTTATAGAATGATTGTTGTAAGTCCAATTCCGCATTGATTGCATTTTTATTTATATGTCCTGAGATATGGTTGATTGCGTTTTTATTTAAATGTCTTGAGATTTGGTTGACTGCATTCTTATATAAATTTCTTGAGATTTGGTTGACTCCGTTTCGATATTGTCTGAATCTCGGCCTATGCAACTCATTTTGGAATCAATTACATTTGTATTGGTATAAAACATTTCCATCTCTTCCTATGATTTCAAATAAGATCTGTAAGGATTGTCTGCATTAATTTTATGAAATCTTGACTTCGAATCAGATATGCAATGTATGAGTGTCAATGATGGCACCTTTTGAAGGCCATTATAGAATAAGGGAAACTCATTCATTATGCTCAATACTTTGTGGTTGTAATAAGCATTACTATTTGAAATCCCTTGTTTTAATATATATATATATATATATATATATATATATATTATAGTGATTAAAATTGCTGATGCTCAAGTTCAGATTCCAGATCACACAGGAAGAACGAGATGGAAGGGAGCCATTGAGCTTCAACTAGAAGGAGAAGAAGTTGAGTGTTGGCAATATTACATCAAAATGATAGAATCAAAATGTGTATGTCTAGATGAAGACATCCAGGATAAACTCATATGGACAAGAAATACAGAAGATGGATATTTCACAGCAAAAAAAGGGTATGAAGTTGCTATAATGGAACAATTTAATGGAGATAAAGCTTGGTAGTGGAAGGGATTATGGGAGTCAAATAGTCCATTAAAAAACATTCTCACATTCTGGTTGGAAATTAATAACAAACTTTTGACATGGGGAAATCCAAGAAAAAGTGGCTTTCAAGGACTAGGGATCTGCATTTTATGCAAACAAGATGATGAACTCACATCCCATTTATTTGGTACCTTTACTTATGCAGGTCAAGTATGGATGGATGCTTCTAGAACCATCAGTTAGGGAAGAGTGATCAGAAGGGAATATTCTTGGGAGCAGAATACCAAGTGGTGGTGGGACAACAAAGCGGTATGCGAATTCAGTGCATTCCCTGTGCTTTATGTTTTTACAATTTGGGAAGCTCGTAACAGAGTAATATTCAAGAACTCTTGGACTCCCATTAACATAACTTCAGCCCTGCTATTGCATAAATTTCAGGAACATAGAACAACTCCCAAAATTGGAAAATGTAGAGCAACAAGAGCCTCGGTCATTGACAGAAGTACTCCTTGTGATTTCTTTGATGCTACAAGCCAAGGAGAACCCACCATTGGAGGGGTAGGTGGGGTCATATACATCTCTGAATAAAAAAAAATCATTCAAACTGGGCACGGGCTGAGCCACCAATAGAAAAGTAGAGCTCATGGCTATATGGGCCACCTTAAACTTAGAGAAAGACAAACAAATTACCAAGCTGAATATACATGGGGATTCTAAAACAGTGATAGATTGGGCACATGAAAAAAAACAACATTTGGGCCCCTCATTTACAAAATCTATTGAGAGCGACATGGTTAATGCAACCCTACTTTGCATCTCTTAAGTTCAACCATGTATACAGGGAATTCAACACAAAAGAAGACACACTTTCAAGGCAAGCTTTAGCCATTCAACCAGGCATAATCGAGGGTGAGATCCTCGAAGAAGGTGAATCCACCTTGTTCCACATTTCGCTATGAAGGAAAAGAGTATTTTTTTTATACTAGATAGATAATGATGAAGTGCAAGATATTTTGTTGCAGCATTGTTCATATTCTAACACAGTGCCGAAAAATGCTAGCTCTATGGATGCAGCATTGTATAATTTTGTAAGCCTTGTAAGGAAGATATATACCCCATTTAGGGTGCTTTTGTGTAAGCCTTGATTCATAAGGTAGAACCGTATACTCCTTAGGAAATGTCCATGATTATTCAAAAGAATAAAGGTTTTTTTTCTCTAGAAAAAAAATTATGTATTATAGTGATAACATTACTATAGTTATATATATATTTAAGTATAAGATAAACTTTGCTTTGGGTTTAAGGTTATATACCATGACTAGATGTCTATATATTTGAAATCTTTCCATTAATAAGTGTATATATGAAACTTGGATCCTGGCTTGTGTAAATAAGAATATGCGATATATAACAATAGGATATATAGTATATTATAGTATTTTAACAATAGGATCTTCTCTCGTGTAAATAAGAGTATGCGATATATAACCTAAAGCATGGGGTAAAGGGATTATACATGTAAGAATTTGTAATACCTCAGGTCAAAATTTTATACATTCTCATAAAAGCTTTACAGAGGAGTTAACTATCTTTCGAACCTTAGTGGATTTGTCACCTAGCTCGAGGGTGGCTTTAGACGGGTAAACATACATACGATGAAGCCTATAGTTGGGAGTAAAGTCGTGGACACATTTTCAGTCGCCCAAGATAAAAAAAGTATCCTTAACAACTATATTTTTTTAAGGTAACTTTAAATTATCTTGTTTAAGAAACTTATGCTCTTGGATTTATAGATTGACATCTTGTACTAATATGCATGTTGAGTCATATAAAGTGATGGTTGAAGAAGATGTGTTTTCTTTGGTTGAAAATCCTTGGAATAAATCCTGTAAGACAAGTGTAAAATAAATCAGTTTGTATAGGTGCATACTTTATAGATTATATTTTCTTTATCATGTCCAATCATCTAACCTTGTTGTTACTCCTCAGTCGACTAAGAGACTACGCCTCCATAGTTGGCAATGGTACGTAAGGGGACCGAGTACAACACATGGTGCTATAACTGAATGGAAATGCTAACTTGTAACTTGTTTGAATGTACGAATAATTTAATGGTGTCGCATTATTATACTATTTGCATTATGTGATTGTACTTTGTAGGTTCCTAATCCTAAAATAATGTTTATGGTTAAGTAAAAGTGATTTTAATTTGATTTGATGACATTAAATGTAGTAGAAGGTGAAAATTTTTATGCTGCCACTTGGAGAATCTTTTTTCAGGTAATATGGGTATGTGACAATAAGAGTGGGGACTCTGTGAAGAGAATAAATCCTCTCCTATTTAGGCTAAAATTTGTTTTGATTTGGTTCTTTTCATTTTCAACAGTCTTTTTGTAATGTCCCCAAAAAATTGAAAATAAAATAAAATTATAGGCTAGTGAAAATTACCCAAAGTGGATCATTATTACTCGTGCGGAATTACATGTGCAACTTATACTTTCGATCTCTTCAGAAACTTCCCATATTGTCTTGTTAATCACTTATACATTCAGTGATTATTAGTTCATTTACTTCTTATGTCTTAATTCTATTATTTAAACTATTGATACATCTTAGTTATTACCATCGGTGAATTAATGAATTGTATAGATCATTATTTTGCTCCTGCACATGTGTACTTTATTTATTTAATAAAAACTAAATTAACTTTGCTGATGGGAACAAAGTGGTGGAGTGGCAAGACTTGTTCTCCCATGATGATATGAGAGGTAAGGTCTTTCTTCGTTATCCAGACTTACTTAGGTCATTCGAACTAAGGCACCTTATTTATTGACTTACAGGTTAGTTTTACAACATCGGGATTATTTGGTTACTTGAAGAAATTTAGTTCCTAGTTATACTTCTAGTTCCGCCTTGCACTTTTATTACTGTTCCGTTTTACGACTCAGGTAATCCCTATGTTTGTTAATTATCTTTCATAGTTAATAAACCAGATGCTATGAATTAACTTACTGTCCTTACCATTATTAATTATCTATCTCTTGGTTAATTAATTACACTTCTCTTGTTTCTATTTTGTAGGTCTGCCTTGGTTACGAGTTTGGAAACTTAAGCTTGTTCTTCCTAGTGAGGGCATCATGGCATACTACATTTTCCATGATTCCTAAATACTACAAAACCTAGACTAAATATTTATGCATAAACACTACCTATATGAACTAGCAAGGGCATGTACCAACACAATACTTTGATGCTAGGGGACTAAAATGCAAACACTATACCATAGTGTTAAGTCTGTACACACTTTGGAGTTGAAATACTATGGTATAAATACCATGTCATTGGTAATATGTCTTCATTGGCATTAGAAGGTGGTGAAACTATAGGATATAGTGTTCACCACGATATGACATGGTTTATCTTAAGACTTGGTTGATATGTAATATAACGATGGATCATAAACTATGGTGAGGGTTTATGGATGCGTTAATGGCCACCAGCCGGTGCCATTAATTCCATCAAGGTTTGTGAAAACGCTTGGTAAAGGATTTGGGAATTCATTGTTTGTGCATTATGTGGTTTTGGCATTGGGGTTTCATGTGGCCTCTACGCGGTTGGAGAAGGGAGGCGACCTCCATTGATTTGCAGGTAAGCTGGACCAGACTCTGTGTAAACACATTGTTTCATTTTTTATCCATGGCATGGTCATGCTTCTCATGCCATCGTTGATTTGATTGTAGGTGGAAACGAAGGCACTCCTGGGCTTTCACAGAGCTATGCTTTCGATTTAGGGTTGCTACTTCATGGCCATGGTAAGCCTGCTAGCAAGATCTTACTTGCCTCCTCTCGTTCTGGGAATTTCTGAGTTGGGATTCTTTACAGGGTTGGGGTTTTAGATGGCACTTGTCGAGTCTGCCTTCGGGGTTTATAATGCAGCTTGCTTTGATTTTTTTTTTTACTCTCGTTGGGAGGTTTGGCATTTTGAGCTGTGGCTGCACCATTACTTGTAATGTTTCCATAGCTTCACAACTTGCCATTTAACATTTTTAATATGTTGACTGTTGTAAAAGAGGATTCGTGCCTTATTGTGTAAATATACTATGCATTGGTTTTTATGTGAAGACTGTAATGTGTTTTTGTATAAGATGCATACGAGTTTCGTTCAGCATTTTCAATAGATTATGCTGTGTAAATTCGGGATTGTGTAGTTATTTTAATGCTGCATTTACAATGTTGACTTCCCGGTTCAATCGTGGCTTTAAGCCTATATAATTTAATCTATGTATAATTGTAACAGTTTGGGTTTTGGAAGTATGCACAATAGTCTATTTATATTGTTTGTAATTTTATGTTTGGGGAAGCGTCTAGATCTTGGAGCATTATGCCATGGGTTGCGCCATTGTTGCAATCATTAGAGGAAATTTCAATTTAAAATGGGTCTTCCAAAAATAATACAAATTCCATGTCATCATGTATTAGCCAATCAAAATGATTTAAAATTCAAAAAGGGAGCACCTCTTAAATAATTTTTTAATATAAATTTGGGGATAGGTATCATAAAAAGAAATACTTTTTTTGTTTGTATTTTCAAGATATCTCCTTGTGTTTTTACTCAAATTTTGATCGGGAGAGCTCGTTGGATGTGGAATTAAATTCCTCATCCAACGAGTACCCACTTAGCATGCTTTTGATAGCCCACTCTACCCCATAAACAAGAAATACCTTAAAAAATGTGATGATGACATCATCATCACATTTTTTCAAGTATTTCTTGTTTTTGGTGTAGAGGGGCCCGTCAAAAGTATGCTGAGTTGGTACTCGTTAGATGCATAATTTAATTCCACATCCAACGAGCTCTTTAGATTGAACTTTGAGTAAAAACACAGGGACATATGTCAAAAATACGAACAAAAAGTAGTTTTTTCTTTTCTTCCTCCAAAATTAATAAATATTATTTTATTATTTTAACTATTATTTTATTAATTTCCCATAGGAGGCCCATTTTGAGTTGAAATTTCCTATAATGGGTGGCGTAGCCCATTGGCTTTTCACTGTAATATTTGCGTTAGCATTAATGGAAACTGTGTTTTAGATAGAGTATTGTAATTTGGTTATGTAATGGTTCAGCGTGGGTGCAGGCCATGCCATGAATGGCATGTGCCTCTCCCAACGACTGTGATAGCTTAGTTGGAATTTTAATATGTAATTTGTTATTTAAATAGATATGGCTATAACAGCCACGGTTGTGGAAAACCCACGATATAGTTTGGTTACTGTAGCGTGAATGTGTGATTAGATTTGGAAACTTGGCCGTCGCAGTGTGACTGGGTATACGACCTTCAGGATTTCGGCCTAGGAGATAACAAATTGTAAAATTTTTTATATGTAATAATGGAAAGGATACTATCTATTAAGCTATGGATTTTTTTATGTGTTTTGATTATAGTAATGATTTATGTTAATGTTATTATTATGTTGGCCTTGGGTCATGGGCCATCCATGGGATTCGATGTCGCGACCTGTGTTGGCATAAGGTAGGGTTTTCTTCTTAAGAGGAAGGAATTCCTTGTTTAAATAAGAACTCTAGTGATGCTTTTAATGTGGAGTTTGATTTTTCTTATGAATTGTATTTGTAACCCATAAGGTTTGATACCACAACCTCTATTTATTAATACAAAGTTATATGAATTGTTTACTTGGTAAAATCATAGGTGGATGCTTATGATAAATATTATGCAGGACCCTTAAAGATATAATACATGTGATTTATGGTATTTTATTATAGATGTTAAGACTATAGGTTTTATGGAAGAGTCTTGATAAGGACCACTTGCATGGTCACGATATCCCTCTGATTAAATTTAATGTTTGTTCCAGTTATGTAAAGTATTTTTTTTAAATGATTAAGTGGAGCAGACCTTGGAAGGTATTTAATAATTTGTTTAGCTTGTTTATTATATGAAATCTATTCTTAGTAGATCTAGTTTATAATATATACTTGTATTAGTTAGCATAATTAATATTTTAATTAATTACTACTGAACTAGTTTCTTTAAAATTTAGGGCAAGCCTCTCGTGACAAAAGGAATATGTCAGTGGAGTATTAAATATAGAGAACAAGGCATAAACATAATACTGAGATCAAAACCTAGTTAACACAGGAACATTTATGAAAGATACAACCCTGAACATAAACAACATATAATAAAAATTCTCCAACCTATGATTAGTAAATTGCAAATACAAAACCAAGCATATTGTTAACCATTAGGGTTAGAAATTACATTGCAGCCATTACTTAACATAAACAGTAGGAATCCTTAGGAAAGAAATAGAATAGGTCTTCAAGGGCTTCATACCTAAATTTCAAGCTTTGTCAATGGCTGCACCTACACACTTAAATAACCAGCATTAACAATTCAATGTAGATATGACCTCTATTTGATGACCAAATCACCTGGAAACTACCACATTCCACCCAACCATGACCTGGAACCATTCCTGGTTTAAATCCAGATACCCCCGAGTTGGACTCCAACATGCAAGTAGCTTAGAGCTCCTAAGGTAGGGTTTCCTAACTGGTAATGAGCTCTGAATCAAACCTCTTTTCCTTGCAATAAAATTTCTCCAAGAAAACACTTGAGAGCAAAAGGAGGTAGAATAATAATTCTCCTAGATAAAAATTAGAACCCCAAGCCTTTTCTTGGCTTGAGTCTTTATAGACAGACTTTTCAGTCAAAGGGGCCGTTAAATCAATAAATCCTTGATTTCTTGATTTAACCCTTTTTAATTTACTAGGGTAATTTTCAATTCTTAACCGAGTCACTTTTAACTAGTTCCTAGTTATTCTTTCATAGATATTTCACTATTTATTAATCCTATAATAATAAATAATAATTGGTGGAGCTTCTCTTATTTCTTTATTCAATTATATAATTAATCATAATTAATTCTTTATACATACTATGTATAAAATACATATTATTAAAATGCTTGTTAACATTTGTCTTCGGGCATCATGTATCATGATCCCTAGACTTAACGACACTTCTTTATGAAGGTCAAGTAGATAGATGGATCGGGTCTACTAGGCTAGGCAACTCTAAACATTCTTGCATGTTGGATTTCCCTCGTATAACATGGTAGTTCTTCAATACTTGATGAGAATACAAAAATTTGAAATTTCATTTAATCACTTTAAAATAAGTATGATGAGATGAATATTATTCTCGAGTCGTTTTCACTCGAAGGTAATTTTATCTTTTCAGTAACCCCTAGTGCTTAACAGAGCCCATACTCAACGCTTATAATAGGGAGTTACAAACATAGTGCAATTACAGAGATCTCGCTCAACACTAAATGCTAGGATGTACTTGTACAATACACCTAGGGATACAATGGCCAAGGATCTGATGCTCCAAAGCTTATGCTCAACATCATAATGGAATGCTCCAGATTTTATTTCCAACATTTCCAATTATATTTTCATGTGTTCCAGAGCTTTATGGTCAACACAAATGTATGTACTCATGTTCTCCAGAGCCTCTCGCACAACACAAGACATCTCATCGATCATCTGCTTCAGGGTCCACACCCAACACAAAACATATATATACATATATCATCAACAATTGGCTTACACCCAATATACAAAGCAAATCATAATGTTCATGTGCAGTGGGGTCTTTGACCCAAAAAATAAAATATCAATATAATCATCATGATCAACAGGATCATGCCTATAAATGGTAGGTCCAAAATTCAAGATATCACACTTTTCTTTTAAATTTTAGTACTCTTTATCATAATTCTCTCCATTGAAGATCTAATTTTCCATATTTGATTCGTAACTACTGCTTGCAAATAGTAAGTTTGCATGACAACTCAAAGCATATGCAACTTTATTTTCTTTTCCCTTTATGTATTTTTTTTCGAAGTCCTATTCACTTAAGAAATACAACAACTTGCCATGTCTAGAATTTAGATTTTGTTGGTTAAATAAATATTTTAAACTTATATTATCTAACATTAACAAAACATTTATTCCGATGAGGTAGTGTCACCACATCTTTAAGCGTGCATAATTACAGCACGAGGTGTTCACTGAGTGAACTTGTTAGATAGCACGATTGTTCATAGGATATTAAAGAATATCCATGATTTCACTAAATATTGGCAAATTCCTCCTAAAATTGTATTGTTGAACACCCCTCCCAATATACCTTTCAATTGAGAAAACCCCTAGTTTCCCCAGATATTGTAGATATCTATTTTTATCAACATGTTTTTAAAACCCCTACATATCATATGATAATGTCATAACAAACATGATCCCTAACACATATTAGTATAAGCAAACATGATGCTAAATAAAATAACATTATAATGCTAATAATGATCCCATTGGGATCGACGATTGACTGATCAATTTATAGCATTGGATAGTGGAAGACCCGATGGATTAGTAATGGGGAAGGAAAACTACATAAAAGACAACCTAGTAAAGAGATCAATGTAACAAAGAATGTAAAATACTAATATTCCAATCATTAGTGCAATGTTTAGAAAATATGAGAATTTCATATGTTTCACACCACAACCTACCAATCTACCAATTTTATATCATGTAAATACAAGTATATCCATAGATAGCTCATTATTTTTATAAGATCAATAAATTAAACTCCATAAAAATGTAAAATTGAAATTGTTTCATGGATGGAATTCCATACCTTCCTATCACAACAAACATCATTGATGTTTGAACCCAAATGAGCATAAAAAATTCCTCTTACTTTCCAATAACACCATATGATCATGTGCATAGCTTAGGTTTGGGTCATTCACAAGATGCAATGAATTGACTCCACTTCCTCTACATTTATTCGTGCAATCAAGGGAATTAAAAACATTTAGTTACCTTTTCTTGGGTTATATCTAGTTTTTATAATCTATATGGGAGAGGGAAAAATATCCATTGTTATGTTCTAAATATGAAATAGTTATAAACATACACAGATGTTGAAACTTCTGTGATACCATTTCATGGTGACAATAACACATAGGCTATCTAAATAAGTATTTAGATTTTCAACTATGTTCATGTGGGTTCCAATACAATATTAACACACATGACTTGCATATAATAATTTGAATTACAATTATGAATGTTCCAAATATAGAAAAGGTTGAAATAAATAGTTAGTTAGGAAAGATTGATCTAACTTTTCTTGGTTCTAGTGAGCCAAGAAATATTGATCTCAATTTTCTTGGTTGTCATGGAGCAAGGTTTGATTGATCCTCAATACCCACCTAAACCCCAGCCTAAAATATTTTTCTAAAAGAATAGAATACTTTATAAGTCCTATGATTTGGAGGTATAAATATAGCCTACAATTTGGAGGTTATTTCTTAGCAACATTTAGGATTGATATGAATCCATTCCGTGGTTTGGATGTATGAATCTATCATGTGTTTTGGATGTTATTTCTTAGCAAACACAATTATTACTATGAATCTAACTAGAAATTTGGAGGTATGAATTGAGCCCATAATTTGGAGGTATGAGTCCATCCCAAAATTTGGAGGTTAGTCTTCATCCCACCCAAATAGAATAACCCCCAATATTTATATTACTAGGTAAAATTAAAAATCTCTCTTGACCCCTTCAGAAGAAGAAATATGTTTTTAATTTTTTTCAGGAGTGCTTATTATTAGTAAAAATTAAAAGTAGAGCAGTTGTTTGAAATAAAGTAATTGTTAAAATAATTTTACTTAAAAAAAGATTGTATATTTCAAGTTTAGTTTGTGATAAGTTATTTTAAGTTTTAACTATATCTAATGGGAAAATTTTCTATGACTTAGTCAGTTTACCAATCAAATTCAAACCCCGATGAAAAGCCAAGCAAACCTTAAAACAAAGGTGCAGTATGAATTCACAAGGATAGAATTTGAGAGATAAATTGACCATGACAAAGAAATTTGTTCCCGTAAGTGCAAAGTAGGTTGCTCATTAAATATCGACAAAAAATTTGGGTAACCATCACTATCGATAATAATAAAATAGTCAACGTCTAAATGCCAGCTTCCTTGAAAATAATTTTGTTCAACAAACTAATGGTATGTATTGAAAAGGTTGTTTTTAGAACAAAAACTTGGCTTAGGCCTACACCCTGAAAAGTAATTTAAACAAACCAATCCCAAAAATATAATTCCACCAGTAAAGCCAAATGTAATGTCCCTGACCCTCTGACCGGCGAAGAGGACACTACCAAACCATTATCTACCTGGGCAACTAGCCCCATGAACATGTGCATACATCAAACTGAAATAAAATGCTTGGAAGTGAAAACATGCAAAGATGCATAATTGTTTAACATACATCAAAATAAATCCATACATTCAAGAATTCGACATGTTCATCATAATTCATTAAATTGTAAATATAATTGTAGGAATGATATAGACAAGAATACTTATCTTGTGAGGAATTCGTCTCGCAACCAGCTACGTCATTTCAACGTTCCACCCAACCATAGGGTAGTGTGCTCCTTAATCTCTTAGCAACACCACCACCCCTGAGCTGGGCATGATTCCCCAAGGAATAAGGAACAAGCAAGCTTACACATAGCCAAGCTTACACAAATCAGCAAAGCCAACACGGTTGGGTTTATCAGGCCATCAAGGAGATGGGAAAAGTTGAATGCTAAGTTGGTGAGCTCATTGAAGAGCTAAGGACACCTACACTAGAACTAGCCTTACTTCTATGACACCCACACACACCCAACACAAGGAAATCAGTCTCTTCTCTGCTACACAGTCCCTCAGACCTCGACTTCCCTTCCAACGCTACTCAGGGGTTGTGGAGAAGAAATCCAGCCCTCTAGCTCTCTCTATGTGGCTCCCAAACACACCAGGTTTATCAAGAAAATAAAGCCTTCATTCCCACTCTAACATAGTTTGAATACCAACCACTGGATACACGCAGCAAAACAAGCGATTCACAGCTCAGATGGGGAAATTCGATCCCTGATTTGTTCTTAGCCCTATTATGGCCAAAATGACCCATTAAGAATCCACAATAACCTAAAACATAACCGAAACCACAGCAAACAAAATCATGGGAAAAGGAAAAACAACAACCCCGATCTCAACACTGAAGCAATGGGAAAATACACAGCCCAGAGAATTGGAAAATACATGCACACCCCAGAACATGAATGGATCATTCACGAATACCACAAACTTCATAGACACAGCAGAAATCGTGCCCCTGAGGCCACTCTTCCAACTCGCTGCATGAGGAAAACAATGAACAGTCCCATCTTGTGCATGAGGAAACAATCCCAACCTGTGCGTGATGAGAAGAGAGAGCGACTGTCTCTACATGAGGATGGGAAAAACAATGGAAGAATGGAGAATGAAAGAATGCAGGATGGAATCCTGTGCTTTCTTTCCCATGTGAAGTGAAGGAGTTTGCTGGTAGAGTGTGCATGTGGGAAAGGACTGACACTCCTGCCACACACCACTGCTTAGCAATAACTGCCCCAACTAACAATAAAAATTTTAATGTGGCGGTTGACTGATGAGACAAGAAAAGGTGAGTAAGTCAAAAGGATTTAACAGCTAACACACGGATTTTCCCCATTGTCCCAAATATTAATAATTCCCCCCTCCTTATCCTTAGGAAAATCATGCCCTTTTCATTATGGTTGCATTGACATAGCTGGTTGGGGTTTATTTATATTAATATGCATAATTACATGATGCCAAAACTATAATGTGCAGGATAGCACGATATCCTATCGGCAATTCTTTCGATCGCCGAAACATAACACAACCAAATTGATGGTGGGGATTTTGTCTTTAACTCCACACGATGATTAATTACAATATATACATCATATACATTGAATGCAAATGGAGTCAAAAGTGGGGTGTTACATTCCCCTTTCCCTTCAATAGCACTGTCCTCAGTGCTTTACAAAATTTGAACAAAATGCTACACTGGTACCGCCTCAGTGTTCCGTAGAATTGAAGAAAAATGGACGTGTCAATCGCATGCCATCCTTTAGCTCCCATGTAGCCTCTTTAGGCCCGTAGTGCTCCCATTGAACCTTTAGCTTCCCTATGGCTCGATTCCGGAGCATTGTGACCTTCTTGTCGAGGATGCGCATTGGATCGATTTGGAACTCTCCCTCGGGTTCTACCTTTATCACATCCCAATTTATCACATGGTTAGGATCATGTACATATTTCTTAAGCAAAGAAACATGAAAAACATTATGATCTATAATGCTAGTAGGCAATGCAAGTCTATATGCAACTGGCCCTATTCTTTCAAGCACTTCAAACGACCCACAATATCTTGGTGACAACTTGGCACAACTTCCAAGCTTCAAGGAACTCTTATTTGGCTTCATTTTGAGGTAAACATGATCCCCAACACTGAACTCCCTATTCACCCTATGCTTATCTACATAGCTTTTCTATCTGTCCTGTGTTGCTTTCATATTCTGCCTGATCTTTACAACCTCTTGCTCCATCTCCTTGAGCAATTCAGGACCAAGCACAACCCTATTCATGGGATTATCCCAAGTCACTGGTGTCCTACACCTTCTTCCATACAAAGCTTCATATGGACTCATCCCCAAGGATTCCTACTATCCATTGTTATAAGCAAACTCTACCAAGTGTAAGTAATCTTCCCACTTGGTTGGTTTTTCCATCACGTACATGCGAAGCATATCTTCTAGTACTTGATTGATTCTCTCTATCTGCCCATCTGTCTCAGGATGGTATGCAATGTTGAAGTTTAGCTTTGTACCCAAATCTGCAAACAACCCCTTCCAAAAATTGGAAGTGAACTTGACATATCGGTTAGAGACTATTTCCTTAGGTAATCCATGCAATTCAAAAATCTCCTTCATGAAGATCTTTGCAATGTCATCGGCCTTATGTGTAGACTTAACCGGTATAAAATGTGATGCCTTTGCCAACTTGTCTACCAAAACCATGATGGAATCATGGTGTCTCCAAGTCATCGGAAATCCTGTAATAAAATCCATGGAAATAACTTCCCATTCCATTCTGGAACTGGCAAAGGCTGCAACAAACCTGTCCAGTGTTGATGCTCAACATTTACCTACTGACATTTCATGTACCTTAAAATGTATTCAGCCATGTCCTTCTTCATTCCTAGCCAAAAGTACTATTTTCTGGCAATAGCAATCGTCTTCTGGTATCCTGGGTGACTAGAATACGGAACTTGATGGATTTCATCCATAACAACTCTCCTCAACTATACTACATTTGGAATATAAATTCTTCCTTTATAAGTAAGAAGTCCATCTTCTTCCAATTTATATCCCTCATACCTCTTCTCAAGAATTTTCTATTGCAATTTGTCTTTTACCAGCTCATACAATTCATCTCTAGCAATACGATTAACAATCTGCTGCCTCAAATCTGATTGGAAAATACTAAGAGATGCCACATGCATTTCCTACACCTTCCTGCTGAGTGCATCAGCTACCTTATTCTCTTTCCCCTTTATGTGCTTGATTTAAAAATCAAAATCACATAAAAACTTCATCCATCTCACTTGCCTAGCATTCAAAGTAGGCTGATCAAATAGATACTCCAGACCACAATGGTCTGTCCTTAGTTCAAATATTCTACCCATCAAGTAATGCCTTCACATCTTGAGGGCATGTACTATGGTTGCAAGATCTAGATCATGAGTGGCATAGTTATTCTCATGCTCCTTCAGATTTCTTGACTCGTAACATATCACATGGTTGTCTTGCATAAGGACTCCTCCAATCCCTTGTTCACATGCATTGATACACACCACAAAATATTTTTTCTGGATCTGCAACTTTCAATACTGGTGTACTGGGGAGAATATTTTTCAACTGCTGAAAGCTTTCTTCACACCTCGATGTCCATTCAAACTTTATCCCCTTCTTTTGAAAAGAAGTGATGTCATGTGCAACCTTGGAGAATCCTTCAATGAATCTCCTGTAGTATCCTGCAAGTCCCATAAAAGATCTTACATCTATCACATTTCTTGGAGTAGGCCAATTCATAATGGCTTCAATCTTTTTAGGGTCCACAGATATACTCTCTTCTGAGATAATGTGACCCAAATACTGAATTATATCTCTATAGAAGTCACACTTTCTCACCTTTGCATACAACTGATTCTCCCTGAGCAATTGCAATGTCAATCTCAAATGCTCTTCATGCTCTTCCTCATTCTTAGAATAAATAAGAATGTCATCAAGGAAAACAAGAATAAAATTGTCCAAATACCTGATGAAGACACTGTTCATAAGGCACATGAATGTAGCTGGTGCATTTGTGAGACCAATTGGTACCACTACAAACTCATAGTCTCCATACCTTGTTCTAAAGGCTGTCTTATGGATGTCTTCATCCTTGATTCTTACCTTATGGTAACCAGACCTCAAGTCGATCTTGAAAAATACCTTTGCTCCTCTCATTTGACCAAAGAGATCATCGATCATAGGAAAATGATATCTATTCTTCATTTTAACCTTGTTCAACTGTCTGTAATCAATACACAACCTGAGTGTACCATCTTTCTTCTTTACAAACAGAACTGGTGCTCCCCAAGGAGACACACTTGGCCTGATATACTTCTTTTCCAACAACTCTTGCAGTTGCATCTTCAAGTCCAGTATCTCTGGTGTACTCATCCTGTAGGGTGTCTTGGACATGGGTGCTACTCCTGGCACAAGTTCAATTGTGAAATCAATCTCCCTCTTTGGAGGAAGCCCTAGAATCTCATCAGGAAACACATCCTTGAATTTATGTAACACCTGATAGTTCTCCAGCCTAGGAGTTTCATACCTTGTTGCCTCCTATTAGATTTTAAACATTAAGCTAGAATTTCATTAGGATCTCTAACTGAGAGAACAAAAAGCACAGCAATCAAACACAAGAGACAATGAACACAATGTATTTCCTTGAGGAAACCATAAATGGAGAAAACCCTGCAACTTCCTCAGAGATAGAATCTGCACCAAAGTGAAACCCAAAAATATTTAGATGATATCCCGATAGCACTAACCTCTTTCTTCCTTACTGCAGTGTCTTTCTCTTCCTCAGCTATGCGCTACAACTGAGTGTGAGTGAGTGTGTGTTAAATAGAGAGACTATCTCTCTATTTATACTAATTCCCGACTTGACTAAAACCAACTAGGGCTGACCTCACTAGGTGATTCTAATAACCCTAGTGCCCCGAAACTGTGGGGAATTTAACCCTTAGACAATAGGAAACTTAACCACCTTGATTTGACATGACTTGTTTACATTATAGAAACTTCCTGATAGGAACATAGAGGCATGACATGACTCAAGTACATTACAAATACATCCCGGAATAAACATCAGGTTACAATACATAAGAAATACAAGTGAATACATTCCGAAGTTACAATTACATCAACACTCCCTCTTAACTAGGAATGTATTCTCTTGACACAATTTATCAACACAAGTCTTCTTCTCTGTATCATCTAGATCATCATCGAGTCTTCGTCATCTTCACCTTCAAGTCATCTCTATCTTCAAGTCACCTTCATCTTCAAGTCATCTTCACCTGGATCTAGATCATCACTCGATCTGGATCATAATCACTAGATCTGGATCATCACATGATCTAGATCATCTCTCGAGCATCATCTCTAGATCTGGATCATACCTCAATTTGGATCATCTTTGTTGGATCCTCAACACGTAATCTTCATGGGTTCTATCTCATGATTCTTCTTGTCACAGGAATTTCTACAGATCCATCTCTTTTCCATGCTGGTTGTAGGCCTACCCTCTATGTAGGTCTTTTCCATAACTTATATCTAACCCTAAGTCATAATGGGCCACCCAGCACTTACATTTGATCATGTAGGAACTAATCCTATAATCATATCAGAAAGGAAACACCTAGCACTCACATCTGACCATGTGGGAACACCTCCCACAACCTAGTCAGAAAGGCCCAGCACTCACATCCATTAACCAATGTCGGAAATCCTCAGCACTTACACTTGGCCATGAGAGGAACCAATCCTCCATGCCAAAAGGCTCTGCACTTACATCTAACAACCAATTTTAGAAGGGCTCATCACATATATTTGACCATGTAAGGAACCAATCCTTCATGCCAAAAGGGCTCTGCACTTATATCTGACAACCGATGTCAGAAGGGAGTGCACTCAGATCTGATCTTGTAGGAACCAATCCTATAGTCATATTAGAATGGCCCCTAGTCCCAGACTGAGCTACCTGGTAACTGACCAGGTGCCTCCATTCCCATAATGGAATTTAGCGCTTACTTCTGATCATGTAGGAACCAATCCTATAGTCACATCCGAATGGCTCAGCATTCACATATGACATGGAAGGAACCAATCCTCTCACCATGATAGAATGGCTCAGCCCTTACATATGACCATGGAAGGAACCAATACTCTCACCATGTCAGAATGGATTTGGGTCTCATAATTTCCCTTTGGAGGAAACCTCGATCTAGAGAGCACCAAGATTCTCGCTGAAGTACTTGAACTTCACCCTAGCCAATGGCTTCATCAACACATCATCTATTTGTTCCTCCATCGCAACATATTGCACCTTCACTGCTCCCCTCTGGACCATATCCCTGATATAGTGATACTTGATCTCGATATGCTTCGACTTGTCATGGAACACTGAATTCTATGAAAACTTCATGCAACTCTGGTTGTCACAATGTATACAAGTAGCATCCATCTGGAGATCAAATAAATCAGACAGTAGCTTTCACTGCATTATTGCCTCACAACTAGATGAACAAGCTATGACATACTCTACTTCAGCTCTACTCAATGCCACACAGGATTGCTTCTTGCTAAACCAAGAGATCACACTTGATCCCATACTGAAGCAACAACCTGAAGTGATCTTCCTATCGATGGCATTGCCTGCCCAATCTGAACCAACATAACCCTCTAGGTTAATCTTCTCATTCGCCTTGTACTTGATCCCATAATCAATTGTACCCCTCAGGTACCTCAGAATATGCTTTGCAGCATTCAAGTCAACATGTCTTGGATCTATCAAGAACTGGCTCAAGGTGTTCATAGCAAAGAAAATGTCTAGTCTCATGTTCGTTAGATACATCAAGGACCCAATCATCTAACAATACTTCGTAGCATCAACCGTCTTTGATGAAGCATCACTCAATAGCTTCAAACTCGATGCCATAGGTGTGGTCATGGCCTTGAAGTCCATCATCCCAAACCTCTTCAGAATATCTACTACATACTTCCCTTGTCTGAGGGAGATTCCATCTACATTCTGCCACACCTCCATGCCTAGAAAATAATGCATCATACCTAAGTCCTTCATTTTGAACTCGGCAGCAATATTTTTCTTCATATCATAAATAAACCCATCCACACCTGTTAGAAATAGATCATCTACATACAGTAGAAGCATCACTGGGTTTCCATCTTCAACCTTGTAGTAAAGGTTGAAATTTGCTTTGCTCTTGGTAAATCCCAAACTGGATAGAAAACTGTCAATTCTGTCGTACCATGTCCTGGGTGCCTGTTTCAAACCATAGAGGGCTTTCTTCAATCTTCACACATGAGAATCCCTGTCATGTGTCTCAAAACCAAGTGGTTGTTTTACCTACACTTTTTCTTCCACTACACCATTCAAGAAAGCAGTCTTGACATCCATTTGGTGTATCTTCCATTTCATCATTGCAGCCAGAGCAAGCACTGATATGATGGAAGTGTATCTAGCTACAGGTGCAAAGGTTTCTTCATAGTCTATTCCTTCTTTCCGTGAGAAACCACAAGCCACGAATCTTGCCTTATATTTCTCTATGCTACCATCTGCAACATACTTGATCTTGTAGATCCATTTGGAAGTTACAACCTACTTCCCTTTTGGTCTTGGGACAACATCCCA
Source organism: Pseudotsuga menziesii (assembly GCA_001517045.1). Lineage (NCBI taxonomy): Eukaryota > Viridiplantae > Streptophyta > Pinopsida > Pinales > Pinaceae > Pseudotsuga > Pseudotsuga menziesii. The sequence goes on along the minus strand of LPNX010385413.1, from coordinate 302,513 downwards.
AACATTATTCGTCATGATCATTGATACTCTTCGATCATAGAATCCTTCCATTCTTTTCGTTCCGACGCTTCTTCATAATTAGAAGGTTCTTTACTGATAAATTCATATAGTAAAGCTACATATCCGAAGCAAGATCTGGTTCTCTTTCTATCTTTGTGATTCTATTCTACAGCCCCATATCTTTCCACACCTTGGATAATTTCTCATACCCAAGTAGGTTTCCTCTTATGAGGATTCTTCTCTTGAGGTGGATATAAAAGTCTTTGTGGTTCTTCAAATTCTTGATCTTCTTCTTGAATTTCTTCGTTCATTGTTGTATCATGAATTATGGGTGCTTTTGCTTCATCAGGATCTTCAGCAGGTCTCTTTCTAGATTTGTTGTAAGTTGTCGGTTCGTCAAATGTTACATCCCTACTGATTTCGATCTTCTTGAATCCTGAGAAGTATATTCTATAAGCCTTCGAGCTTTCAGATTATCCCACAAATATACCCTTCTTTCCCTAAAGGATCTAGTTTTGTTCTCTTCTTTTTTGGAATGTGTATGTACACTAGACAGCCGAATATTCTGAGATGGTTGACTTATGGTTTCTTGCTGGAGAAGACTTCTTCAGGAGTCTTTTTCTCAAGTACTCAGTGTGGAGTACGGTTCTGTACATACACTATTGTTCTGGCTAGTTCTACCCATAGATGCATAGGAAGATCTTGATCATGAAGCGTTGCTCTTGTAGCTTCCATGATAGTTCTATTGTTCCTTTCTACAACCCCATTTTGTTGTGGATTATAAGAAGTGGACAACTCCCTCTTAATCCCTGATTATTTGCATAAGTTTTTGAATTCATTTGATGTGAATTCTCCGCCATTATCTGATCAAAAGGTCTTGATCTTCTTTTCTATGTGGTTCTCGATCAAGGCTTTGAATTCCTTGAAATTGCTGAAAAATTCATCTGTGTTCTTCATGAAGTAAATCCATGTCTTCCTAGAAAAGTCATCAATGAAAGAAACATAGTATACATACCCGCTTAGTGAACTTGATGGCATTGGTTCGCATACATTGGAGTGGATGATTTCCAAGATTCTTTTTTCCTTGCTCTCACTACTTGGAAATGTCTTCTTTGTATTCTTTCCTTTCGTAGATCCTTTGTAGACCCCTTCATGTTTTTCTTGAATTTCTAGAAGACCTTCAGCAGCTTTGCTTGCAAGTGGTAGTGCTCTGTAATGCACATGTGCAATCCTTCTGTGCCAAAGTTCATTTGGCTCTACTATGTCATGGACCATAGCTTGTTCTGGATGTCCCTTCAGTTTGTATAAAACTCCTTCTTGTTCTCCAATCACTATTGCATTGTGAATAGTCTTTCCTCTTGACCACATGAGGACTTGGCCATCTACAAATGCAACCCTCATGCCTTTTGCATCCAATGCTGATATGGACAGAAGATTCTTCTTCAATCCTGGTACAAACAAGACAACCTTCATTTTCATAGACTTTCCAAAGTCTAGCTTGTAGGAGGATCCACCACTACCTTTTATGGGATATTGGTAGTCATCCCCAAGCTTCACCTTATGGGGTGAATTATGTTCGGATATTTTCTAAAAGGATTCCTTGAAACCTGTCATGTGTTTGGAAGCCCCATTGTCAATAAGCCAATCTTTGATTCCATGAGTGACAGTTCCCATGAGAGCGGAGATCAGAACGTATTCATCTTCACTTGAAGAGTCCTAACTTTCTTGTTTTACTCTCTTCCTGGGAGGATCACCATCCTCAGCAGTGTGAGCATGATGTCTTCTTTTGGATTTATTCTTCTTATTGGATCCATTCTTATTAATGGGACAATTTATAGATAAGTGTCCTATTTCATCGCATGTATAACATCTGAGTTTGGATGGATCCCTTCTTACAAGATTGTTTTTCTAATGAGAATGCTTATCTTGGTGATGATGATTTTCCCTTCTTCCTTTATTGGAGTGTACTGTGAGAGCTTAATCTTCACTTCCCATATTTTCTTCTCGAGCTGCTATCCGAGCTTCTTCTTGATAACATTCTTCTCACAGTCTACTGAACTTGACCAACTTCTTTCTAGCACAGATTCCTTGGATGAAAGAATCCCATGACCTAGGGAGGCCATTCAATGTTGTCATCACAATTTCTACATTCTCCATTTCTTCATCCACTACTTCAAGTTGTTCTTTAATCTAGGAGACCCTTGTGAAGTAAGACTGGATGGTCTCCTCATTCTGGATCTTTACATTCTTCAACTAGTTACTTAGAGTCATCTTCCGATTGATGTTCTTCCCTTCAAACAGTTTGGTTAGGGCATCAAACATGGATTTAGGTGTCTTGACGGAGGACACCTGTGGAATGAGGTGATCCTTCATTGAATCAACAATTATCCTCTTTTCCATAACCAAATTCTTCTTATGTAAGGACTTGGCCTCATCTCCCTCTCGAACTGGAACCTCCTCATGGATGTAGGAGTCCAACTCATTTTCTTTAAGGACCAAGGAGATCCTATACTTCCAGGCTCAGAAGTTATCATCTTCCTCAAGCTTTTCATCAAGCTTGTTATGATGAGACATCTTAACTGAGAACCTCAAATGGAAATACAAAATATTTAGATCTTACCAGTTCAAGATGTCAGATCTAGATTTGGAGTTGAAATTTTACAGTGTTGGTTCCGGAGCATATTAGGGTTTTGCTTTTCCAGAGTTTTGTCCAACCAAATGCTTTGAATTTGATCCCTAACTTCGATTTTGGGGAGGATATCAATCCATGCGTGGGCTCACTAAAAAATTCCACTTCTGTTGAAAGCCCTAATTTCCAGCAATAGTGTCGGGTCCAAAACTGAAAAACCTCATAATTGGATTATGCTTCGACAGAAAGATGCGCCCTAGGGAGGAGATTTATTCCACCCTACTTTTGTTGAAAATATGTGGAGACAGATCCACAAAATAGGAATCCCTAGTTCCCGCAGCTATACAATGTCTTCTTCTCAGGTTTGCTTTGATACTATGTTAGATTTTAAAAATTAAGCTAGTATTTCATTAGGATCTTTAACTGAGAGAACAACAAGCACAACAATCAAACACAAGAGACAATGAACATAGTGCTTCTCCTCGGGGAAACCATAAATGGAGAAAACCCCGCAACTTCCTTAGAGATAGAATGAGCACTAAAGTGAAACCCAAAATAGCAAGATGATCTACCGACAGTAGTAACCTCTTTATTCCTTGCCCCGGTGTCTTTCTCTTCCTCAGCTATGCGCTACAACTGAATGTGAAGGAGTGTGTGTTGAATAAAGAGGCTACACCTCTATTTATACTAATTCCCAACTTGACTAAACCCAACTAGGGTCTACTTCACTCGGTGAGTCTAATAACCCTAGTGCCCCGGAGCTGCGGGGACTTTAACCCTTAGACAATAGGAGAGTTAACCACCTTTACTTGACATGACTTGTTTACATTATAGAAACTTCCTGATAGGAACATCGGGGTATGGCATGACTCAAGTACATTACAAATACATCTTGAAATAAACATTGGGTTACAATACATTAGAAATACAAGTGAATACATTCTGAAGTTACAATTACATCAACACCTCCAAAATATGAGCTGCATACAACTGGCAACCTTTCCTACAAAACTTCTTGAACTACATTGCTAAAACATACTTTACTGAAATCACCTTTGGAATACCTTTTACCACTACTGGGTTCCCTTCTTCATCAATGCATTCAAAAGTCTTATTATAACAGTCAAGCTTCACTCGACGAGCTTCTAACCAATCCATTCCAATGCAAAGATCATAGGAACCAAGTGGTAGAACATTCAAATCGACACAAGTGACCAATCTACTACATGACCAATGGACATTTATCTATCACTTCACTAACCTTTCTCTTGGTTCCAGTGGCTAGATGAACTAACCAAGATTTTCTATGCTTTACTTTCTTAAAAGCACAAATCTCCACTACTCTAGGGGTAATGTAACTGTGAGTAGAACCAGGGTCAATAAAAATAGAAACAGGTTGCTCAACAATATTACCTGCAACTTCAACCACAATTAACTAGTGATCTTCCTGGCAGTCCTCCAGTGCTGCATAGATCCTAGGGACTGCCCTTTCTATTTGACCCACTATTTCTGCTTCTTGAATATTGTAAGCTGGCCTTCGACTCTCATTCTCGAGTGGACAATTTTTGCACATGTGGGGTCCTCCACATTTCCAACATTGGAGTGGTCCTCTATTCTATTGTGGATCTTTACACTTTTCTCCTATCACTCCAAATGGCTTACTCGCAGCTTATGATGACTGCTTCTACTGATTCCTAAAGTTAGAAGGTCTGAAACCTTTCTTCCTTTAGTCAAACTTCTCATTCCTCTTGTCCTTCCATGCCTTATGGTAGTCAGGTTTACCTTCTCTTTGCTCATAGCAATACTTAGCCTTCCTTATTGCTTCTTCAAGAGTTCTAGGTTCATAAAACTCAATTTTTTCTTTGTAAGACTGAAGCAATCCACTTAGAAAATGCTGGACCTTCACTTTTTCATCTTTGATGTACCCGACATACATCAACAACTCCAAGAAATTATTTCCATACTCTTCCATGGTCTGCTGTCCCAATCTCAGCTCATCTAACTCCTTAATCTTGTCATCATAATACCTGTCAGAGAGGTATTTCTACTTGAAATACTTCTTGAATTGTTTCCACTTAAGTCTCCTTTCACTGATCCTCTTTACTTACTTGAAGTGTTCCCACCAAATGGATGCTCTTCCATTCATATTGAATATGGAAACTCTTACCTTCATGTTTTTCGAATAATCCTGAAGTTGGAAGTACTTCTTTATCTGAAGAAGCCAAGCTTCAGCCTCTTGTCTAGTCTTTACCTCACCGTCAAATGTAGGAGGTATAGCCTTCTTAAACTCATCCTGAGAGCGATCCCTATGGTGCCTCTTTCTCCTTCCTTTATGAGAAGAAGAGCTTGAATCCCCGTTGGATTCTTTGGAGTCAGATGATCCACTAGAAGTCATTCTTCTTCTCCTAGTACTGCTCTTACTTCCTTCTAGTTTTATTGTACCCGGTCCAGAGTCTATCTTTCTTTGCAAGTCTGTCAAACTCTGCAACATAGCAGCATTAAACTGATGATGCTCTTCCTGGGCTTTAATCAAGCTTCTCATGGTGGCTGCAATATCCGATGGTGTCTCTTGGAATCTCCTTCCATTAGACTCTATGTCAGCGTTTCCAACAAAAACATTTTCTCCCATGGCATCTCACACATGCTTGTAGGAATCCCGAGCATCATAACCGTCGTGGGTTCTCATAACTAAACCACAACTTATTTAACCAAACTACACTACCTGGAATATTGCCCTTGAAGGTGACTATGATTCTGTGAATGTGTTAGTAACACAACTATTAGCTTCATAACATTATACAAGTTAGAATTACTTACCTTCTCATGGAAAAAAAAAATCATAAAATTACAAGTTTTCCCAAAACACAGATTTTCCTTTCTCATAGAACGACGGGGTCAAGAGGGCTTGCATTGGATAGTGGAAGACCCAATAGATAAGTAACGAGGAAGGAAAACTACATAAAAGACAACCTAGTAAAGAGATCAATGTAACAAAGAATGTAAAATATTGATATTCCAATCATTAGTGCAATGTTTAAAAAATATGAGAATTTCAAATGTTTCACACCACAGCCTACCAATCTACCAATTTTATATCATGTAAATACAAGTATATCCATAGATAGCTCATTATTTTTATAAGATCAATAAATTAAACTCCATAAAAATGTAAAATTGAAATTGTTTCATGGATGGAATTCCCTACCTTCCTATCAAAACAAACATCATTGATGTTTGAACCCAAATGAGCATAGAAAATCCGTCTTACTTTCCAATAACACCATATGATCATGTGCATAGCTTAGGTTTGGGTCATTCACAAGATGCAATGAATTGCCTCCACTTCATCTACATGTATTCGTGCAATCAAGGGAATTAACAACATTTAGTTACCTTTTCTTGGGTTATATCTAGTTTTTATAATCTGTATGGGAGAGGGAAAAATATCCATTGTTAAGTTCTAAATATGCAATAGTTATAAACATACACAGATGTTGAAACTTATGTGATACCATTTCATTGTGACAATAACACATAGGGTATGTAAATAAGAATTTAGATTTTCAACTATGTTCATGTGGGTTCCAATACAATATTAACACACATGACTTGCATATAATTAATTCGAATTACAATTATGAATATTTCAAATATAAAAAAGGTTGAAATAAATAATTAGTTAGGAAAGATTGATCTAACTTTTCTTGGTTCTAGTGAGCCAAGAAATAGTGATCTCAATTTTCTTGGTTGTCCTAGAGCAAGGTTTGATTGATCCTCAATACCTACCTAAACCCCAACCTAAAATATTTTTCTAAAAGAATAGAATACTTTATAAGTCCTACGATTTGGAGGTATAAATCTAGCCTACAATTTGGAGGTTATTTCTTAGCAACGTTTAGGATTGATATGAATCCATTCCATCGTTTGGATGTATGTATCTATCATGTATTTTGGATGTTATTTCTTAGCAAACCCAATGATTACTATGAATCTAACTAGCAATTTGGAGGTATGAATTGAGCCCATAATTTGGAGGTATGAATCCATCCCAACATTTGGAGGTTAATTCTCATCCCACTCAAATAGAATAACCCCCAATATTTATATTACTAGGTAAAATTAAAAATCTCTCTCGACCCCTTAAGAAGAAGCAATATGTTTTAAAGTTTTTTTTAGGAGTGATTATTATTAGCAAACATTAAAAGTAGATCAGTTGTTTGAAATAAAGTAATTGTTAAAATATTTTTACTTAAAATAAATTGTATATTTCAAGTCGAGTTTGTGATAAGTTATTTTAAGTTTCTAACTATATTTGATGGGAAAATTTCCTATGTCTTAGTCAGTTTACCAATCAAATTCAAACCTCGATGAAAATCCAAGCAAACCTTAAAACAAAGGTGCAGTATGAATTCGCAAGGATAGAATTTGAGAGATAATTTGACCATCACAAAGAAATTTGTTCCCGTAAGTTTAAAGTAGATTGCTCGTTAAATATCGACAAAAATTTTGGGTAACCATCACTATCGATAATAATAAAATAGTCAATGTCTAAATGCCAGCTTCCTTGAAAATATTTTTGTTCAACAAACCGATGGTATGTATTGAAAAGGTTGTTTTTAGAACAAAAACTTGGCTTAGGCCTACACCCTAAAAAGTAATTTAAACAAACGGATTCCAAAAATATAATTCCACCAGTAAAGCCAAATTTAACGTCCTCGACCCTCTGACCGACGAAGAGGACACTACCAAACCATTATTTATCCGGACAACTAGTCCCATGAACATGTGCATACATAAAACTGAAATAAAATGCTTGGAAGTAAAGACATGCAGAGATGCATAATTGTTTAACATATAGCGGAAGCAATCCATACATTCAAGGATTCGACATGTTCATCATAATTCATTAAACAGTAAATATAATTGCACGAATGATATAGACAAGAATACTTATCTTGTGAAAAAAATCGTCCAGCAACCAGCTACGTCGCTGCAATGTTCCACCCAACCATAGGCCAGTGTGCTCCTTAATCTCTTAGCAACACTGCCACCCCCGAGCTGGTCATGATTCCTCAAGGAATAAGGAACAAGCGGGCTTACACATAGCCAAGGATACACAATTCATCCAAGCCAACACAGTTGGGTTTATCAAGCCATCAAGGAGATGGGAAAAGGTGAATGCTAAGCTCATGAGCTTATTGAAGAGCTAAAGACACCTACACCAGAACTAGCCTGACTTCTAGGGCACCCACACACACCCAACAGAAGGAAATCAGTCCCTTCTTTGCTACGCAGTCCCTCAGACCCCGACTTCCCTTCCAGCGCTATTCAAGGGTTGTGGAGAAGAAAGCCAACCCTCTAGCTCTGTCTATGTGGCTCCCAAACACACCAGGTTTATCAAGAAAATCAAGCCTTCATTCCCACTCAAACATAGTCCTAAGACCAACCACTACATACATGCAACAAAACAAGCGATTCACATCTCGAACGGGGAAATCTGATCCCTGATTCATTCTTGGCGCTATCATGGCCAAAAAGACCCATTAAGAATCCACAGTAGCCCAAACTGTAACTGGAACCATAGCAAACAAAATCGTGGGAAAAAAAACAAGAGCCCCGATCTCAACACTAAAACAACGGGAAAATACACAGCCGAGAGAATTGGAAAATACATGCACACCCTAGAATGTGAATGGACCATTCACGAATACCACAAACTTCATACAAACAGCAGAAGTCGCGCCCCTGAGGCCGCTCTTCCAGCTCGCTACGTGAGGAAAACAACGAAGAGTCCCAACCTGTGCCTAAGGAAACAATCCCAGCTTGTGCGTGAGGAGAAGAGATATCTACTGTCTCTGCATGAGGATGGGCAAAACAATGGAAAAATGGAGAATGGAATCCTACGCTTTCCTACCCACGTGAAGTGAAGGAGTCCGCTGGTGGAGTGTGTGTGTGGGCAAGGACTGACAGTCCCTGCCACACACCACTGCCCAACAATAACTACCCCAACTAACAACAGAAGTTTTAATGTGGTAGTTGACTTATGAGACAAGAAAATGTGAGTAAGTCAAAAGGTTTTAACAGCTGACACATGGATTTTCTCCATTGGCCCAAAGATTAATAATTCCCCACTTCTTATCCTTAAGAAAATCATGCCCTTTTCGTTATAGTTGCATTGCCATAACTCGTTGGGGTTTATTTATATTAAGATGCATAATTACATGATGCCAAAACTATAATGTGCCGGATAACACTATACTGAAACATAACATAACCAAATTGATGATGGGGCTTTTGCCTTTAGCTCCACATCAAGATCAATTACAATATACACATCAAACGAGGTCAAAACCGGGTGTTACACCAAAAGCAAATTCTGACATGGTTTGCAAAATATTCTATCGAACCTTTTTAACATACTCAACTTGAAAGCCAATCCTCCCTTCCAATATCCATGGACCATTTTATACAACCAAATTTCCAATCATCAACTAGTGGCCGTCGCGTCGGTGTGCTATAAGATCTCCTATTTCGCCTAAAACACAAGGATTCCACACACTTCACAGCAGTTATAAATATCCCGCACACGACCTTTCCATATTATGTTATTCATGACCTCAGTATAGTGATTCCCGAGCTCTGCATCGCCAAATAAGGAGAAAGCTCCCTCGCAGGAACATGACTATGCGCATGTGCATGCAGGGAGCCCGACTGCGAGATTGGGGGAAATGGGTATCCAAAATTCGAATGCCCATATCCAGAGTATCTGGGTTCCTACAATATGGTCTAGCAGGCATCTGAGCCTTCGACGCCGCAATGTATTTCTTGAGAGAACCCAACTCCAAATTCAACTTCCCCGATTCTGTGCCCGGCATTCCGTCAGCGCCTTCTCTTTCCGGCTAGCAAATTCATCTTGCCGCCTCCAAATATGCATTGAATGAACCCCCTTTCACTTTTCCCTCTCTCCACAATAATATCGACAATAATAGCAAGGAGGAACCCTCGCATTCTTCTTCAGTTTCTGAAATGCAGTTGTCAAGCGAGGATCGACAGATTGACGAGTTGGAGTTTTGGAAGTCTGTGTTTAGAAGATCTGACGGCGTTGAGAAGCTGAATTTGGAAAAAAATCCCTTTGATTGATGAGGCGTTGGCGTCCAATTTCATTCCGACTTCGTAGGAAGAGGAGGTCGACATCTGTGTCGATCCGACAGCCCTCTGGAACTTCGAAGACGTTTGAGTTATGTAACGATGCAGACAATTAAATCATTATTGCAACAGTATCGTTTTGATCTTTTCTTTTTATAGTTTTTTCCTTTAAAGTGCATTGTCGTCGTCTTCCCAAATATTCAGTCACACGCTGTGCACATGTAAGGGACTATGTCTGTGTTAGAATAGACCATTCAATTATTATTATTCTTTTTTGATATTTAATTGGGTATATGTTTGAGCGCAAAGGGTTTTCGAAGATCCAGGGATTTATAAAGATATGGACAAGAATCTCTAGAATTATATTTATACGACATTTCTTTAATTTAAGATATCAAAAGTTCAAATAAAGAAAATTTAAGTTAATCAATGCATTGATTGGAGAGGGGTAATGGATTCATTGTTGCGTAGCTTGAACTCTTGCCAACATTACAGTATATTTTCAAATTGCTCCTAGATTGTAACCGAGTCAAAAAAAAATTCAAATCCATTTTAACTTATATTTATATTAAAAATTTGTTCTTTAATTTAGAAATTAAAATATATAAAAAAGCTTAGTGTTTAATCAGATTCCTCATAATAAATTCTCATAGAAATGGTAATGAAAAACATATATTTCTTACTCTAGAAAATAGAGAATGATTTGGAAATGGCTAATTTGGAGATGTATTAATTAATTTCTTGTGAAGAGAGAATGATATGGAAATGGTCATAATGAAGTTATATGTTTCAAGAATAATATTAAAAATGGACGATTCATTTTTTATAAAAAAAAATAAATTATAAAGATTTTAAAATAATTGTTATATATATATAATATAGCATTTAGAAGCACCTAACTATTAATTTCAAAAAAATTATAAACTTATTATTATTAAATAATTTCTATTTTATAATTTTGTTTTAAATATTATTTATAAATTCATTTTAATTTTTGCATTATACTTTGAAATTTTGCATTCTTGAAAATAAATGTGCCATTTTTTTAATTTGGTTTTCTCAAACATAAAATTAATTTTAACATTTGTATATTATTAAATATCTTTTTCTCACACAATATTAATTTTAAATTTTTTATATTATTTTCTATATATTATTAATTTAAAGTAATTTTACAAATAAGAAAAATACTCAAAGTCAAAATCTTATATAATGTCATACTCTAAATCTAGAAATCATATTACATATTATCTCATTAGTAAATGAATTTGGTTTTGTTATTTACTACAAAAATAAAAAATACTCCAATTCAACATCTTATATAATTTTAAACTACAAAGCTAGAAATCATATTATTTCATGAGTAAATTGTAACATACCCAACTTTACTCGATCAAATTTCCGAAATAACGAGGTAAAATTTTCATCCTTCAATTTGATGGATCTAGTATTTTTCACTAATAACCATTCCACTAATGTCAACATAACACAATGTCAAATAAGAACTTAGGTCCTTTTATTTTCTTTGTTAGTATATTTTAGATATAAATTAAATCAATCCACACTATTAACAACACCATTTAACACCAGCATTTCATGTCATAAATCCCTAAAGGGGAAACATCCACGGGAAAATTATTGAAGCTCATTAATGAAGAAGGAGAGATTACAAGATGGGTTTCAGCGTCACAAACAACTCTCTACATTGCACATCCCAACAATGCACTATATACTTTATGGATTTAGTTACATGAGTAAATCGTTGCCAGTTATGCCCGTTATGAGAAACTTCCTGTAAACATCTGTAATGAGAAATCTCCCATGAACACATTAGTTTAGTTTTCATTTAACAATCTCCACATTGAAAAGAAAATTTACTTTATACTTTTCCGAAGACTATTTATCACCTTTTCTTCAAACCAAGAGAAGCTACACACCCATGTAACTTCTCTAACAATAATGGTTTTGTGAAAATATCTACACAATTTTCCTTAGTATGGACCTTTTTCAGATCTACTGCACCTTCACTGATGGATTGTCTTACAAAATGATATTTTACATCAATATGTTTAGTCTTACTATGATAAACATGATTTCTATCCAAATGAATAGCACTTTGAGTGTCACAAAAGATAGGCGCACTATTCTGCAACCTTCCAATTTCTCTCTGTAGGCCTCTCGACCAAATTGCCTCTTTGCAAGCATGTGAGGCATCAATGTATTTGGCCTCTATAGTGGATAAAGAAACTATGTCTTGAAGCTTTGACATCAAACTTATAGCTCCACCTGCAAGAGTAAAGACATAACATGAAGTAGACCTTCTCTTATCCAAATCACCTGTGAAATTTGAATTAACAAAACCTCACACAGAAACATTGTTACTATTAAAGGTGATACAATAGTCACGTGTTCCTCTTAACTACTGAAACACCCATTTCACTGCATTCCAATGTTTGTTTCATGGATTTGCCATGTACTTACTAACAACACCTACTGCATGTGAAATATCATGTCTAGTACACACCATCGCATACATCAAACACCCTACTGAATTGGAATATGGTACAGGAGACATATAATCCTTTTCTTCAACACTACTAGGACATAAACTTGAAGAAAGATTAAAATGGGAAGCCAAAGGAACATTCACAGGCTTTGCCTTATTCATTTTGAATCTTTCAAGTATTTTTTTGACCTTCTTCTCCTATGAACAACTGAGCTTACCATTTTTTCTGTCTCTGTGTCTCTCAATACCCAAGATTTGTTTTGCAGCTCCAAGATCCTTCATATCAAAATTCCTAGCCATTTGAGCCTTCAACCTATTAATCGCATCCATGATTTTTCTCACAATAAGCATAGCATCAAAATACAATAATAAGATAATGAATATATCATTCAAATTTTTGAAGTATAAACAATTATCATACTCAGTTCTAGTATAACCTTGGCTCACCATGAAAGAATCAAACTTCTTGTACCATTTCATGGGTGACTGTTTTAGGCCATACAATGATTTGTTAAGCTTGCAAACTAATCTACCTTTTTGATGCTATACAAAACCTTCTGGTTTTTCCATATAAATCTCCATGTAATAAAGTTGTTTTAACATCTAGTTTCTCTAAATCCAAATCAAGCAATGAAACTAATGCTAACACAATACGAATAGATACAAGCTTAATAGCTGGTGAAAAAATATAATGATAGTCTATACCTTCCATCTGAGAGTACCCTTTTGCGACCAATATGGCTTTCTATATTTCAACCTTACCATCAAATCCTTTCTTCAAATTGAACACCCATTTACACCCAACCATTTTTCTATCTTTGGGGAGTTTAACCAATTCCTATGTCTTGTTTTTCTCGAGTGAATCCATTTCTTCTTTCATTTCCACCTTCCACTTAGAATTGTCAATACAATCAATGGCTTCCTAAAGAAAAGGAAGTTCTCCATGATCAGTAAATAAAATAGATGAAACAAAATCAGTATACCTCTTAGGAGGATTTCTCTCCCTTAATGATCTTCTTGGTGTAGACAATGGGGTTTCCACACTTTCTTGAATTTGTTCATCTTGTATGACTTCTCTCTCACCAGAAACTTCTTCTTGTTTCTTTGAGTCATTATAAGATTGGTTCTCCACTTGAATTAGTTGTTTTGATATTGCATGTTCCTGTTCCACATCAACTCTTACACTTTCAAATTTAATCAGAGAATATTAATTAAAAATTACATCTCTGCTAATGACATTTTTGTGGGCAGTAGGATCCCACAATCTATATCCTTTAATTACATCATCATAACCAACAAATGTGCACTTATTTGATCTAGGTTCTAACTTAGAACGCTGGTTTTTAGGAGTAAGTAAATAAGCTTCATAACCAAATATTTTCAAATTCGAATAATCACAGGATTGATATTCCCATACCTCTTCCATTATTTTACAATCTATTGCCATTGAAGGTGTAATAACCTAAAAATTCATAAAAATTTAAAAAAATTTAAAGTGACATAAAATGTCTAAAGTCGCAGCTAAGTAACTACTAATGGTTAGCGGAAAATGAATCAGTTTATAAAAAAACATGGGATTGCTTCTTTAAAAGAACTTATAAACTAATGAATGTAACCTTAAACATCTATGTTAGTACTATTAATTACTTAACAACTTTAGTTCTATCAGATTTATAAAAGGGCTTGCATTTTGCTGCTGCTAGATATAGTGATGATTAACTTTTGTCAAGTAGGTAAGAATTCTTGTATGAGATCAGGGCTTACTTAGCATTCTGCTAACTCAATTGGACTACTGGTTCCTTACAGGTATAGCCGGTAAGCGTAAGATCCAGTAGGTGTTTTTTAAAATTGCATCTAGAACTACTTCCCTAGCATGATTAAGATGTTAGCTTTTGAAAAGGTTTAAATATGCTGCTTGTCTTTAAGGAGGTAATGCCAATTCTTTTTCCATTGTTATAAATCCATAGTTGTATTTATAACTAACACCATAATGACTTTCTATCAAAACATAAACAAGGGTTTAAAATGCAAGAGCAAGAACCTAAAAAGGTTCCTTCAATCATATCAAGATTATTCTCTAAAAAGCTGAAGAATATGGTTTGCTTTTCTTGTGTTTACAGTACTGGCCAATTATAAATTCCCATAGAGAGACTTAGAGCTCATGGTTTTGGGCTTAAGTTCACTTCAAATCGTTTAGTGATCTCACAGCTATTCTCACTTCAATACTCAAAAGATGTCCTTCTCTTAAAGCATCATCGAGTTACCTATGTTTTCCAATTATAATTTTAACAATAAGTTATTAGAAATTTATCAGGATTCTCCAACATTTTTAGTCTTTAGTTTTTCGAACACTCCTTCATCAAAAACATCATAAAGGCTATGTTTTTAGAAGTTCAAGGCTTTTCTTTTTACTATGGTCATAAATTATAATATAACCATCTCATAACTCTTTTACTATTGCTAATATAACACCATCTATTCGACTTATTTGAAAGCATGAAGATCTTCTAGGATACAATAGAATTCAAGTTATAACCTAAGGTAGAATAGCTGCAAAACAAACTACTATGATGAAATCGAAAGATGACAATCATATCTTGTATAGTTTTGAAATGATTGTTGGTTTTGAAATAATTCAAATGTTTGATTGCAGCACTGACTATAGGTTTCGACCCATGCTTTGAAAAGTATTTGGATGGACACGTGGATAGGTTACATCAACCCGAGGGTTGACTTAAATCCTTGAAACCCTACTCATTTGCTTTGTGTAGTGAGTTTTCCTCCTTTGTGTTGGTCAAGCTAAGAGCTCGCAGCCATGAGAGGCCTGTAACCACCTTCAAACATTTGACCTTGCACCTGCAACTTCTATGTTGTGACTATTGGGAGAATTCATTAATGGTTTTGGTCTTTCTGAGTGTTGAATAGTTACAGCAAGAGTGTGTATTGGATTTTCTTTGAGGCTCGAAGGCTGTGCTTGCCTTTAACCTGCAACAGAAAACACATAGCTTCTGCCTTCGTTTGGTTGAGTCGATTTCCTTGTGTTTCCTTCGCAGAGGTGACTTCATGTCTTCTTCCTTTCAGTATGGTGCCAAATGTGACCTAATGTGGCCATGTCTCCTCAGCTTCAACTCCAAGTTTCAATAGGTAAATACTTACCCTAAACTCAAGTTTACATTTGTTCTCTTAGGAGAATTTTTACAATTTTTATGCAAACAAACTTTATTTATAATGATACTCTTTGATTCTTGTAGGTCTTTGCTCTTGGTTCCAACATTGTAGGTGAAAGCGAGCTCACTCTTCAGTTTTTATATGAGCATCCAATTGCTAAGCCCCGGTTCCAACAAGGGTTTCTTCCTACATAACGTTGTGGTTGTTGGAAGTTGGTTCTTGTGGTTGAAAATATGGCACACCCTCGGTTCTCTGTTAGCTTACATTTAAAAGCTTATTTGTTATTACAAAAATTTTAGAAACCCTTAAAGGGTACTTCGTGCAGAGGTGAAGAAGGCTCTCGAAGCCATGATGGAAATGGTTTTTATTTGGTGTTTTCAGCCTTACGGCCTGAACAATGTAATTTCTTTCATTTTAAAATGATAGAGTCCAACTCTAAACTCAATCGGGCTATCGGCCTCTACCCAGTCAAGTTTTAGTTTTTATAATAGATTTTAGTGGGTGAAGAAAGACTGTGAAGCAGTCACGATTGTAAATGAAATCAAGATTTTTCTCCTGTCAAGAAATTATGGTTACTGTTTGATATAAATATATATATTTTTGTATAGTTTGGTTTTGTTAAAAGGCCTGAGCCTTGACCCTTTAATTTTAAAGGTTGTAAGCCATTCCTTATTATTTGATTATGTTTTTGCAAATTGTTTATGTAATATTTGATTATTTAATTATGTTTTCAACAAATTGTTTATGTAATATTTTTAATTGTTATCCTGTATTATAAGGATTCCAGTGCAAAGTTTATGGGACATTTTACTGTGTTTAAGAGTAATATTTTACTCTGTTTTTGGCTCAAAAGGTTAGTTAATAAGTACACCCTACAGTTCGATAATAGCATTATTTATACTTAGTAATTCTTAGCTCTCTTCAATTAATATTTTCCTTGATGATTTTTACAGCTTGTTTTTAAATCTTAGCTGAGAAGGATTAGGGTTTATTACTGCATACTTGTGAATAGGATATATTTATCTTTCCAAAACCTAATTAGTGTATTTAAGTTACTGTAGAGACTTATGTATAAGATCAAAGGCACATAGTGTCTAAAAATAAAATGTTATAACAATGTTTTGAAAATTGTCTTTACGTGGTTCTTAGATGATAGCCTGTTTACTATACTTATGTTTATTTATTTAACTTTAAGTTTTATGTTTTATAAAGAATACTAATATTATTATTAGTTCTATCAATAATAGGATTACTAATGTTTTTACATACCTATCTGTTAGTTTTTATCTGAAGTAAATACATTTAATACAGACAATATTTACTACATCTTTACAGTAGAAATCATAAGCAAACTAAAGTAAAATGTAGTTCCAATTTTTATTCAATGAAAAGAATCATCATATTCACCTAAACACCCAGCTGTACTAGAGTACTTCCTCACCTAAGCGTGGAAAAATACAGTATGGAAATTCTAATTCTATATGTTTCTCATTTTTTCATATTTATTACTATTTCTAACATAAATTGCAATTTATCAAGTCTAACATTACACAACTACTCCTTTCTTCACAAACCCTAATTAAATACTAACATGTCTGTATTTTAAAACTAGTAAACATTTTACTGAGGACGGTAAATAAAAATAACATAAAGACAAATAGAACCTGTCAATGATAAGATGACAACAGCTTAAGGAGGTTGTTCCTCCCAACCTAGTACTGGAGAATGGTCAGACAACGCTTCCTCAGGACCCCTAAGCTTGATCCTCGTCCTCTTAGCAGAGTACTGAGTGGAGAATATAACCTTAAGACCTTCTGTCACCTAACTGGTCCAATTACCTCAGTAATTCAAGTCTGATCATAGTAGTAAGAAGTTCAGCCTAATAGTTGCAATAATTTCAGTCTCAATAGTTAACCCCTCAAACTCACTTTAGTAATCCCCTCCATTGAATTTCTCTTACGTAAATTAATTCACCTTGAATGATCACCTCTTAGAATGAGCAGCCTCAGTTGTCTTCAATGGGAAATTTTATAGAGATGCCTAGGTCTTTTGGGTCAGTTTTCATTTAATGAGCCACCTACTCCAATTCAAGTTTATTTGGGAATCATGACCACAAATATAGGGAGGTTTCCACCTATAAAAGTTGGAAGTAGTTTGAGAATGCTGCCACTTGTCAGTGTACTCTCCACCTAGTCTCCTCCACCAATTGACCAGTAAACACTCTTTTAACAACTTCCATAAGTTGTTGTCTCATTATTTATTTATTAATAAATAAAATGTTCTGAATTACATTAATTATTCTTGACCACACTGGGTCATCAATTACAAACTTAGCATAAAATATAATGCAATGTTCCTCAAATAACGTTAAATTGTTTTTTTGCAAATTGGGGCATGTGACATACACACCCCCTTAAATTATAACATCGTCCTCGATGTTATTTATTCCTCATCCTCAGAGTTCCCCTGAAATAGAATTGGATATGCATCCCACCTATGACTTTCCAATTCCCTGGTGGCTTCCTCTAGACTAAGGTGCTTCCATTGCACCTTCACCTGACCAATGGTGCAGTTCTGAAGTGAGATCTCCCTCTGCTCGAGTATACAATTTAGATCCACCAGAAAATATTATTTGAGTTCCACCTACACATCATTCCAATTAATAACATGAGTAGCATCATGTACATATTTTTTTAATATAGAAATGTGAAAAACATTGTGAACTCTTAAAGTCGGTGGTAGAGCTAACTGATAGGCTACCTTTCTGATCCTATACAGTACTTCAAAAGGACCACAATATTGAGGTGATAGCTTGGCATAGCTACCCAACCTCAGAGAACTCTTTTTGGGTCTCACCTTAATGAAAACATGTTTGCCTAACTGGAACTCCTTTGGAGTTTGTTTAAGGTATGCTTGACTTTTCTATTGATCTTGCACAATTTTCAAATTACCTTGCACCTATTTTACAATTAATTCCATTTCTTTGAATAATTCAGGTCCTAATACTAACCTTTCCATTGGATTATTCCAAGAGATGGGGGTATTGCATTTCCTTCCATACAGAATTTTGAAAGGAATATACCTAGTTGAAGCTTTATAATGATTATTGTAAGCAAATTCCACTAGGTGTAAATAATTTTCCCATTTACCTAGCTGCTCCTTTATGTACATTCTGAGTATATCCTCAAATATCTAATTTACTCTTTCAGTCTGCGCATTAAGTCTATTGTATAAGTGCTGATAGCTGCTGTAAAATTCAGCTTTGCATTTCTACTTAATGCATCAGCAACCTTATTCTCCTTTCCTTTTATGTGTTGAATTTCAAAATCATATTCACTTAGAAAATCTTGCCTATCATTCAAGTTAGGTTGATCTAACAGGTGTTTCAATCCTTTATTATCTGTCATTAAGATAAAATTCCTTCCAATTAAATGATGACGCCACATCTTTAAGGCATGTATGACAACAGCTAATTCTAAGTCATAGGTCGCATAATTTTTTTCATGAATCTTCAGTTTCCTAGACTCATAAGCAATGACATGTCCTTCCTGATTCAATAATCCACCTAAACCGTCATTGCATGCATCAGTATAGACTATAAAATCTTTATTTGGGTTAGCAATTCTTAATATTGGTCTGGTGGTTAATAATGTTTTTAACTTTTTAAAACTGTCTTCGCACTTTTGATTCCAATCAAATTTCTTCCCATTTTTCTGCAAAGAGGTTATCGAATTTGCAATTCTTGAAAACCCTTCGATGAACCTCCGGTAATCCCCATGAATGATCAGACATTAGTTACGTCTTTTGGGACTGACCAATCTTCAATTTCCTTTATCTTTTTGGGGTCAACTGAAATTCCTTCTTTTTTCACCACATGACCTAAATATTGGATTTTATCCTTAAAGAAGTCACATTTACTAAATTTCATAAAAATTTGATGCTCTCGTAACTCTTGCAAGACAATTTTTAAGTGTTCTTTATGTTCTTCAAATTTTGAGTAAATTAATATGTCATCAATATATACGACCACAAATTTATCTAGATATTTGTGCATTACATTATTCATTAGACACATAAAAAACAACTGGAGCGTTAGTAAGCCCGAAAGGCATAAAGACAAACTTGTAATGTCCATATCGAGTTCTAAAGATTGTTTTAAAGATGTCTTCATCTTTAATTCAGACATGGTGATATCCAAACCGTAAACCAATCTTTTAAAATACCTTGGCTTCACGTAGTTGATCAAACAGATCATCTATGTGAGGTAACGAGTATCTTTTCTTGATAGTCATTTTATTTAATTGATGATAATCTATGCATAGTAATAGAGTTCCATCGTTCTTCTTAACAAAGATGACAGGTACCCCTCAGGGAGACACACTGGGTCTAATATAATTCTTATCAATAACTTATTTTAACTATGACTTAAGTTCATTTAATTCGATTATATTAATCCGATAAGGGGCTTTTGAGCTAGGCACTGCACCAGGTACCATCTCAATAGTACACTCTAATTCCCATTTCAAAGGCAGTCCTAGAATTTCTTCCAGAAATACATCTGAATATTCCTTTAGAATCGGTATATCTTCCAATTTTAATTTATCTATGTTGTTCATGTTTTCTTCATCAATTACTGTTACTGCATAAGCCTTACAACCTTTCCTAACAGCTCTCTTAGGCTGTAAAGCAGAGATCTGCCTTACACTTGTTTTCCTAGGGATTCCCTTTACACTTATTAACTTTCCATCGTTATTTATGCAAGTAAAGGTTTTATCGAAGAAATTCAAGACCACCCTATGCTGCTCTAACCAATCCATACCAATTAATATAACATATGAACCTAAAGGTAATACATTCAGTTTAACAAAAGTTTCAAACCGGTCCATAGTTACTGCACAATTCTTTACAAAGCTAATTACTTTTATTTTTCCACCAGTAGCTAACTGAACTAACAAAGAACTTGCAAACTTTTCAACTAGAAGTTTACACTTTTCTACCAAATTAGGAGAAATATAGCTTAAACTAGATCCTGGATCAATTAAAATAGATATATGTATTTGATTTATCTTACCTTCCACTTCCACCATGGAAGTTTGATAGTCTGCTTGCTGATTCTCTAATGCTACATTGATCCTGGGCATTGTCCTCGCTAGATCACCAACAGTCATCTCCTCCTATATTGTGTGGATGTTGCTAAGAGTCTTCTTTTGATTGGGGCAGACTAATGCATAATGCAGACCATTGCACTCCCAACACTTTATGGGTTCTTTTCGTTCAAATTTCTTTGTATAGTTACTGTGGTTGTTAGAAGATTCTTTATTCCTTTGATTATTTTGATTGGTCTGTGAATTACTTTTATTCCCTTGGAAATTCTTATTAGGAAAACTTCCGGTGTTATTATTTTTAGAATTTCAATTAGGTACAAACTCTTTCTTCTTTTGTTCAAAGTTATTATTCCTTTTGGCCTTCCAGTTGGCCATACTCTCCTTTTTACAATTCTGTTCATAACAGAAATTTGCTTTTCTCATTACTTCTTCTAGAGTTTTCAGATTGTCATACTCAATCCTGTCCCTTATATGATCAGGTAAATAGCTGAGAAGCCATTGTACCTTAGGTTTCTTGTCCACAATATATGGCACATACCTGAGTAGACTTAGAAATTTACTATTCAGTTCGTTCATATTCATTGTACCCAGTTTTAACTCATAGAATTACTTAGCCCTTTCCTCATAGTACTGTTCAGATAAAAAAAAAATTGAAATATTTCTTGAATGTGCTCCAATTTATGTTTTTCTCTCTTATACCTTTTACTCTTTTTAAGTCCTGCCACCATATATCAGCTTTTCCCGTAAGATTATAAATATCCATCATGGCCTTCAGTTGATTAGAATAGTTATAAATTTGGAAGTATTTCTTCATCCCAGATAGCCAAGATTCTGCTTCTTCCCCCTTTTCAGTTTCTCCATTAAATGTTGGCGGCTTGATCTTCTTGAACTCCCCAGAGATTTCTTCATAGGGTTTATATTTTCTTTTCCTAGTATGGTGGTTATCTTCACTACTATCACTACTATAATGAGAGTTGTGTTTATCACCATATACTTTGGAAGATGAGCTACTTTCATTTTTAACTTGTTTAGTCTTTTTATACTTATGCTGATAACCTATATCTTTAGACTCGGTTCTTTTACCCTTTCCCTCAGTATGAAATCTTTCTATTAAGATTTGATTCAGCTCCTCTTGAGCTCTCAGAATCCTCTCATTTTCTTTCTTAACTAATTCCATCTCTGGTTTTAATTCTTTAACTGTTTGTAGTAGTTCGGAAGAATTATTGGTTATATCTTCTTGTATAGGTTCTTTTTTAATATTATCTTGTTCAGTGTAAGGAGATTCCTCATCCGCATATTCTTCCAATCTATCCATACTTGTCATTAACTCAAAAACAAATTTCTCTGTGTGTATCATTCAAAGAAAACAACATCAGCATAATTATTTAAATTTACTGTTCCATATAAACAAGTTGAGCTTCATTAAGGCCTAATGTTTGAACCTTGTACTTTGATATCACATGTGATAACCCAAAAATTCGTAAAAATTTAAAAAATTTCAAAGTGACATAAAATGTCTAAAGTCGCATCTAAGTAACTGCTAATGGTTAGCAGAAAATGAAATAGTTTATAAAAGAGCATGGGATTTCTTCTTTAAAAGAACTCGTAAACTAATGAATGTAATCTTAAACACCTGTTTTAGTACTATTGATGACTTAACAACTTTAGTTCTATCAGAATTACATAAGGACTTGCATTTTGTTGCTGCTAGATATACTGATGATTAACTTTTTTCAAGTTGGTAAGAATTCTTTTATGAGATCAGGGCTTACTTAGCATTCTACTAACTCAATTGGACTGCTGGTTCCTTATAGGTTTAGCAGGTAAGCGTAAGATCTAGTAGGTGTTATTTAAAATTCCGTTGAGAACTACTTCCCTAGCATGATTAAGATGCTAGTTTTAGAAAAGGTTTAAATATGCTTCTTGTCTTCAAGGAGGTAATGTCAATTCTTTTTCTATTTTTATAAATCCATAGTTGTATTTATAACTAACACCATAATGACTTTCTATCAAAGCATAAACAAGGGCTTAAAATGAAAGAGAAAGAACTTACCAAGGTTCCTTCAATCGTATGAAGATTATTCTCTAAAAATCTAAAGAATATGGTTTGGTTTTCTTGTGTTTACAGTACTAGTTAATTATAAATTCCCATAGAGAGAGTTAGAGCTCATGGTTTTGGGCTTAATTTCACTTCAAACTGTTAGTGATCTCACAACTATTCTCACTTCAATACTCAAAATATGTCCTTCTCTTAAAGCATGATCAAGTTACCTATGTTTTCCAATTATAATTTTAACAATGAGTTATTAGAAATTTATTGGGATTCTCCAACATTTTTAGTGTTCTGTTTCTCGAACACTCCTTCATCAAAACAACATAAAGGCCATGTTTTTAGAAGCTCAAGGCCTTTCTTTTTACTATGGTCATAAATTATAATATAACCATCTCATAACTCTTTTACTATTTCTAATATTACATCATTTATTCGACTTGTTTGAAAGCATGAAGATATTCTAGGATACAATAGAATTCAATTTATAAACTAAGGTAGAATACCTACAAAACAAACTACTATGATGAAATCGAAAGATGACAATCATATCTTGTATAGTTTTGAAATGATTATTGGTTTTGAAATAATGCAAATGTTTGCTTGCAACACTGACTATAGGTTTCGAACCATGCTTGGAAAAGTATTTGGATGGACACATGGATAGGTTACATCCACTTGAGGGTTGACTTAAAACCTTGAAACCCTA
This sequence comes from Pseudotsuga menziesii, assembly GCA_001517045.1. Lineage (NCBI taxonomy): Eukaryota > Viridiplantae > Streptophyta > Pinopsida > Pinales > Pinaceae > Pseudotsuga > Pseudotsuga menziesii. The sequence goes on along the minus strand of LPNX010385413.1, from coordinate 279,200 downwards.
CTCATTTTCTTTGTGTAGCGAGAGTTCCTCCTTTATGTTGGTCGAGCTAAGAGCTCACGGCCATGAGAGGCCTATAACCACCTTCAAACATTTGCCATTGCACCTGCAACTTCAATGTTGAGACTGTTGGGAGAAATCATTAATGGTTTTGGTCTTTCTGAGTGTTTAATATTTACAGTGAGAGTGTGTATTGGATTTTCTTTGAGGCTCGAGGGTTGTGATTGCCTTTAACCTGTAACATAACACTCATAGCTTCTGCCTTCGTCTGGTTGAGTCGATATCCTTGTGTTTCCTTCACAGAGGTGACTTCACGTCTTCTTCCTTTCATCATGGTGCCAAATGTGACCTGGTGTGGCCATCTCTCCTCATCTTCAAGTCCAAGTTTCAACAGGTAAAGACTTACCCTAAACTCGGGTTTACATTTGTTCTCTTACGAGGGTTTTTACAATTTTTATGCAAGCAAATTATTTATAATGATACTATATGATTCTTACAGGTCTTAGCTCCTGGTTCCAATGCTGTAGGTGAAAGCGAGCTCACTCTTTAGTTTTTATATGAGCATCCAACTGGTAAGCCCCGGTTCCAATGAAGGTTTCTTCCTGCATGACGTTGTGGTTGTTGGAAGTTGGATCTTGTGGTTGAAAATATGGCATGGCCTCGGTTCTCTGTTAGCTTACGTTTAAAATCTTGTTTGTTATTACAAACGTTTTAGAAACCCTTAAAGGTTACTTCGTGCAGAGGTGAAGAAGGCTCCGAAAGCTGTGATGGAAATGGTTTTTATTTGGTGTTTTCAGCCTTATGGCCTGAACAATGTAATTGCTTTCATTTTAAAATGATAGAGCCCAGCTCTAAACTCAATGAGGCTATCAACCTCTGTCCAGTTAAGTTTTAGTTTTTATAATAGATTTTAGTGGGTGAAGAAAGACTGTGAATCAGTCAGGATTGTAAATGAAATGAGGATTTTTATCCTATTAGTAAATTATGGTTATTGTTTGATATATATATATTTGCATAGTTTTGTTTTGTTAACAGGCCTGAGCCTTGACCATTTATTTTTAAATGCTGTAAGCCATTCCTTATTATTTGATTCTATTTTTGCAAATTGTTTATGTAATATTTGATTATTTAATTATGTTTTCAACAAATTGTTTATGTAATACTTTCAATTATTATCATGTATTATAAGGATTCCAGTGCAAAGTTTATGGGACATTTTACTGTGTTTAAGAGTAATATTTTACTCTGTTTTTTACTCAACAAGGTTAGTTAATAAGTAAACCCTACAGTTCGACAATAGGATTATTTATACTTAGTAATTCTTAGCTCTGTTTAATTAATATTATCCTTAATGATTTTTGCATCTTGTTGTTAAATCTCAGCTAAGAAGGATTAGGGTTTATTACTGCATACTTGTGAATAGGATATATTTATCTTTCCAAAACCTAAGTAGTAATTTACTGTATAGACTTTTGTATAAGATTAGAGGCACATAGTGTCTGAAAATCAAATGTTATAAAAATGTTTTGAAAATTCTCTTTACCTGGTTCTTAGATGATAGCTTGTTTACTATACTTATGTTTATTTATTTAACTGTAAGTTCTATGTTTTGTAAAGAATACTAATATTAGTATTAGTTCTATAAATAATAGGATTACTAATGTTTTTACATACCTATCTTTTAGTTTTTATCTGAAGTAAATACATTTAATGCAGACAATATTTACTACTTCTTTACAGTAGAAATCATAAGCAAACTAAAGTAAAATGTAGTTACAATTTTCATTCAATGAAGAGAATCATCATATTCACCTAAACACCGAGTTGTACTAGAGTACTGCGTGAGCTAGGCGTGGAGAAATACAGTATGGAAATTCTAATTCTATATGTTTCTCATTTTGCATATTTATTACTATTTCTAACATAAACTGCAATTTACCAAGTCTAACATTACACAGTTACTCCTTTATTCACAAACCCTAATTAAATACTAACATGGCTATATTTAAAAAATAGTAAACATTTTATTGAGCACGGTAAATAAAAATAACATAAAGACAAACAGAACCTGTCAATGATAAGACAATAATAGCTTAAGGAGGCTATTCCTCCCAACCCACTCCTGGAGAATTCTTATACAACACTTCCTCAGGACCCTCGATCTTGTTCGTGGTCCTCTTGGCAAAGTACTAGGTGGAGAATATAACCTTAAGACCTTCTGTCACCTGACTGGTCCAATTACCTCAGTAATTCAAATCTGCTCATAGCAATAAGAACTTCATCCTAATAGCTACAATAAGTTTAGTCTCAGCAGTTAACCCCTCAAACTCATTTCAGTAATCCCCTCCATTGAATTTCTCTTGAATAAATTAATTCACCCTGAATGATCACCTCTTAGAATGAATAGCCTCAGCTGTCTTCAATGGGAAATTTTATAGAGATGCCTAGGTCTTCTGGGTCAGTTTTCATTTAATGAGCCACCTGCTTAAATTCAACTTTCTTGGGGAATCATGACCACAAATATAGGGATGTTGCCATGTGCAATAGTTGGAAGTAGTTTGAGGATGCTTCCACTTGTCATGTACTCTCAACCTAGTATCCTCCACCAATTGACCGGTAAACACTCTTTTAACAACTTCCCTAAGTTGTTGTCTCATCATTTATTTATTAATAAATAAAATATTATGAATTACATTAGTTATTCTTGACCACACTGGGTCATCAATTACAAACTTAGCATAAAATATAACATAATGTTCCTCAAATAACATTAAATTGTTTTTTTTGCAAATTGGGGCATGTGACAGAAGGTGACTGATTTATAAGATAACAATTAGTAGAAGTTTCTTCTGCCCACGACTCTAGCCCCAAATTAGCATGACTGAGCATGATTCTTTCTCTTTCTAGAAGAGTCTTGTTCATGCGTTTTACAATGCCATTTTGATGAGTGTATAAATTAGTTTTGCGTCTGACAATCCCTTCATCTTTACAATATTTTTCAAACTCCAAAGAAGTGAATTCACCTCCATTATCCATCCTTAAACACTTGATTGTCATACCAATTCTTTTTTCAACCATAGCTCTAAATTGTTTTAACGTATTAAACACATCATCTTTTCTTTTAAGTACATGGACCCAAACCTTTATAGAAAAGTCATCTACAAATAATACATAATATTTTTCTCCCCCATACGAGATGGTAGGAGACAGACCCCATAAATCAAAATGAACATAGTCAAGTACACCTTTACATACATGACTACCTACTTTAAACTTTTGTCTACACTGCTTTCCAAAATTCAGAATTTCCAATTTTGGAAGCAATTTATGATTCATTAATACCTGAATCCCTTTTTCACTCATATGACCAAGGCGTTGATGTCATAGGTGAGTGGGTCCTGAGTCTTCTTCAGATACTAATATAGTATCATTAACTTACGTCCTTTCAACTAGTTTGTAAAGGTTTCCTGTCCTCTGTGCCTCCATGACCACTAAAGCACCCTTGGAAACTTTGGCATTTCCATCAAAACCTGTAAATTTATGACCACAAGAATCCAATACTCCCAAATAAATTAATTTTTTCTTTAACTCAGGTACATGTTTAACATCTGTAAGTTTTCTTATAACTCCATCAAACATCTTAATTTTAACACTTCTAACCACGGCAATTTTACATGAATGATTGTCTCCTAAAAGAAATATTCCATCATTAACTGTTTGATAGGAAGAAAACCAATATTTATGAGGACAGATATGGTGTAAAGCATCATAATATAATAACCACTCCTCATTACATTGAAAAATATTACAAATAGACAAGACCTCATCAATCATACCTAAATCGAAAGACTTAACTGAGTTTGCCTTTGCCTTGGAGTCATCCTTCTTGGATTCTTGTCTCTTCCAATAGTCTTTCTTGAGATGACCAGTTTTGTTATAGTGCCAACATTTTAATTTACTATTTCTTCCCTTCGATTTAGACCTGGAAGTACCTCTTGACTTTTCCCCTTTCTTCTTGGATCGACCTCTAACAACCAAATCTTCTGGCGAAGAGGTTTCAATACTGGTTTTCTTCCTTAATTCCTCAGACAATAATGCTCCAACAACATTGTAAAATTCCAAAGTATTAGTTGTACTAAGGCTAATGGAAGAAACTACTTGACCCCAAGACTCAGGTAAAGTACATAAAAGATTCACCGCTTTATCTTCATTGTCAATTTTAACATCCATACTACTTGACTGGAAAATAAGAGTGTTAAAAAAATTTAAATGATCTGCAATCTTCGTACCTTCTTTCATTCTCATACCATATAGCTTTCACTTCAAGTAAATTATGGTTATCACTGATTTGGTCATATACATACTTTCTAATTTGTTCCACAAGCTTGTTGTTGATGTTTCTCCAATAATGTTAAACAACACATCATCCACAAGACATAAACGGATTGTGCTTAGTGCTTTGGCATCTAGATCCTCCCATTGATCATCTGTCATGGTGAGGGGTCTTTTCCTTTTCCTATCTAAAGCTCTCTGCAACCCCCGATGAACTAATAAATACCGCATATTTAACTTCCAAAGTTCAAAATTGTTTTTACCATCAAACTTTTCAATCTCAAACTTCGTGCTAGACATTTTTGAATTTTGTTTGAATAACTTTCAGCACAAAAATAAACAGCACCCCAAAAAATAAGCAGCACTTTATTTCTTCTCACCCAAATTCTCTCATCCCAAATAAACCTCCAGACTGTAACTCTTTGTAAAAATGGAATGGCTCGATTTATATATATATATATATATATATTTCAAACTTCCAAAAAAAATTAGCATCGTTTTATTTTCTCAACACAAAAGACAAGAATCCACTTTTCTTAAAATATTATGGGCTTGGTCTCATTTTTATCCATCATTTAAATATTATATATATCATCAAACTTATAGGAATACTTCACTTACATGCATACTATCAACAAACTTATATGGAAACTTCTTCCACGACGATCTCTAGTAATGAGCCTCTAGCAGTGAGCTACACAATATCCAACAACGAGCTACACACGGTGGGTAGAGGTAATGATGTGTAGATAGAGAAACTCGAGGTGCAGACAAAGAAACTCCTTCACACATCTTCTCTTCTCTTTGGCGACTGCAAATAGATCCTTTCTCTTCACACGATTATTCCCAACTATTCTTCCAAACTGCTTGCAGCAGTTATTCACTGAGTGTTGGTGACGAATGCATCTTCTTGGTGGGAAAACAAGAGACTACCTCCAGTGTTAAACTCACACGGAGTCACTTTCTCTGACATATCACTCATTCCTCCAGCATTTGGTCTCCTTCAACATTCAATCTTCTAGCAGGTGGTATCCTCTAGCATTCAAACAACATGTCTCTCCGATAATCCAACTTTGATACCACTTGTTATATTTCAGAGACAAATTAAATCAATCCAGACAATTAACAGCACAATTTAACACCAGCATTTCATGTGGTAAAACCTCAAAGGGGAAACATCCATGGGAAAATTATTGAAGCTCATTAATTAATAAGGAGATATTATAAGATGGGTTTCAATCTCACATACAACTCTCTACATTGCACAGCCCAACCATGCACTATATACTTCATGAATTTAGTTACATGAGTAAACCATTGTCAATTATGCTCATTATGAGAAAATTCTCGTAAACATTCGTAATGAGAAATTTTCCATAAACACATTAGTTCAGTTCTCATTTAACACTTTAAACATTCTATTACATATTAAACATATTCTTTGGTTACAGTTAACATAATATATAACAAGTAACCCTTTAATGTACCTGATCTCCTAGGCATAAATCGTTCTGAGTCGAAAAACATGAAAACAGGTACATATGTAAAAGAAACAAGGTTAGATAGCTATAATAATTACGATAATAAAATAAACCTTAATTTATAAAACATGTACATATGTAAAATGACTCCACCATACTATCTTCCGAGAATTGGTTTAATTTCTTTCCACAAATGGAATAGACTCCCTGCAGCCACAACTTTTCAATTGTGTTAATTCAATATAAACATTGTACTATAAATAAATTACTATATTAACAACATGCACTACATAGTAAGCTTGAAACCAGTTAAAAATATTTCCATAATCAAAAGTTAGGGATTATGGATTACAACTCTAGTCTAAATAGATGAAGCGATTGAAAGCCTAACTACGAATTTCCTCCCAACCATTGGTTCAATTTGGCTTATGTTTGAGTACCTAGAGCCACCCCCAACCTAGGTGACAAATCCACTAAGGCAATGTTAAGATATAAATCCCTTCAAAAAGCATACAATGACCTGGTTATTAGCTCATATCCCAATCTCAATCTTAACAAGGTAGGGTTTTAACTTTATAAACTGATCTTTAAAGAACGTCCCTTTCCAATAATGCTAGGGGTAATAAAAACTTATCCATAAAGCATAAAAAATTTACTACCCCAAACAAAAAAGATATTAGTCCTCAAGAGGTAAAAGGATAAGCAAGTTGACTACGATACCTATAGATTAATGAATCGATTTATCGTTAAGATACTGTAACTCTTTTCCTTCAAACATAATCAATACAAGCAATAGGGCCAAACACATATAAACGCAGACCATGGAACCATATGCAGATATTTTTAGATGTGTATCCTATATTTACTCAAGCATTCTACAGGACAAATTCAAACACTTGGGAAATGTTGCAAAGTCTAGATCTGTAAAATCTATCAACACAGACATGAAGTATAGCCTAGATCGGAAGCATATAACAAACAAAATAAGTGAACACCATGAATGAGTTTTCCTCATGCTACGATGACCATCCAAAAATGCAAGCATTGATACTTATATCATGATCCATACATACACAAACCTCATACTACTTATGGCATACATTGGCCATGAATTGCACCAGATCAGGAATTCGTATTGAAATTATGTACTATCATTGTCCACTAGAGGCTGGTAAGAAAGATGTTGGTTTGGAAGAGAGCCATCCAAATATTACCTAATGTTTGTGGTTCTTCAATATCTAAAGGAGATCAAAGTCGATGTCAAAGGCCAAATCATCCAGTAGCAATGGCACCCAAAAGGCTCGCCCCCTTTCAAGAGAGACATGAATCTTAAATACCAAACCCTTTGGATCCCAACAAGACAAATGGTGGAGAAGTGCTCACATGTTTCCTTTCCAATGGGGAGACAACTCCCATGATTCTCTCCAAGGAGAAATCGCATGACCAGTTTCAATAACTCTTAATGCTTAGGTTTCCCATGTATCATTCGACTATCATGAGGCCATACATAAATATACTCGAGTATCTCTAGGGTTTTCTTCAATATATATATGTATATACATATAATAATGAAATTCATTTTAAAATATACTTATACATGTTTATTGTTTTCCTTACCTTCAATAAGGTCGTTATGAGGTGGGGGTGACCTCCACCTTCTTATGCTTCATTTAATTATAGTATCATTTGTCTCAGCTTCCACAAAATTCCATTAGGTAATCCTATATGCATAGGGTTACTAAACATTTAGTCTTGTCCTAGCCCAAGTGGTTAAGGTGTAAAGTATGGTAAGGGAGGTCATGTGATCGACCCCATATGGAGGCCCTTTTCAAAGTATAAACTTAACGTAATTCCCAAACACAAGGGTCTAGTGTTTAACCACTAACTAGGTGTAATGTCTTCTATCATAACTCAATTTTGAAAGTTTCGACCATCACCATTATCAATAGGCATTTTTCACCTTTTAAAAAAAGTTTCATCAATCATAGTATATTCTTCAATTTAAATAAACTATTAAAAAGTTCCATTAACTTTGATAACGTTTATTTGACATAATTAAATGCATGTATGTTATCTTTAATTCATTTTGATAAATGGAGATCTCATCCACACTTTTATGACCGTGTAATTTACTATTACTGACTTTTACGTCTAAGGTGAAGATTTTTAACTCACTTCCCTTTTAGTATTCCATCGAAAATATAATGATGCTAGGTTATAGTTACTATATCCCCCAAGATTCATTCATTACTTACCTTTCCCCCTAGTGGATTCATCCGTAATCGTTCTTTAGCCTTGCCAAGCTTTCAGCCTCCTAACCCTATCACTTGCGACCACAATTTTTATGAAGTTATAATCGGTACTTATAGTTCCATTTAATTACACTTCGTACTTTAGTTTGAGGTAGTAAGGGGATGTTACATCATTTCACCCTTATAATTAACACCGTCATCAGTGTTTCATGTTCATCAAAGCCTTGTCTCCATCCCCTCTTTAGGTTCTCATTGCTTACCTTCGCATCCTTTGTGATATCTTCCAACTTTGTTGTACTTTAACACGTTCTCTTTTGAAGATGCATTCTTCACTGTAATTTTCAGGAGAAAGTCTTCTTTAGTCAATTATTGACATATTGTTTCAAGTACTATTCCTTATAAGTGTCTTTCTGGTTCTTTAAATGTCCTCCATCCAAGCAAGCACTCGCAGTGCTAACATTACTCCGATTACTGATCTAAGCTACCTAACACAAGGATGATACCCTTCTTTGGGTGTATCTCCTAGCTATTTTATTCATGGTGCTTCAACAAGCTTGGGATTTTCCTTTGTCGGACACCATAATACCTAGAGGTTATTCTCTTCACGGAATCCCCACTCTTGTTGTCACATACCCATATTACCTGAAAAGATTCTCCAAGTGGCAGCATAAATTTTTTCACCTTCTACTACATTTAATCTCATCAAATCAAATTAAAATCATTTTTACTTAACCATAACCATTATTTTAAGATTAGGAACCTACAATGTACAATCACATAATGCAAATACTATAATAATGCGACAATATTAAATTAATCATATGATCAAACAAGTTACAATTTAGAATTTCCATTTAGTTATTGCACTATATGGTGTACTCGGTCCCCTTACATACCATTACCAATGATCCAGACGTAGTCTCCTATTTGACTGAGGAGAAACAATAGGGTTAGATGATTGGACATGTTAAAGAAAATCTAATCTATAAAGTATGCACCTGTATGAACTGATTTATTGTACACTTGTCTTTTAGGAGTTATTCCAAGGATTTTCAACCAATGAAAACACAACTTCTACAACAATGATTTTATATAACTCAACATGCATATTAGTACTAGATTTCAATCTATAAATCCAAGAGTATAAGTTTCATAAACAAGATAATTTAAAACCCCAAAAAAATATAGATGTTAAGGATACTTTTCTTATCTTGGGCGACTGAAAACGTGTCCATGACTTTCCTCCCAACTGTAGGCCTCCTTTGACGTATGTTTACCCATCTAAAGCCACCCCTGAGCTAGGCGACGAATCCACTAAGGTTCGGAAGACAGTTAACTCCTTTGTAAAGCTTTTATGACAATGTATAAAATTTTGACCTCTTGGTATTACAAGGTGTTACAGGTATAACCCCTTTACCGTGTACTTTAGGTTATATATCGCATACACTTATTTACACAAGTCACGATCCTATTGCTAAAATCCTATAATATACTATTGTTTGCTTAAGGTAAGTTTCATACATACACTTATTCATGGAAATATTTCCAATATATAGACATCTAGTCATGGTATTATAAAACAAGGGATTTCAAATAGTAATGTTTATAACAACCACAAAGTATTGAGCATCATGAATGAGTTTCCCTCATTCTATAATGGCCTTCAAAAAGTGCCGACATTGACACTCATACATTGTAGATCCGATTCAATGTCGACATTTCATAAAAGTAACGCATACAATCCTTATGGATCTTATTTGAAACCATAGGTAGAGATGGAAATGTTTTATATCAATACAAAGATAATTGATTGCAAAACGAGTTGCATAGGCTAAGATCCAGACAATATCAAAACGCAGTCAACCAGATCTCAAGACATTTATATAAGAACATAGTCAACAAGATCTCAAGAAATTTAAATAAAAACACATTCAACCATATCTCAAGACATATAAATAAAAACGCAGTTAATGTGGACTTGGACTTACAACAATTGTTCTATAAGTCTGATACAGGAAAATCGTAATCAAGTTCAGATATTTTAAATCACATTCATGTGACTAAATTGATATTTGAGATCAAGCTTAGATCTATCCAATCACACATATATAAGGTATATTAAATTAAACCCTGGGCTTGTATCCAGAGAAAACGCTAGATCATTTAAATCGCAGGTGTATGCAGACATTGTAAAACACAGGACACATCCTAATCCAAACACAATAGACATGTTATCTTAGGCATATGCATACATTAAAATTGTAAATATCTATTCACAATCTAGAGATCGCATAACAATTTGATATTTATAATACATTGATCGAATCTATTCTATCTAACAACATATAATGAAAAAGTATATTTGGGATTGTAGACACTGATTCTGTAATTTATATTCAGACCCTAGTGATTCGGTATTTAGAATACAATGTTGGATCTATAGTTTGTATAAGTGCATTTTTCCTTCTGTTCGAAAGAGAGCTTTCGTATATGTGCATGTATACCTTTCGTAAATGCGCATATACAGAAGGAAAAATGCGCATATATGGAAGGTAGAAATGTGCATATACGGAAGAGAACCTCTATATATGTGCATTTTTCCTTCCTTAAATGTGCATTTAAGGAAGGCAAAATGCACATTTACGGAAGGCAAAATGCGCATATACGGAATGTCTCTTTTGTATATGTACATTTATCCTTCCGTATATGTTCAGTTTTCCTTCTGTAAATGCGCATATACAAAAGGCAAAATGCGCATTTAACTTATGTATATGCACATTTACGAAAGGTAGAAATTCCCATTTACGGAAGCTCTCTTATGTATATGCGCATTTTTCCTTTCGTAAATGCGCATATACGGAAGAGCTTCCATATATGCGAATTTTTCCTTTCATAAATGCGCATATACGGAAGAGCTTCCATATATGTGCATTTTTCCTTCTGTAAATGCACATATAATCAATGACTATCTCCCAAAATTGTAGTTCACAGCCTTTATTTTGATTCAATATTTCTCACTCCCCTTTTCAACACTTTACACACTCTCAAAACTTTTCGTGCTCATATTTAGCGTTTGACATACTATTCCTTTTCACTTCACCTGCACACGCTTTCTTTTCTAACACATAATGATCTAAAATTTGACAAATGCATAATTTCAAAGTTCAAAATTAGTTAATCAATATATTATACTCAAATTACATGTTTTTTATTCTTTAACCAAATCTATACCAACTTTGACCAAATCTATGGTATACATATTTTATCATATTTAATACCCTTACTACTTTACTTGAATCAAACATCAACAAATACTAAACTCGCTATGGGTAGTGTTGTACCCAAGTGAATAACATCAACATAAATGCTTAACAATAAAATTATATGACTAAAAGTTTACAAAATATCACTATCAATAAAATATGAAATATGTCACTCGTAAAATAACACCAACTATGTATATATATCTATATATAGATATAGATATAAACAATTAATTGATATATGAAAATCTTAATTTAAAATAAAATATATAACCAAAAATTTACAAAATATCACTATCAAAAAAATATGAAATGTGTCACTAGTAAAATAACACCAACTATATATATAAACAATTAATTGATATATCAAAATTTTAATAGTCATATTTAAAATTCATGGATTAAGTGGACATGGACATAAACATTTAAATTATTGCACACCATTTAAAAAAATGTGCACATCAAATCGTATGTCAGGGAATGGAACAGATGGCTCCCGGAGCTTATGCATGGATCTATGAGCTGATAGATAGCCTCTGCACATGGACGAAAAAAGCGCACTCGTAGCGCACTTTGAGTGGACTTTGGGGTAATGATGAAGGCCTTGTTTAAAAATGTAGCACAGCCTAGGTCTGCCCAAAGCCTTTTGACATTTCTATCAGACATTACCGTGACCAAAGGAGACTGTACCTTAAATGTTTAGTGATTAAAATGTTTTCCAGGTTATTGTTTGAAGTACACTGAAACAAGGATCCATTCAAAATTTCCATGTGCTTGAACTGGGGGTTTAAGCTCCTATGATGTCATCTAAGAGCGTGCTTCGTAGGGAGTTTTCTTAGTGCATGTGCAAAGCCTAAAAGTCTTTATGAATTTGCAGCTCAATGGATAAAACCACTTATACTATGAAACAAGAACTATATACTATGAACGAGAAATCTACCCATAAAAACGATGATTTTTGCAAAAAAACACCAAAAACACCCCCCAAATAGAAAAATGTTGATACCAGTATACACGTTTTTTTTTAGGGTAAAAAATAGAGCCATGGACTAAACATCCCATATTGTTGTTTAACAAAACTTTAAAATCAACCTTAAATTGGAAAAAAAGAAAAATTCTCGAAGAGATAAATTACAACTTTCTGGAAAATTGCATATTAAAGAAAAAACAAATTTCTCTAATAATTTCACCATTATAACCATATAGAAACAAAGAAATTATGATGTGATTCATAATGAGATAATATATTAGACCATACAAGAACAAATGGTTCATATCNTTCTTCCAAGCATTGAGAAGAATCAACATCTCTACTATGTCGCCTTGCATTATGAATCTCTGTAGATGATTGCAATAACAATAAATTTGAAGCATACATTTAATGACTTGGGATGAATTTCAAAAATTCCAAACCTGATGAAGGCCCCCATTCTGTGCTAGTTGAGTACTTCTTGCCCCACAATAGTTTTTTTCAATCAATCTTTTTTATACGAAATTGATGCTGAAAACTAATGTNACTGCCTCTTCAAATTCATCCATGGATTATGACACCCCATCATCAGAAACTCCTGTAGAGTTTCAATTAAAAAAATCATACTAATAAAAAGCATCTACACTACTTCTTCAAATTCATCCATGGATTCTGACACCCCATCAGAATCTACATTTTCTATAGA
>LPNX010385413.1:228281-260767 GCA_001517045.1 Pseudotsuga menziesii | reverse complement strand
ATCAACCATTTTTGAAACGGGGGTAAAAATAGCTACTAAAATTAGGAGAGAGAAAAACGAGAACTGTGTCGAGTTCTTGTTTCATAGTATAAGTGGTTATAACTCTCACCCATCAATGGATAGCTCTCCCCCATGAACTGTCGATGTGAAGTGTGTGAAATCCATGTGTTTTAGACAATATAGGATATCTTGTAGGACACATGTAATGTCCTCTTTTTGGAATTTTATTAAAATGCCCAATTTTCCAATTTTTTCTCAATTTTTGCTCTTGACTAGTTTTGATGTCTAGACCTCCAAATTGACCCAAATTCTTCCAAATTTTCTCTGAAGGTACATGACTGGTAATATAACTTAAATATAATTCTCATGTATGTTTTTTGACCTCCCAATTACATCTACAAACTTGTTTAATGTTCTGCTCAAAGTAGGATCCTTTACTAGCAAATTGGGCTCCAAATCCCCCCGGGTAATTGCCGGAAATGGCTTCACAAATGATCCCAAAGTATCTTGAATTTACTAACAGAGGCTGGTTATGTGTAAGGGACCTTTTCAAATTCTCATATGCATCATGGTTCAGTCTATGCAGTCTGTTATGACTCTTTCCAAAACAACTCCCAAGTCATAATTTCAACCCTTGGGGAAAATGCACCAAATCTTCTCCCAATGTAATAAAAATGAGTAAAATAGCTTCCAATGATTAAGTAATGAACATGAGACATGAAATACACATTAACTACAGTCCATAAATCATATATTTTTCATATATACATTCCTCCATTTTAAATAATAAGCAATACCATGGCATATATCAAAATGGAGTGGAAATGGTCATTATTTGCTCATTAAAAGTCATTTTGACATAAAAATATTGGGAATTTAGACTTGAAACTTTATGATAATGAATAAAAGAGAATATTAAATTGACTAAAATCATAAATGGACAATTAAAGGCTCTCCCAATTCGAAATCATCAGCATGACAATGGTTCACAACAAGATAGTGGGGAAATGACACTATTTCTTCATTGTTCAACATTTTTACATTAATTATTTTGGGTATTTCGACCTGAGAGTATTCTGAAAATGAAATATAGAGAATATACATCATAAAATAATATAATTATCATTATAATATTCCCCAAATCTATCAATAGCTCACCCAAAGCGTAATCCCTCCATTGGCATGAATATGGTGTGAAAATTGGAAATAGTTGAGAGAGAGTGATGCAATAGAAGACTCCACATTATTTCCCGTATATTACACCTAAAATTAAGACTCCATTAAAGATCCATGAAATACCTTAGTTTCCTTTCCAAACACCAACTAGGATGGGAATCGTTCACCCTCGAAATTGGCTTAAGCAAGAAAACTAGTCATCGTGACTAGCTCTCACAATTCACAAATGAGCAAAAGATCCTTCTCATGGATGATGCTTGTATTTTATAATCATTATTGGTATTATAAGTTTCCAAGTCCATCTATAAACCAAATCCAAGTCGAATTGGTGTGGCTGCTCATGCTATGCCAAGTGGTCTCTCTCTTCACCTTCCTTCTTCTCCCAAATTTGAGTAGGAGCCTCTTGGCCTTCTCCAACTCTCAATTTTGACCTCCAATATGCTCTATTCAGGCATAACATGTCAATATTTCAGTATTACAGCCTTAATATCTGACTTGGGTCATAACTGTCATAGAATCTCCATCATTGGTGTCATGGTTGTCATAAATGTAGGGGAATCTATCCAAGTGTCCATGAAACTCCCATTTGGCTCTTCCTCTCCCATGTAAGTTAAAATTCATCCCAAATTATACCTATGAAGTATATGGACAAGTATATTAGCCTTATAATATATACAAAAACATTAGGCTTCCCATATATTCGAATTTGCAAGAGAAAGATACCATTTAACATAGGAATTCTAGCTAGTGTGGGCCCCATAGTCTCCATGTGTCTTCATGATCTATTTCCACTTCCATTTCTATTGTATTTATTTAATAATATAAATTATTAAATATTTATCCCCTTCTAATGTCTAAATATCATTTATTATCCCCCTTGTTCCAAATCTCAAAGCTTCCACCCCTAACCTAGGAAACTAGTGATTTTCCTCCTTGGCAATTATTTGACTTTTAGCATCCATTTGACAATTTTCATGAATATGGAAAATGTGATTTGGACATTGTGACCCAATTCCAAATTTGGGACATTACAAATCCTCCCTTTCCAATATTTCTTGTCCTCAAGCAATTCCAAACATGGTTGTTGAAGAAGCTGCTTTCTGTATGATTCTTTGAAGTTGCCACTGAGTTGCCCACCTTGAGTCTTTGAGATTCCATGAAGATTTCAAAGAGAAACCACCATGCTTGATGCTACACTAATATGATTAACATCACCTTTTTAAATGGGGAATCCATCTCCCGCACTGCTTTTTTCCCAAATAATTTGAAATCAATGGGACTAAAAACTATCCCAAGGTCCCATTTCTTGCATTTCACTCCAACAATTAAGAGTGCTCTCCAACCCATACAATTTGGAAAGAGAATTATTGGATCCCATTTTCTTGTATGCATTCTTCCAAACATCATGATTTCATAATGTATATCATCAAAGTATATAAAAACATAATAAGAATGAACATCAAGGAGGCACTGCCTCACCAAGAAATCATGAAAGTGATTATACCTCCCAATGAGTAGACTACCATTTTCCAAGTACATACATGCTTCAAGTGACCAATAAAATATTCTTCAATGACATAGGTGAGGATCCCATGTCCTATAATGTTGCTCCCAAATAATTTAATATGCATCAAAATAATAATCAGTCATTTTTTCTTTCATCCAAGAAGTGAATGAAGAACCTCCACCAAAATATGAACCAAATACGGAGCAAATAAAACATGAAGACTTCAAGTGGCTCAAAGAAGTCTCATCAATACACTCATGAATATGTATATCATCATGTAACATCAGAGGATGTGTATTCCAATAATAATGTTCTTCAATCACATATCTCTTCACCCAAGTGTTGGATGAATTTCCTCCAACATCAAATGAACCAAGTGTTGAGAAAGAAAAACCATGAGTCTTCAAGTGACTCAAATGAACATGATAGGTGCACCCATGTAGATGTGTATAATCATAATGTAAAAAAGGATGCTTATGCAAATGTAAATAAGATGGTTCTCTAATAATTCCATCATCAAAAGGAGAAATATAATTTCCATGCTCTTCATGTGGCACCATCAAAAAGAAACCTTTCACCCATACTTCATTAGGATGACTGCTGCAAAATTTAGAAGTGTAGGATGTAGGAGAAAGAACCAACTCACCCAAATAATCAGTAAGTGAAAAATTGTCATAATGTGAAGTATCCATAGGGGTAGGATTATTCACCTCCCTATAAAATGCAAAAATTTCCTCATGGGTTGGTTCCAAGGTGGTGGAATTATGCACTTCTTCAAAAATTGTGTAACCATTTTCAAGAGGCAACTCAAGTTCCTTTTCCACCATTACTAGTGATTGGATATCATCACCATAATCCTCAAGCACATCAATAAACTTCAATTTTTCATGTTTCTCATGATCCATCATGTCATGAGAATCCTCCAAGCAATCTACCTTATGAACATCTAAAACATCAGAGGAAAAACAAGTGTCTTGCAACTTTTCAAGAAGTTGCTCATTTTGAATTGTGAGCTTATCAATAACTTCATTATTCTTCAAGTAGGATTCATGTAACCATTAAATAAGCTCAATGACATTTTTTCTATCAAAAATCAAAGACATGAAATTACCTTTGATGTTACACATTGCTCTTTGGATCTTCTCCATGTCTTCAAGGAAGGATGGATCTTCCAAGGAAGTAGCTCTCCAACTAGAATTTGATACCAATGCTTGAGTGTCATGGAGTATGCTAAGGGCCTCTTGGATATTATTTTCATTCATCTTTAAGGACCCTTTAAGAAAATGAGGCTCTTGCAAATAAACCTCATCATCTTCTTCCTTCTTGCTTGGACCAACTTCATGAATCTCAAGTGGTGATGAGGAAGTTGATCTTATTTCTTCTTCAACTTCTACAAGGTATTCATTTTCAGGTTTAATGGAAGTTTGTCTTGCAGCAACACTTTCAAAATTGATCTCTATGTCACCAACATAGAGGTGTGAGCACCCATTAGTAGGTACTCCTTCATAGTTCAAGAATCCATCAGTAGATTCCCTTTGGTCCATGTCCATAGTAGAATTTGTTTAAGAATGATATTAAATATTTTCAAGGTACTCTTCTTCCTTCTCATGTGACATTTCCTCATATTTTTCAAAGTCATTTGGGAGTGAATTTCGATCCTCTTCATGTATGCATTTTATTCTTCATCACCCACATGGCCTAATGAATTTCTTAAATTAATATATACCATCCATAACTTAAATAGGTTCCAAGACCATGCTCTAATACCACTGTAATGTCCCCATTTTGGAATTTTATTAAAATGCCCAATTTTCCAATTTTTTCTCAATTTTGGCTCTTCACTATTTTTGATGTCTAGACCTCCAAATTGACCCAAATGCTTCCAAATTTTCTTTGAAGGTACATGAATGATAATATAACTTAAATATAATGCTCGTGTATGTTTTTTTACCTCCCAATTACATCTACAAACTTGTTTAATGTTCTATTCAAAGTAGGAGCCTTTACTAGCAAATTGGGGCTCCAATTTCCCCCGGGTAATTGCCGGAAATGGCTTCACAAATGATCCCAAAGTCACTTGAATTTATTAAAAGAGGATGGTTATGTGTAAGGGACCTTATAAAATTCTCATATGCATCATTTTTTAGTTTATATAGTCTGGTATGACTCTTTCCAAAACAACTCCCAAGTCACAATTTTGACCCTTGGGGAAAATGCACCAAATCTTCTCCCAATGCAATAAAAATGAGTAAAATGGATTCCAATTCTTAATTAATAAACATGAGACTTGAAATAAATATTAATTAAATTCCATACATCATAAATTTATCAGATATACATTCCTCCATTCGAAATAATAAGCATTACCATGGCATAGATAAAAATGGAGTGGAAATGGTCATTGTTTGCTCATTAAAAGTCATTTTGACATACAACTCTTGGGAATTTAGACTTGAAAATTTATGAGAATGAATAATAGAGAATATTAAACTTATTAAAATCATAAATTTATAATTAAATGCTCTCCCAATTCGAAATCATCAGTAGGACAATGGTTCACAACAAGATAGTGGGGAAATGACACTATTTCTTCATTGTTCAACATTTTTACATGAATTATTTTGGGTATTTAGACCTGAGATTATTTTTAACATGAAATAAATAGAATATAAATCATAACATAATATAATGATAATTATAATCTTCCCCAAACAGATCAATAGGTCACCCAAAGCGCAATCCCTCCATTGGCATGCATATGGTGTGAAAACTGGAAATAGTTGAGAGAGAGGGATGAAATAGAAGAATCCACATTATTTACTATATATTACACCTAAAAATAATACTGCATTAAATATCCATGAAATACCTAAGTGTCCTTTCCAAACACCAACAAGGATGGGAATCTTTCACCCTCAAAATTGGCTTAAGCAAGAAAACTAGTCATCCACTAGCTCTCACAATTCACAAATGAGCAAAAGATTATTCTCATGGCTGATGCTTGTATTTTATAATCATTATTGGTACTCTAAGTTTCAAATTCCATCCATAAACCAAATCCAAGTCGAATTGGTGTGGCAGCTCATGCTATGCCATGTGGCCTCTCTCTTCACCTTCCCTCTTCTCCCAAATTTGAGTAGGAGCCTCTTGGCCTTCTCTCACTCCCAATTTAAACCTCCAAGATGCTCTATTCAGTCCTGAAATGTTATTATGTTAGTATTTCATCCTTTATATCTGACTTGTGTCAAAACTTTCATAGAATCGCCATCATTGGTGTCATAGATGTCATAAATGTAAGGGGAATCTAGCCAAGTGTCTATGAAACTCCCATTTGGCTCTTCCTCCCCCATGTAAGTTACAATTTATCACAAATTTGACCTATGAAGTATATGGACAATTATATTAGCCTGATAATCCATCCAAAAACATTAGGCTTCCAATATATTTGAATTTGCAAGAGAAAGATACCATTTAACATAGAAATTCTAGCTAGTGTGGGCCCCATAGTCTCCATGTGTCTTCATGCTCTATTTCCATTTCCATTTTCTCTTGTATTTATTTAATAAGATCAATTATTAAATATTTATCCCCTTCTAATGTCTAAACATCAGTTATTATCCCCCTTCTTCCAAATCTCAAAGCTTCCACCCCCAACCTAGGAAACTAGTGATTTTCCTCCTTGGCAATTATTTGACTTTTAGCATCCATTTGACAACTTTCATGAATATGGAAAATGTGATTTGGCCATTGTGACCCAATGCAAAATTTGGGACATTACAACACTAATTCTACTTCCACTGGTTGATGATTGGCTTTACTTGTGGAATTATATTTTTGGGATCCGTTTGTTTGCTTAAGCCAAGTCACTTGTTTAAAAATACGTTTTCAATGGAGTTGTTCAAATATGCGACCATTATCGTCTCTCCTCCTACATTCCTATATTACATAAAACAAATTGTTTAAACTTAGTTTGGGCCCTCTCCCATCATGCTACAAACTCTCATATAGGCTCCACACATGAATTTTAGAAGAGGGCGGCCCAAGCCCAACTTTGATGATGTAACCCGGGATGAGGTCGCATTTTACCACACATGAATTTCAAAAATATTGGTCTCCATTGTTATGACGTACAAATTTTAAACAACAGTTAATCCAATCAAATTTAAATTGATATTGCGTAGAGTGATTTTATTTGCGAATAATATAGTAGATTTGACAATGTATCAGAGTTTTGTCATGATTATGGTTAAGCTCGCTTGGAGCGAACTCAGAGGGCGCATTTTATACTCATGTGTGGAGGCTAACAACATGACAACATCACATCAATTGGTATAGAGTAGGAAATCGCCCTATCATGTTCATGCATATGGCCAATCCTATCTAGGCCATCCAACCCATCTTCGTACAACTAGCATTTTAAAGTTTAAATTTTATATAAGCGATAAATTTAATTTTGAATATGCTTATGATTTTACAAAACATTTCCAAACCAAGGTGAAGCATGAAAATTCAGATAAGACTGTGGTAACGATAAGCGTCTAGGAAGATTCCTTCTGCAATTGCAATTTTTTAAAGTGTTGGCTAAACAACAAAATAGGTAAAATGCAAATAGACAACTCCAAACTTGTTGCAAAGATAGATCTATTTCAAAATTAATTGGAGTTATGGAGACCAATTCAAAGCGCTCAGGCTCGGATAGGATCTATGTTGTTGATATGCAAATCGAGCCGAGTTGTTGATGGTCTTGCTGAATATAGTAGTTATTCTGACTTAATTGAGATACCTGCATAGGAACAAGTAACTAACGATGAACCTTGCGGTGTTCATTTCTTGTATTTTCGGCATCCAGGATTTGTTCAGGTAGGGGACAGATTGTATTTCTTTGTGAGAGACTATATTTCTTTGTGATATATTTTTACCTTCATAGACTTTGGTTATGTGACCTGAATACCTTAAGATGAAGCGATACAACAATGGGATACGATGGATACTACCATCATATCCTGATATTTCTAATTGGACTTGGTGGGTTGAAATCGAGGAGCACAGTGACACGCAATTGTGGAAATGCTTCTGAGATAGAATGGGTATAACTGAAAAAAAAATTTCCATGCATAAATGGTGAGTGGCAAACTCAAAATATGAATTCAAAGTTTGGGATGACATTGTGCTGCCAAGAGATGTAGTCCAATGTGAACTTCTTGATTGTACAGCGGTTAATGCTTCCCCTCTGCTTGTTGTATCCAAAATTGTTCTTGATTATATCACTCTAAATTGACCATTATCATGAAGTTCCATAGATTCAAAATATTGAAACTAATCGACAATATTGTCTCTTTTTCAACAGTCTCCTCCTTCATGAAGTGCAGCCCAAATATTTATACCAAATTGCATATGAGATGACCAGGGGCATTTAAAACCCTCAAGGGAAAGTTTTACCATTCAGACAATTGCACTCACTATATCTAACTCGTAGAGATTCTGCTTGGAAACCCCAAAAAAATATGCTTCCCCGTCATAAGAGGTAACTATGACAATTAAATGAATTATCCAGAGCCCTTGATCTAGTGGTACACTAATCATATAAATATTTTTATCTTCATCATCATAATCATGGTGGTCATTGGGTTTTTTATGACCATCTATAGACGCAAAGTGGAGATCTTTGAAGCGAGAAATGCAAAGGTTCTTTTTTTTTACCCATACAACTTTCAAGATTAAAATTGTGTTGTATAAATCTGTTGGAAATATTAATCACTCATAGATCCGTACCTGACACTCAGCCGACTCTGTCAGAGTTTGTATCAGTCAAGATCTTTTCGGTCAGTTTGACAAGAGGGAAGAGTCCATGATTCGGCATTGTAAACCAGTCGAGTTTATTTATGAAGCTAAGTTGTTAGGTAGATAGTTATTATAGTCTGTAATGGAGAGTCAGTTGATTAATGTAGAATAAATTTTCAGGTTGAGTATAAATAGAAGAAGAAGATTGTAAATTAAGTTAGTCACTAGAAACAATAGAGATATAGAGGAACTCTAGGGTGAGAAAAGAGACCAATTGAAGCTCAATATTCTATGTATGTGATTCAGTCGAAGAGCCAAAGCTCTATAAAAGGATTAGTCCGTGAACTGACAAGTCTGAACAAACAAGTTTGTAATACCTTTGTTATTTCCGCACAAGTTCTATATAATAATAAATAGTTTATGGTTGAATGCATGTTTATTTAGACACACAATATTTCCATATTTACTTGTGTAAATGTCTTTCATAATTACAGTTGAGTGAAAGAACAAGAACCCATAAATTCCTCACTCTGTGAAAGTTCCAGGCTTTACTGCACATTGGTCGACTCAAGTATTCCTACATATTTGGGTATATGTTTTATAAGTTATGTTGGATTTGTTATTGTGTCCATTTTTACTTCATCTTACTCACATGTGAAAATCATTTGTAATTTATTAAGTCTTTTAGACTAAGAAAAATACTCTATATATTTCGACTAAAACAAGACCAAAGTAAGTGAAGCAACAAGGTCGGTTGAGTAAGACGACCTCAGAGGTCATTTGAGTAAGCCGACTTTAGAGTTCAAAGAGGTCAGCTGACTTGAGAGTTCAAAGAGGTCAGCTGACTTAAGAGGTCAAAGAGGTCAGCCGACTTGTGGTTGAAGTAAAGTTACCGACAAGCTGTCAAATCAGTCGGTAGAACCTACAAGTAAGTCAAAGTAAATTAGTCAAGTCGAAAGACCGACCTAAGTTTATAAACTTGTCTAGTCAGGAGTTAGACAAGTTTCACCTAACAAGTAAGAAAGACAAAAAGAGGTTGGCATGAAAAAAATTAAATATTATTATTAACCGAGCGGTAAACTCAAGTTTTGTCGGCTCTATTTTGACTAATTGGTATCAAAGCAAGGTTTATATCAGAGCAAGGCTTATGAAAGAAATATTCTCTTAAAAAGGTGGAAAAATAAATTTCTAAGGAAAGTTAATTAAAAATTAAAAATGGCTTCCACTTATGGTTCATTGCAAACTCCAATTTTTACAAGAACGGATTATGAATATTGGTCTCTAACTATGAAGGCTTTGTTCAGAGGTCAATATGTCTGGGAGATATTCTAGCATGGTTTTGTAGAACCAACAGACATGACAGCATATAACAATCTCACATAGGCTGAGAAAGATGTCTTGAGGGAACAGAGGAAGAAAGATGGAAAGGCTCTGTTCTCCATACATCAAGCTATGCATGAAAGCATTATCCCAAGAGTAGCAACAAAAACAAATACTAAGCAAGGATGGGATACATTGGAGACCGCCTATCAAGGTTTGGATAAGGTGAGGACATCCAAGTTGCATATTCTAAGAAGAGATTTTGAATCTCTGTCCATAAAAGATTCAGAGACTGTAGGCATATTCTACAGCAGAGTTGTTGGTTTGATAAAACAACTGAAATCTCATAGAGAAGCCATTGAATACCAAAGAGTTGTTGAAAAAATACTTAGAAGTATTCCCCTAAGATTTGAAAACCTGATTGTGACCTTAGAAGAAAACACAGACATGTTGACATTTACTATTGATGAGCTACAAGATTCACTTATCAATCATGAACACAGACTCAGCGAAACAAAGACATCATTGAAAGGTGCATTCCCAACACAATCATCCATAAGCCATGGTACATGCATGGGGAGAAACAACTTCAGAGCCAGAGGAAGAAGTTCTTCTAGAGGAGGACAAGGTAAAATTCCTGCAAATGTCGGTGGTAGAAGAGAAAATCAAAACCCAAGTCAGCCAAGTGGTCATAGGTTTGATAAATCAAAATTCCAATGTCATTATTGTAAGAAATTTAATCATTATGCATATGAATGCAGGAAGAAACAATATCATTAAGGAAGGAAAATCCCAAATCAGTCGATCAACACCAACACTTCGACAAGTGCAATGTTAATGGCATCAACATCTCCACTTGAATGCAATGTTGTTCAAGAAAGTCCACATGACATATGGTACTTAGATTCAGGATGCAGCAACCGCATGACTAGTAATTTACACTTGGAAACAATGTCCAAGTTACTATCTTAGGAAAATGAATTATTTTTATTCTAACCAAATAGGGGGAGAGTAAGAATATGCCTGATGTCTATCATGTAGAAGGTCTGAAACATAATTTGTTGAGCATTGGACAGTTGATACAAAAAGGCTACAGAGTCTATATGGAAGATGATCACTGTGTGATCAAAGACAAGCATCCAAATGACCGGCTAATAATAAAAGTCCCAATGACAAGTAATCTCTTATTTCCATTGAGGATAGTTCCCAACATGAAAGGGAAGACAAAGACAGGAGTTGCATTCAAGGCAGAAAGTAAAGAAACAGTCGAGCTACTTGACAAGAAAGAAAATGGCAGCGCTAATTTGCAAGCTGCATTTTAGACAGAAGTTCAGGATGAATCCTGGTTGTGGCATTTCAAATTTGGACATCTGAATTTTGGTGGGCTGAAGCTACTGCACACAAATAATATGGTGAAGGGATTACCATTGATTGACAGACCAGAAAGGGTTTGTGAAGGCTGCATTTTTGGAAAGCAGCACAGAGAGACTTTTCCAATCGAAAAGTCTTATAGAGCACGCACACCACTTGAAATTGTGCACTCTGATATTTGTGGTCCAATGCAGACATCATCCATTGGTGGCTGCAAATATTTTCTAACTTTTATTGATGACTACTCAAGAAAAACATGGGTATATTTTCTGAAACATAAATCTAATGCATTTAGTTATTTTCAGCAATTCAAGGCACTCATGGAGAACCATAGTGGACACTGCATAAAGATCTTAAGGACCAACAGAGGAGGTAAATATGTTTCAAATGAATTTCTGAATTTTTGCAAGACCCATGGCATAGAAAAAAAAATCACTACACGGTATACACCTCAGTAGAACGTTATTCCCAAAAGAAAGAATAGAACCATCATGGAGATGGAACGCAGCATGTTGGCAGCGAATCATTTTCCCAATGAATATTGGGGTGAAGCAGTCGCAAATGCCGTATACATTATGAACTGGTGTCCAACAAAGAGTGTCAAGAACAAAGTTCCCCAATAAGCATGGATAGGAATGAATCATAGTGTTTCACGTTAAAAAGTATTTGGTTGTGTTGCATATGCTCATGTTCCATATGAGCTGAGAAGGAATCTATACAAGAAGGGACATAAATGTATTTTTGTCTGCTATTTTGAAGACACAAAAGCATACAAGTTGTATGATCCTGTCACAAGGAAAGTGATAATCATTTGAGATGTTCAATTTGTTGAGAATGAATCATGGGATGGAACCATTGACATATGTGTCAAGATTGTGTCGAATGTTGACAATGGCGATATGGAAGAGGAAGTGGTTCAAACACCACATGTAAGTCAACCGGTCACAGCACCATTGACTCCCATGACACGACAACATGGTTCAGCACAAGGACCATCAACACAAGTGGTAGCTCAAGTTACACCAACAATTACATCAAGAGGACAGAAGACTCCATCAAGAATTTCGTCGAGATCGACATCGACAACCAGTGACGACAAGAAATCTGCAGGAGATATATGAAGCTAGTACACCAAATTAATTCTTTCTCTTTGCATTATTTTCTCCTATATATGATCCACTAAAATTTGAAGAAGTTGTTGAAGAAGAAGTATGGGCACAAGCCATGGATGAAGAAATAGAGTGCATTGAGAAAAACCAGACATGGGAACTGGTTGATGTACCAAAAGAAAAAGATGTAATCGGTGTCAAATGGATTTATAAGACAAAGAAAGATGTTGATGGGAATGTGCAGAAGAACAAAGCAAGAATAGTATCAAGAGGGTTCACACAGCAACCCCGCATAGACTTCAATGAAACAGTTGCACCTGTTGCATGCATGAATACAGTCAGAATAGTTTTGGTCATTGCTGCACAAAACAAATGGCATGTTCATCAAATGGATGTCAAGTTTGCATTCTTAAATGGATATCTAGAAGAGGAAGTATATGTGGAACATCCACAAGGGTATGAAGTTCCAGGTCAAGAGCATAAAGTTTACAGGCTAAAAAAGGCACTCTATGGTTTGAAAAAATCTCCTAGAGCTTGGTACAGTCGGATTTATTCCTATCTCACTGAAAATGGATTTCACAGAAGTGAAAGTGAACCGACATTGTATACCAAAGTGAATGAGAAAGGTAAGGTGTTAATTGTCTTCTTGTATGTAGATGATTTAATATTTACTGGTGATTTTGGTACAACATATTTTAAAGAAGTAATGGAAAGTGAATTTGAAATGACTGATCTAGAGCTTATGAAGTTTTTTCTGGGCATTGAAGTTCAGCAGTTTGAAATTGGTATTTTTATATCACAGTCTAAATATGCAAGTGAAGTTTTAAAAATATTTAACATGTCTAATTGCAAGACATCCCCAACACTAGTAATAACAGGTTTAAAATTGAGCAAGGATGATGAAGGATCCATTGTCAATCCTACGCTGCTCAAAAGGCTTGTTGGCAACCTTATGTATTTGAAAGCGACAAGACCAGACATTATGTATGGAGTAAGTCTAATCTCAAGGTTCATGGAGTCACCAAAAGACTCACATTGGAAAGCAAGTAAAAGAATTTTGAGGTATGTAAGTGGCACAAAAGACCTTGGCATTATGTATTCAACCTCAGAAAATTTTAAACTCATTGGTTACACTAACAGTGACAATGGAGGCAGCGTAGATGACAGGAAAAGAACATCTAGGCACACATTTCATTTTGGTACAGGTGTTGTTTCATGGGCTTCAAAGAAACAACCCATAGTAACTCTGTCTTCAGCAAAAGCAGAGTATGCTGCAATGACAATTTCTACATGTGAAGTTGTCTGGATGAGGAGAATGTTAAAAGACTTGTCACAAAACCATCAAGAACCGACAACCATCTTCTGCGACAACAATTCAGCCATAGCATTATCAAATAATCATGTGTTTCATGAGAGAACCAAGAACATTGACACAAGGTTTCATTTCATAAGAGACTTGGTGAACAACAAAGAAATTTGTTTGGAATTTTGCAGGTCTGAAGATCAACTTGCAGACATCTTTACAAAACCATTGGAAAAGGATACTTTTCAGTATCTACATAGTTATCTTGGAATGACAAGTTCTGCACAGTGAACTCTGTCATAAATAGAGAATGTCTAAGCTCTGAAACATTTTTTAAATTTTGTTTTAAAATTATCCATCTACTCATAATTAAGGGGGAGTGTTGGAAATATTAATCACGCGCATATACGTACCTAAATCTCAGCTGAATCTATCAGAGTCGGTATCAGTCAAGATCTTGTCAGTCAGTATGACAAGAGGAAAGAGTCCACGATTTGGCAATGTAAACCAGCCGAATTTATTTCTGAAGCTAAGTTGTTAGGTATATAGTTATTACAGTCTTTAATGGAGAGTCAGTCGATTCAAGTAGAAGCAATTTTTAGGTTGCCTATAAATAGAAGAAGAAGATTGTAAATTAAGTTAGTCACTAGACACAATAGAAAGACAGAGGAAGTCCAGGGTGAGAAAAGAGAGAAGTTGAAGCTCAAGCTTCTATGTATGTGATTCAGTCGAAGAGCCAAAGCTCTGTAAAAGGATCAGTCGATGAGACGACAAGTCTGGACAAACAAGTTTGTAATACCTTTGTTATTTCCGCATAAGTTATATATATAAGAAATAGTTTATGGTTGAATGCATGTTTATTTGGCTACACAATATTTCCATATTTACTTGTGTAAATGTCTTTCACAATTACAGTTGAGTGAAAGAACAAGAACCCATAAATTTCTCACTCTGTGAAAGTTCCAGGTTTTACTACACATTGGTCGACTCAAGGCTTCCTACATATTTGGTTATATGTTTTATAAGTTATGTTGGATTTGTTAATGTGTCCATTTTTACTTCATCTCACTCACATGTGAAAAGAATTTGTAATTTCTTAATCCTTTTAGACTAAGAAACATACTCTGTATATTTCGTCTAAAACCATACCAAAGTAAGTGAACCGACAAGGTCGGTTGAGTAAGCCAACTTGAGAGGTCGGTTGAGTAAGCTGAATTTAGAGGTCAAAGAGGTCAACCGACTTGAGAGGTTGAACAGGTCAGCCGACTTGTGGTCGAAGTAAAGTTACCAAAAAGATGTCAAATCAGTCAGTAGAACCTACAAGTAAGTCAAAGTAAATGAGTCAAGTTGAAAGACCGACCTAAGAATATAAACTTGTATAGTTTGGAGTTAGACAAGTTTCACTCGATAAGTAAGAAAAAGAAAAAGAGGTTGGCATGAAAAAAATTAAATTTTATTATTAACTGAGCAATAAAATCAAGTTTAGTCGGCTTGGTCTTGGCTAACTAGTATCAAAGAAAGGTTTATATGAGAGCAAGGCTTAGGAAAGAAATCTTGTCATAAAAAGGTGGAAGATTAATTTTCTAAGGAAAGTTAATTAAAAATTAAAAATGGCTTCCACTTTTGGTTCATTGCAAACTCCAATTGTTACATGAAAGAATTATGAATATTGGTCTCTAACTATGAAGGCTTTGTTCATAGGTCAAGATGTCTGGGAGATAGTCCAAGATGGTTATGTAGAACCAACACACATGACAGCATATAACAATCTCACACAGGTTGAGAAAGATGTCTTGAGGGAACAAAGGAAGAAAGATGGAAAGGATTTGTTCTGCATACATCAAGCTATGCATGAAAGCATACTCCCAAGAGTAGCAGCAAAAACAAATGCTAAGCAAGCATGGGACACATTGGAGACCGCCTATAAAGGTTTGGATAAGGCAAGGACATCCAAGTTGCATATTCTTAGAAGAGATTTTGAATCTCTGTCCATGAAAGATTCAGAGACTATAGACACATTCTACTCCAGAGTTGTTGGTTTGATAAACCAACTGAAATCTCATGAAGAAGCCACAGAAGATGAAAGAGTTGTTGAAAAAATTCTCAGAAGTCTTCCCCTAAGATTTGAAAACCTGGTTGTGACCTTAGAAGAACACATAGACATGTTGACATTTACTATTGATGATCTATAAGCTTTATTCATCAATCATGAACACAGACTCAACAAAACACAGACATCATTGGAAGGTGCCTTCGTAGCACAGTCATCCTTAAGCTGTGGTAGAGTTAGGGGAAGAAACAACTTTAGAGGCAGAGGAAGAATTTCTTCTAGAGGAGGATGAGGCAGAAGCCCTGCAAATGTCGGTGGTAGAGGAGAAAATCAGAACCCAAATCAACCAAGTGGTCAAAGGTTTGAAAAATAAAAAAGCCAATGTATTACTGTAAGAAATTTAGTCATTATGCAAATGAGTGCAGGAAGAAACAATATGACCAAGGAAGGTAAAGCCCAAATCAGTCGACCAACACCAGCACTTCGACAAGTGCAATGTTAATGGCATCGATATCTCCACTTGAATGCAATTCTATTCAAGAAAGTCCACATGACATATGGTACTTAGATTTAGGATGCAACAACCACATGATTGGTAATTTAAACTTGTTTTACATTCTAGACAATTAAGTTCAAGCTGATGTTACACTTCGAAACAATGTCCAAGTTACTGTCTTGGGAAAAGGCACGGTTGATATTCTAACCAAATAGGGGGAGAGTAAGTATAACCCTGATGTCTATCATGCCGAAGGTATGAAACATAATTTGTTAAGCATTGGACAGTTGATACTAAAATGCTATAGAGTCTATATGGAAGATGATCGGTATGTGATCAAAGACAAGCTTCTAAGTGACCAGTTGATAGCAAAAGTGCCAATGAAAAACAATCACTTGTTTCCATTGAGGATAGTTCCATACATGAAAGGGAAGACAAAGACAGGAGCTGCATTCAAGGCAGAAAGTAAAGAAACAGTCAAGCTCCCAAACAAGAAAGAAAATGGCAGCGCTAATTTGGAAGCTGCATTTCAGACAGAAGTTCAGGATGAATCCTCGTTGTGGCATTTTAGATTTGGACATCTGAATTTTGGTGGGATGAAGCTAGTACACACAAATAATATGGTGAAGGGATTACCATTGATCGACAGACCAGAAAGGTTTTGTGAAGGCTGCATATTTTGCAAGCAGCACAGAGAGACTTTTTCAGTCAAAAAGTCTTATAGAGCACGCACACCACTTGAAATTGTGCACTCTGATATTTGTTGTCCAATGCAGACATCATCCATTGATGGCTGCAAATATTTTCTAACTTTTATTGATGACTACTCAAGAAAAACATGGGTATATTTTTTGAAACATAAATCTAATGCATTTAGTTATTTTCAGCAGTTCACGACACTCGTGGAGAACTAGAGTGGACACTGCATCAAGATCTTAAGGACCGACAAAGGAGGTAAATATGTTTCAAACGAATTTCTAAATTTTTTCAAGACACATGGCGTACAAAAACAATTCACTGCACAGTATACACCTCAGCAAAATGGTGTTTCCGAAAGAAAGAATGGAACCATCATGGATATGGAACACAGCATGTTGGCAGCCAAGCATTTGCCAAATGAATATTGGGGTGAAGCAGTCGCAACTACAGTATACATTATGAACCAGTGTCCGACAAAGAGTGTGAAGAACAAAGTTCCCCAAGAAGCATGGACATGTATGTAACATAGTGTTTCACATTTAAAAGTTTTTGGTTGTGTTGCATATGCTCATGTTCCAGATGAGCTAAGAAGGAAGTTAGACAAGAAGGGACATAAATTTATTTTTGTCGGCTATTCTGAAGACACAAAGCATACAAGTTGTATGATCCTGTCATAAGGAAAATGATAATTAGTCGAGATGTTCAATTTGTCGAGAATGAATCATGGGATGGAACCGTCGTCATAAATGTCAAGATTGTGTCAAATGTTGACAATGATGATATGGAAGAGGAAGTGGTTCAAACACCACATGTAAGTCAACCGGTCGTAGCACCATCGACTCCCATGACACCACGACATGGTTCAGCAGAAGGACCATCGACACAAGTGGTATCTCAAGCTACACCAACAAGTACACCAAGAGGACAACAAACTCCATCAAGCATTTCATCGAGATTGACATCAATGGAACCGATGAAGAGAAGAAGTCTACGTGAGAAATATGAAGCTAGTACACAAAATTCATTCTCTCTCTTTGCATTATTTTCTCCTATATATGATCCACTAACATTTGAAGAAGCTATTGAAGAATAAGTATGGGCACAAGACATGGATGAAGAAATATAATGCATTGAGAAGAACCAGACATAGGAATTGGTTGATGTTCCAAAAGACAAAGATGTAATCAGTGTCAAATGGATTTACAAGACAAATCAAGATGCGGATGGGAATGCGCAGAAGCATAAAGCAAGAATGGTAGCAAGAGGGTTCACACAACAACCCGACATAGACTTCAATGAAACATTTGCACATGTTGCATGCATGGATACAGTCAGAACAGTTTTGGCCATTGCTACACAAAACAAATGGCATGTTCATCAAATGGATGTCAAGTTGGCATTCTTAAATGGATATCTAGAAGAGGAAGTATGTGGCACAACCACAAGGGTATGAAGTTCCAGGTCAAGAGCATAAAGTTTACAGGTTGGAAAAGGCACTATATGGTTTGAAACAAGCTCCTAGAGCTTGGTACAGTCGGATTGATTCCTATCTCACTGAAAATGGATTTACCAGAAGGAAAAGTGAACCGACATTGTACACCAAAGTGAATAAGCAAGGTAAGATGTTAATTTTTTGCTTATACGTAGATGATTTAATATTTATTGGTGATTTTGGTATAGCAGATTTTAAAGTAGTCATGGAAAGTGAATTTGGAATTATTGATCTAGGGCTTATGAAGTTTTTTCTGGGCATTGAAGTTTAGCAGTTTGAAAGTGGTATTTTTATATCATAGTCTAAATATGCAAGTGAAGTTTTTAAAAAATCTAACATGTCTAATTGCAAGACATCCCCAACACTAGCAATAATAGGTTTAAAATTGAGCAAGGATGATGACGGATCCATTGTCGATCCTACGCTATTCAAAAGGCTTTTTGGCAGCCTTATGTATTTGACAGCAACAAGACCAGACATTATGTATGGAGTAAGTATGATCTCAAGGTTCATGGAGTCACCAAAAGACTCATATTGGCAAGCAAGTAAAAGAATTCTGAGGTATGTAAGTGGCACAAAAGACCTTGGAATTATGTATTCAACCTCAGAAAATTTTAAACTCATTGGTTACACTGACAATGACAATGGAGGTAGCATAGATGACAAGAAGAGCATATCTAGGTACACATTTCATTTTGATACACGTTTTGTTTCATGGGCTTCAAAGAAACAGCCATAGTAACTCTGTCTTCAGTAGAAGCAGAGTATGTTGCAGGAACAAGTTCTGCATGTCAAGCTGTCTCGATGAGGAGAGTGTTAAAAGACTTGTTACATAACCATCAAGAACCAACAACCATCTCCTGCGACAATAATTCAACCATAGCATTATCAAAGAATCATGTGTTTCACAAGAGAACCAAGCACATCGACACAAGGTTTCATTTCATAACAGAGTTGGTGAACAACAAAGCAATTTGTTTGGAATTTTGTAGGTCTGAAGATCAACTTTCAGACATCTTTACAAAACCATTGGCAAATGATACTTTTCAGTATCTATGTAGTTATATTGGAATGACAAGTTCTGCATAGTGAACTCTGTCATAAACAGAGCATGTCTAAGCTCTAAAATATTTTGTAAATTTTGTTTTAAAAATCCCCATCTGCTCATAATTAAGGGGGAGTGTTGGAAATATTAATCACTCGTATATCTGTACCTAACTCTAAGCTGACTCTGTTAGATTCTGTATCAGTCAAGTTCTTGTTGGCCAGTTTGACAAGAGGGAAGAGTCCACGATTCGGCAATGTAAACTAGTCGAAATTATTTCTAAAGCTAAGTTGTTAGGTAGATAGTTATTACAGTGTGTCGATTCATGTATTCATGTAGAAGCAATTTTCAGGTTCCCTATAAATAGAAGAAGAAGATTGTAAATTAAGTTAGTCACTAGACACAATAGAGATAGAGGAAGTCCAGGGTGAGAAAAGAGAGAAGTTGAAGTTCAAGCTTATGTGTATGTGATTCAGTTGAAGAGTCCAAGCTCTGTAAAATGATAAGTCAGTGACAAGTCTCGACTGACAAGTTTGTAATACCTTTGTTATTTCTGCACAAGTTATATATATAAGAAATAGTTTATGGTTGAATGCATGTTTATTTGGCCTCACAATATTTCTAGATTTACTTGTGTAAATGTCTTTCAGAATTACGGTTGAATGAAATAACAAGAACCCATAAATTTCTCACTCCGTGAAAGAAGTCTTCCTACATATTTGGGTATATGTTTTATAAGTTATGTTGGATTTGTTAATGTGTCCATTTTTAATTCATCTTACTCACATGTGAAAAGCATTTGTAATTTCTTAAGTCTTTTAGACTAAGAAACATGCACCAAAGTAAGTGAACGGGCAAGGTGGTTGAGCAAGCTTACTTGAGAGGTTTGTTGAGCAAGCCTACTTGACAGGTCGAAGATGTCACTCGACTTGAGAGTTCGAAGAGGTCAGCTGACTTGTGGTCGAAGTAAAGTTTCGAAGAGATCAGCCTACTTGTCGTCGAAGTAAAGTTAAAGTTATGGACAAGCTGTCAAATCAGTCGGTAGAATCTAAAATATGACCTGTAAACTCAAGTTTAGTCGGCTCTATTTTGGCTAACGAAATCTTCATTTAGATATGTCCTTGACATTCTCGCGCCCTTCTGCTAACATATGGAGAACGACATGGACTGTGCAGCTGTAGAAAATCTTCTGGCAATCAATGCCCCAATCGTAAAACAACTGACCGTAAATTCTTAGAATCTTACTATGAACTTTTACATTATCACAATCTACAGCAAAGTCATACATAATGTATACAAAAGGCCATAAAAATCTTTCAGATACAGTTTCCAAATAGCTCTCATTCAAATCGATGACATCGACGATCCTGGCAACCTCCTTGCCCACTTCCATGGCATCATCATATGAAGAGTTTTATTGATGGCATAAACAAAATAATTGTTCAGTTACTACTTGGTACAAGAATTTGTATCCTCTCATTGAAGAAAACAACTCCCGATTTTATGCCCTGTGCCAGCAATAGAGACGAAGTAGATTAAATCTCTACCACAGGGCTTTCTGTGTTGCTCTAGCTGCAACTTTTTCTTCTTCCACTTATTCGCATTTAATTAGATTTTTATAATCTAAAATCAGTTCATTCAAGAGATTTTTCATATCTATCTGGATTAAGACTTTAGTATTCATGACATTTGCTTCTAAAACAATCTCCAAAAAGCGCTGCTACATTACATCACATTAAAGAGGACACTGTCTCCCGAACTCCAATTCATTTTGAAACAGATTTATTTTTGCAGCAGGTTAATTTTAATACAGATCTATCTTGGCAGTAAGTTTGGAGTTGTTTATCTGCAATTTAACTGGTTTTTTTGTTGTTTAACTAAGAACTCAAGAAATTGCAGAAGGAATCTCATCTGAATTTTCATGCTCGCTTATCCTTGGTTTGAAAATGTTTAATAAAATAGAAGGCATATTCAAAATTCAATTTGCGGCTTATATAAAATTCAAATTTTAAAAACCTTATTGTAAAAGGAAGGGGCGGATGGCATACATAGGATTGCACATATACTTGACATGATATCGCGACTGTGCAGAGAACCCAATACTAACTTATAGCTAAGGATAAAAGACAACTAAAAAGCCCTGCTTTTCCAAGTCGTTTTTTCATAAAAACCAGTTAAATTTTTGCTGAGAAATTGTTATTTCTATTTTTTGAACTTTCTGCAATTTTATTGGACTGTCCTAGACTAAACGAAGTGGGTGATTTTAAAACCACCCTGCCATTTAAACTCTAGAAATTATAATTTAAACCAGAATTGATCTGCGGGATTCAGACAGGTTGGAGTTCGAACTGATGTAATGCTGTCAAAGTTAAGTTTGGAGCATGATGGGACTGAGGACGGACCGTGCTAAACAAGCTGCAGGAGGAGACCTAGTACCTAGAATTTCGTCGTCCGAGCGAAATCTTAGCATTACTAACCAACTCCGTTTTCAATAGGTACCACCGTACCATCCCTTTGTTGAAAAAACATTTTTTCGAGGCAGCTGGCATTTAGACATTGACTATCTATTTGTCAGTATTTAACGAGCAATCTACTTTACAATTACGTTCACATTATCAGTGCAGACTATATTTCACTAACAAATTGCTTTTTGATGGTGAATTTGTCTCTCAAATTCTATCTATACGAATTGGTACTAACCTTTATTAAAACTTTGGTTGGCTTTGAGGGTTGAATTTGATGCGCAAACTGCCCAAAAGTCCCATCAAATATAGTTAAAACTCAAAATAACTTATCACAAACTAAGCTTAAAATGTATAATTTTTTCAATAAAATGATTTTAACCGTTACTTTATTTCAAACAACTACTCTACTTTTAATGTTTGCGAATAATAAGCACCCTGTCACTTTCGATGATCTCTATACACCCTGCCGGAAACATTAAATGCTCCCAGTTGAATACTTAGTTTGTTCTTTAGAAGTAGGGAATAGACGTTCGTGGAATCAATTTGACTCGTAATTCCATTATGGTGATTCGTACTACACGTTTCTTGAAGAGTTGCGTTTTCAGTGCAGGGAAGAGATGTTCATATCATCGTACTACACGTTTACTGAACAGTAATTGTCTTTTCGGTGTAGGAAATAGTTATCACGGTTGGATCTAATGGTGCAGTCTGCAGACCCGAAATTGTTGACAATTAATTTTGAAAATTAAATACTGTATATAGCCTGCGCACAATTCATGATCTCAGTATAGTGATTCCCAAGCTCTGCATCGCCAAATATGGAGAAAGCTCCTTCGGAGGAATGTGACCATGCGCATGCCCTACCAAACGAAGGTCACAGGCAAACATCCGCCAATTTAAGGGAGCCCGACTGCGAGAATGGTGGAAATGGGTATCCAAAATTCGAATGCCGAAATCGAGAGATAAGATATATCTGGATTCTGGGTTCCTACAATACGGCCCAGCAGGCAGCCCGAGCATTCGACGCCGCAATGTATTGCCTGAGAGGACCCAACTCCAAATTCAACTTCCCCGATACTGTGCCCGCCATTCCGTCCGCGTCTTCTCTTTCCCGCCAGCAAATTCAACTTACCGCCGCCAAATATGCATTGAACGAACCCCGTTCCACTTTGGCCTCTCTCTATATTAAAGTGCATTGTCGCCATCTTCTGAAATATTCTGTCACGCGCTGTGCACATGTAAGTGACCCTGTCTGTGTTAGAATAGACCATTCCATTATTATTATTCTTTTTTGATATTTAATTGGGTATATGTTTGAGCGCAAGGCATTTTCGAAGATCCAGGGATTTATAAATATATGGACAAGAATCTCTAGAATATAGATATATACAAGAATCTCTAGAATTATATTTATACGACATCTCTTTAATTTAATATTTCTAAAGTTCAAATAAAGAATATTTAAGTTAATCACTGGATTGATTGGAGAGGAGTGATGGATTAATTTAAGTTAATAACTGTATTGATTGTAGCGGAGTCGTGGATTCAGTATTGCGTAGATTGAACTCTTGCCCACCATTAGAGTATTGAACTCTTGCCCACCTAGACTGTAACCGAGAGGAAATATTTCTCATAGTAATTTCATGTTAATTTGGATTTATTAAATACTACGAAATTTCTTTATATTTGATTTATTATTAGCATTAAATATGAATTCAAGTTAATTACACTTTCAGTTATATTAAAGGTATGATTATAATTATTTTCAATATATTTATATTTATATTTTAATAATAATTTATGTTAATTGTATTATGTTTATATTTCAAAACTTATTTCTTTTGTATGAAACTTATATAACAAATGTCATGTCTTGTCTTTTATATGCATATTTATTTGTATTTGTATTTGGTTATAAATGAAATATATATAATTATTTTTTTAATTAAGATTTATATTCAAAATATTTATCTAAAATTCACTTTTATCAATTGAAACAATTAAAAAAATTTAATTTTAAATATCAAATATATAAGTTAATTTTAAATATAAATATATTATAAAATTTAAAAATTTAAAATTTATAATGTAAATATTCATTTTTACCATCATAGTTAAGATATATATATATATAGTAATAAGATGACTATAAAAAAACTATTCACTTAAATGTAATCAAATACATCAATTAAAATGCAAACTTAAATTAGTACTATTATTACAATTTACTTGATAACAAATTATTTAAATATTCTCTTAAAAATATATTCATACTATAAAAAAAAAAAAAAATAGTAAAAAAATTAGTTTAAAAAATGGTTAATTACACAATATCATTAATATTAATGTAAAATATTTGATTGATTATATTAAAGTAGTGAAAACATTGGCTTCTTAAATAAATAATAAACATTTAATAATATTGTATATGTGTCATTTTTTTAATTTGGTTTTGTCAAACATAAAATTAATTTTAACATTTGTATATTATTTAATATCATTTTCTCACATAATATTAAATTTTTTTATATTATTTTTTATATATTATTAACTTAAAGTAACTTTACAAATAAGAAAAATAATCCAACTCAAAATCTTATATAATGTCTTACTCGTCGTACTCCAAATCTTATATAATGTCTTACTAGTCGTACTCTAAATCTAGAAATCGTATTACATATTATCTCATTAGTGAATGAATTTGGTTTTGTTATTTACTATAAAAAAAATACTCAACTCATCATCTTATATAATTTTAAACTACAACACTAGAAATCATATTATCTCACTAGTAAATTGTAACATACCTAACTTTCCTCGATCAAATTTCCGAAATAACTCGGTAAAATTTTCATCCTTCGATTTGATGGATCTAGTATTTTTCACTAATAACCATTCCACGAATGTCAACATACCACAATCTCAAATAAGAACTAGGGTCCTTTTATTTGCTTTGAACATATTCTTTGGTTAGAGTTAACATAACAAGTAACCCTTTAATGTACCTGATCTCCTAGGATGAAAAATATGAAAACATGTACGGATGAAAAATATGAAAACATGTACATATGTAAAAGAAACAAGGTTAGATAGCTATAATAATTCCGATAATAAAAGAAACTTAATTTTAAAAACATGTACATATGTAAAATGGCTTCAGCATATTGTCTTCCGAGAATTGGTCTTATTTCTTTCCACCAATGGAATAGACTCTGTGCAAGCACAACTTGTCAATCATGTTAATTCAGTATAAATGATGCACTATAAATAAATTACTATCTTTAACACCATACACTACATAGTAAGCTTGAAACCTCATAAACATATTTCCATTATCAAAAGTTAGGCATTATGGATTACAACTCTAGTCTAAATAGATTAAGCGACTCAAAGCTTAACTACGCATTTCCTCCCAACCATTGGCTCAATTTGGCGAATGTTTGTCTTCCTAGAGCCACCCCCAAGATGGGTGAAGAATCCACTAAGGCAAGATTAAGACATAAATCCCTTAAAAAACCATACAATGACCTGGTTATTAGCTCATGTCCCAATCTCAATCTTAACAAGGTAGGGTTTTAACTTTATAAACTGGTCTTTAAAGAAAATCCCTTTCCAATAATTATAGGGGTAATAAAAACTTATCGATCTAGCATAAAACTATTACTACCCCGAACAAAATACATATTAGTTCTCAAGAGGTAAAAGGATAAGCAAGTTGACTACGATACCTATAGATTGATGAATCTATTTATTCTTAAGAGACTTAAAATGCTCCATAAAAACACATTATACATACAAAATACAATAGAAATCAAATTAATAGTCATGAATGAGTTACATAAACAACCTTATTCAAGAGATCCTGGATACTAGAATATGATCACCATGATCAGAAAGGACTTATTTTGGCCTAACATGAAGAAAGAGGTATCAGAGTACTTAGATTGCTACATCGAATGCCAACAAGTAGAGGAATAACACCAACATCCTATAGGGTTATTGCAATCGCTACCCATTCCATAATGGAAGTGGGAATTAATTAGCATGGATTTTATAACTCGTCTACCTAAAAATTTCATGCAACATGACTCCATTATGGTTGTAGTCTATAAGTTAAGTAAAGAAACTCATTTTATTCCTGTAAAATCTACTTATTACAGATATTTTAATGAAAGAGATTTTCAGGTTACATGGTGTACCAAAGGTAATAATATCAGATAGAGATGTAAAATTTATAGGAAATTTATGGAAGGCTTTGTTTAAAGGGTTAGGCACTCAATTGAACTTCATTACTGTGTATCATCCAAAAACGAATGAGTAGACTAAAAGAGCAGGACAAGTCCTAGAAGACATGCTAAGAATGTATGTAATGGACAAACTAGGTAAATGGGAAGACTGCTTACACTTAGTTCAATTTGCTTACAATAATAATTCTCAAGTATCAGTAGGTATGAGTCCTTTTGAAATTCTATATGGACACAAATGCAATACTCCAAATTCTTGGAGAGGTCCAAGTGAGAGGTTGATGTTAGGACCTAGATTCTTAAAGGATATGGAACTAACCGTGAAACATGTGCAATAAAACTTGAAGGCTTCCCAAGACAAGCAGGAAATTTATGTTGACCTGAAAAGAACTCCTAGAGAGTTCCACATAGCTTAGCACATGTACATAAAGTTAAATCCTAAGAAAATATCTTTGAGATTGGGAAAGTATTCAATGTTGACACACAGGAATTGTGGGCCATTTGAAATTTTGGATAAAGTAGGGTCAGTTTAATACTAGTTAGCCCTAACACCTACTGTTAAAGTACATAACATTTTTCATGTTTCTATTAAAACAAATGCAATAAATTATTATTTATTTAATACAATATACCGAGGAGGACATAAATGAAATAGTTGTTGAAGAGTGTGTGGCTAATCTATAAGAGGAAAATACAAGTGGTTGTAGCGATTGAGTGAGAAGTCAAGGTGTAGGAGGCATCCTTTCCAAAATTAGGTCACAACTCTTTGTTGGGTGCTAAAGAGAAGGAGGCTCATAAATGACCAAGTCCTAAGAAAACTACTATATAATAGTATGTCCATTAGCAAGAAGGAGGCTAGTATTCAATGATGATTGAATATGATAATGAAACACATGGTGCATTCGTGGATTTTTCTCTTATGGTTTAGTGAACAAGGTCGAGGGTTCTAGAGAAAGTGAATTGGATTATCTTTGAGTTTGTTGGGAGGAATGACTATTTCATATTTTTTTTCCTAGGAGTGGTTCTAGGTTCTTTATCTGTTGCTTATTGTTATAACAAGTTACAGTAGGATTTCCATTCTTAACATTGAATCGCAATTAATTATGTAGCTGAAACTATTTTGCATCCAAAGTAAATATTGATCCTTTAGGTATCTCATTTAAGCATTGATCAGGTTTGCATCTAAATAGAATGTAGTTTTTTTGTGCATTAGTTCAGTAACAATTCTATTATGTTATTTTTCTGTTAACCATAATATGTTAGTATGGTAACTAGATCTTCTTTCATGTTATTGCATTCAATATTGTAAAATGCTAGATTAATTACTTATGTATTCAATGTAGAAATAATAGATCAATGCTATGCGCAATGATGCTAAGAAGAAGCACAGGAAATAGATCTTTCTACTAAGAATTTTCACAAGCATACGCAGGAAAAATAGAGAGAAGAAAAGAGACTGAATCACATGAATGAAGAGATGAATATTGGTGTGTATCCTTCCATTGAATAATTATGAATAATAGTGTACATAAATAGTAAATCCCGCATAGGAAAATTGAATTGTATTGAAACAACTCATAAATCTCAAAAAGGATGACTTACCAAAATATAGAAAACCCCCATAGGTGGCTAAAGCACTTCCCAAATCTATCAAGGACCTCACGAGTTGGAAAAAGCATGAGTGAGTTGTCAAGGAGATGGAAAAAAAATGCCAATCCTAGAAAATGGAGAAAAAATAATGGAGGATGGTTTGGAAACAAAAGCTCCTAGTTTCCTAGTTGACTAGCTTTTATCTTATCCATAGAAAAGCAAGAAAAGCAGAAAAAGCAGAATAAAGCAGAATCTACTGTAAAGTCCTGTATACTAATTCTGGATGGTCAAAAGGTGGTCATGATCAACCCAGAATTGGAAATAAATCATTCCTAGGATATAGATGGCATGTATTGACTTTAAGGTGCAATTGGATGCCAACTAATTAAGCTAGTGGGTGAATGATTAATTAAATAATGATTAATTATTTTATCCTAAGTTGTGAGTGGGTTTAATATATTCCAACACCCCCCTATAAGTCTGACTTTATGATGGTACGACAAAAAATATAGATGCATATGGATGCATATAGGGCCCAGTAACAAGGCTATGGTCACCCTTTAACAATTATTATGTCCGGAAAAGTGAGGAAAGAGGCAAAACCACATGGGGAAAATCCTCCCTCAAGAAAGGAAAAGGCACAAAATTTGAAATATGTCTTCAACATATCTTCATCTTCACTTTAATGAGCTGACTGAACTGCTTCTGGATGAAGGACTTGCTGAAGAAATCATGAACTCCATGATCATGCACTAGAGTGTAGAACCTGCAGGAAGGAAGAGGAGAGACTCCTTGTATCTCATCAACTGATGAACTAGGAGCATTATATGGATGCTTCTTTATGCTGTCAAAATATGATCTACAAACATAATCTGAAATGGAAAAGATATTTTTACATACTCCTTTCCAAAGAGTACAACAATTAAGACAATTTATTTCACACCCAATTCCATGAATAGCTGCAAAATTGTGATGTGGATCACATGTCAATCTTACAATCTGATGTAGCACCTGTATAGATCTGATATGAGGCTAATAAAACTCTGACATATCAGAAATATTATCATATGGAACAGCAAGGATAAAGGCTTCAATGGCTTCATGAGGATATAGGGCTAGACTAGGAAAATTATGAGCAATTGGGGAAAACTGATAGGTGTAAAAATATGAATGATGGATGGGCATAAGATATGAGCCATAAGTGTTTAGAATAGATCCAAACATGCTTAATATCATTCCATATATGACTAAGGTCATGGATAACCAGCGACTGAAAGTTAGGAAAGACTTCAAACCATGTAAGATAAATATCACTGCATAAGAGACCGATGGTGAATCAACTAGTGAGATTGGGATTTGTATAGTATTTGGATTATTCAGAGGTATGGTAGATGGTATGGATGGTGGTATTATATGTGTATCAACATGAAAATATGATTCTAAATAAGAATCCAAAGGATCACATATAAGCATATCAATAGACTCATGGGAATACACTAGTAATGAATCCTCTATATGAAAGGAGGAAATAAGGAGAAGTTCAAAATATTCAAGAAGGATTTGAGTATTGATGCCAAGAACAAAGAAGGATATTCTGAAGCACATGAGATCAATTAAGGTAAGTGGTATGACAAAAAGAAGGCTTGATGTGGCTAAGAAAACATCCTGGAAGTCACTAGGTTGCGCACCATCAATGAGAGAGGTATGCAAAAGGTGTGAAGAATCTAGCACATAGATCTCAAAATATAAGATAGGATATTTAGGGAACAATGAATGGGTTATAGGATCATAATCAATATCAACAACAGATCCATATGTTACTTCTTTTTCATCAATAGTATCACAAGAAGAAAAGTCACCTTCAAGAGACACAGAAAAAGATGGCTCTTCAATATTTGCTTCTTCATTGAAGGAGGAAGCATTCGAATGAAAGAGGGTAGAAGCAACATGAACTGTATGAGAAAATTATTTATCACGATCAAATTCATCATAGATGTAGAGTCCAAGAAATCTTGAGAAACAGAACAAGAAGAGATGCTAGGTTCGCTCCATGCTTCATCTTCAATTTCCTGCAAACCAAAAGCTTTGTCCAAAATTTTCCAAAGCTTAAATGGAAATTCAATAGAATATATGAGATGATATATATTTGGAGACATTCCCAAACACATAATTCCATAATCTCTACCACAATTACTTAGCCAATCAATCTTCTCTTCATAAGACTCAGGTTCACTCAATGCACCAATGGAGACATCATAGAGACATTGACACTTCAAGTATGCACTCATCTTTGGCTTCCAATCAGAATACTTGAAAGGAGATAGTAGAGGAACTTTTGAATCCATATTGAATTTATTGATATGCTCTAGTAGATACTCTCTGCAACCTGCAAAACAAACTAGGAGAAAATCTTGTAAGCTAGACAAGCTCTTCTTCAGAGAGGGATAGGAGACTAGAAGCGCTCCTCAACTCTGTAGAACTTGATCAACCTTATAGATATGATACCATGTAGAAATAATAGATTAATTATATGTGAAATGATGCTAAGAAAAAGCACAGGAAATAGATATTTCTACTAAGAATTCTCACAAGCATACACAGTAAAAATAGAGAGAAGAAAAGAGACTGAATCACATGAATGAAGAGATGAATATTGGTGTGTATCCTTCCATTGAATAATTGTGAATAATAGTCTACATAAATAGTACATCCCTCATAGGAAAATCGAATTGTATGGAAACAACTCATAAAGCTAAAAAATGATGACTTACCAAAATATAGAAAACCCCCATAGGTGGCTAAAGCACTTCCCAAATACATCAAGGATATCACGAGTTGGAAAAAGCATGAGTGAGTTGTAAAGGAGATGGAAAAAACATGCTAATCCTAGAAACTAGAGAAATACTAATGGAGGATGGGTTGGAAACAAAAGCTCCGAGTTTCCTAGTTGACTAGCTTTTATCTTATCCATAGAAAAGTAGGAAAAGTAGAATAAAGCAGAATCTGCTGTAAAGTCTTGTATACTAATCCTAGATGGTCAAAAGGTGGTCAATATCAACCTAGAATTGGAAATAAATCATTCCTAGGATATAGATGGCATGTATTGACTTTAAGGTGCAAGTGGATGCCAACTAATTAAGCTAGTGGGTGAACAATTAATCAAATAATGATTAATTATTTTATCCTAAGTTGTGAGTGGGTTTAATATATTCCAAGATTCAGACTAGGAATCCATACCCAAATCAAAGACTGTTTGTCAGGGGTACTATTGTAATGATTAGTCATTTCTGAACATAATCATTTTTACTCGTGTACTGGATTTGAATCTCATCACTCTCTTCCTTTAATTATTTAATGGACTGTAAATTATTCCTACTAAAATTGTTATTGCGATGTTAATCAAGTGATAAAGCTATTGTTTTAAATAGATCAGCATTTATTTTAGAATATGGATGTGTGCCGAAAGGTCTGAGTAATTTTATAAATACATCCTATTAAAATAAATCTGTTACAAATCCATATGTTATAGATCCAAAATGATGGATCGATATCATTTGGATCTGATTCAAATATCTAAGGATAAGCTAGTCATTGAAATTATTAATCTAGATATGATAACAACTTGCAATTTCATCTACAAGATACACAATACTCTAAGAATTAAATCTACATTTGTTTAAAACTAAATCTTCCAAGATCTATTCCAAGATCGTGTTTGGCAACAATTCTTACAGGTAAACAGTTATAATCAATTCTATATTTTTTTCCATATCAAACTGCAAGCTCTTAAACTAGTTATTTGATTTTTACATACTTGCTTTCTTATTCGTAACCAATGATTTGATGTTTATCTCAAGCTACAAAAGGCTCAGCGATTCCACTGAGAGGATTGACCCATGCATCCGAATGAATTACTTAGTAATTTCTTTGTTGATAAATCGATCTCCTAAAGAGGCGGGTTGTGGTCCCTTTAGTAACCAATCTCATAAAATGATTGGGAACTATTACTATTGAAACATTTTTTTAGCTAGTTCATCCCATACTTCATAGTTAGGGATGTTTTATTGTCAAGTTTTGTTAAAGAGGAGCTAGGCGAGCTCATGTTCGACCAAGGCCATACTCATTTTATCAATATTTGTTTTTATATATCTATTATATTTTCTTATTATATATCAAATACGGGTGAAATCACTTTGGAAAGAATGATCCATGCAATGATATTAATCCAAAGATTTATATTTTACCTGTTACTTATCAGTTATTGCAATAAGTGGGTGATTCTCGGGGAATTCGATTATGGTTTTATAATTTTTGGTTGAAATTA
The DNA here is from genome assembly GCA_001517045.1 of Pseudotsuga menziesii. NCBI lineage: Eukaryota > Viridiplantae > Streptophyta > Pinopsida > Pinales > Pinaceae > Pseudotsuga > Pseudotsuga menziesii. The sequence goes on along the minus strand of LPNX010385413.1, from coordinate 228,795 downwards.
AGAACCAATTGCATGATTAATTGTAATTTGGCCAGTGAATTTATAGTAAGGTTGTACATTATATTTTAATTTGATTGTTTTGAAAGGAAGGTGAAAGTATAGCATACAAGTATTTTGTTGTAGTGTGACAAAATGTCAAGAGCGCTGAGTGTTGGTTTCATTTTCGGCTTTGGGATAATATTAAGAAATGATATAATATTATCAGTGGTGATATATAGTTATTTATGATGAGTTTAATATTTGCCGAAGATTACAAGGCGATCAAGGGAGATCAACCCATGCAAATACCATCTAGTTATGAATGGCCATTACGTGCAAGTAACTATTGTTGATGTATATGTAACTTCGGAATGTATTCTTCTATATATTTCATATATTGTAACCCGATGTTTATTCCGGGATGTTTCTATTATGTATTTGAGTCATGTCGTCATGCCTCAATGTTCCGATCGGGAGGATTAATAATGTAAACAAGTCATATCAAGTCATTAGGTAAGTCCCCACAGTTTAGGAA
>LPNX010385413.1:213232-225545 GCA_001517045.1 Pseudotsuga menziesii | reverse complement strand
TAGAAAGCAAGATTCGTAGCATGAGGCTTCTCACAAAGAGAAGGCATAGTCTACGAAGAAACATTTACAGCTAATAGAAGTGAAGTCACATGACATGCATAATAATGTGTGCAAATGAAAGAAGGCCTTGTACAGAAGACACCCATGGGATATCACATACATGATGAGCTTGATGAATATCTTAACCTTTGCTACAAGGTTGATAGAGAATGACAAGCTCACAGATGGGTGAAAGATGAACTTTTGAAGAAGTTCAAGTGAGAGGATCTTAGTATCCAGTGATCCTAGATGGATATTACTTGTCACTCCAGTACAGAATGTTTTAGTGCATAGAGTACAAAAGACAGAGGGAGTATGATGCTCTGCTTCAGAGGGAGTGACTACAGAATATCTTGAGGTTCGACATGATACGACAGGATGGGCAGATTACTGATGATTCTAGGATTTACTGAGAGTAAAGTGGATTCCAACCTTTGCTTCAAGGTTGAAGACAGAAGACCAGTGATGCTCCTGTTATGTGTCGATGCACTATTGTTCTAGACATGGAGGTGTGGCAGAGTACAGATGGAATCTTCCTTGGATAAGGGAAGTATGCAGTAGAGATCCTGAAGAGATTTGGGATGATGGCTATGGCTACACCTATGGCATCAAACCTGAAGCTATTGAGTGATGCTTCTTCAGAGTTGGTTGATGCTACTATATATCGTCAGATGATTGGGTCCGAGACCAGATATTTGCTTTGCTGTGAACACATTGAGACATGTTCACTTGATGGTTACAAAGCATGCAGGGGTACAATTGATTATGGGCTCAAGTATGATGCGAATCAGAAGATTAACCTAGAGGGTTATGTTGATTCAGATTGGGCAGGCAGTGCCATCGACAGGAAGATCACTTCAGGATGTTGCTTCAGTATGGGATCAGGTATGATCTCTTGGTTTAGCAGGAAGCAATCCTATGTGGCATTGAGTACAGCTGAAGTAGAGTATGTCGCAGCTTGTTCAGCTAGTTGTGAGGCAGTATGGCTGAGGAAGCTACTGTCTGATATATTTGATCTCCGGTTGGATGCTACTTGTATACATTGTGACAACCAGAGTTGCGTAAAGTTTTCAGAGAATCCAGTGTTCCATGACAAGTTGAAGCATATCGAGATCAAGTATCACTATATCAGGGATATGGTGCAGAGAGGAGCTGTGAAGCTCCTGTATGTTGCGACGGAGGAACAGATAGCTGATGTATTGACGAATCCATTGGCGAGGCTGAAGTTCGAGTACTTCAGAGAGAGACTTGGTGTTCTCCAGATCAAGGCTTCCTCCCAGAGACAGTGATGTGTCCCAAAGCCATTCTGACGAAGAGGTCAGATGTAAGGGCTGAGCCATTCTGTCATGGTGAGAGGATTCAGTTCCTTCCATGTCAGATATGAGTGCTAGAGATCCAAAGCCATTCTGACGAGTAGGTCAGATGTAAGGGCTGAGCCATTCCGTCATGGTGAGAGGATTGGTTCCTTCCATGACTGATATGAGTGGTGAGATTGAGAGCCATTCTGACGAGTAGGTCAGATGTAAGGGCTGTGCCATTCTGTTCATGGCTAAAGGATTTAGTTCCTTCCATGTTAAATGTAAGTGCAAAAATCTCTCTTCATTGTGGTTGAGAGTCTTCCATCATTAGGTGGGATTGTGCCATTCTGACGAGCAGGTCAGATGTAAGGGCAGAGCCATTCTGTGCATGGCTAAAGGATTTAGTTCCTTCCATGGCAGATGTAAGTGCAGAAATCTCTCCTCATTGGAGTTGAGAGTCTTCCATCATTAGATGGGATTGTGCCATTCTGACGAGCAGTTCAGATGTAAAGGCAGAGCCATTCTGTTCATGGCTAAAGGATTTAGTTCCTTCCATGTCAGATATAAGTGCTGGCCATTCTGTCGAGTAGGACAGATGTAAGGGAAACTGCCATTCTAGGAATGGAGGCACCTGGTCAGTTACCAGGAACACTTAGTCAGGTTGTGCAGATGGCATGTAATTCGGTCCCTGGGAGATCCAATAGGTTGGGTTGTGTGCCCGTAATCAGTCCTGGGATGCTCTTACGAGGTTTTGCCATGACCAGATGTAATTCGGAGCCCTGGGAGATCCTATAGGTTGGGCTGTGTGCCCGTAATCAGTCCTGGGATGCTCTTGCGAGGTTTTGTGGTGAGACCACATGTAATTCGGAGCCCTGGGAGATCCTATAGGTTGGGCTGTGTGCCCGTAATCAGTCCTGGGATGCTCTTGCGAGGTTTTGTGGTGAGACCACATGTAATTCGGAGCCCTGGGAGATCCTATAGGTTGGGCTATGTGCCCGTAATCAGTCCTGGTATGCCCTTGCGAGGTTTTGTGGTGAGACCACATGTAATTCGGAGCCCTAGGAGATCCTATAGGTTGGGATGTGTGCCCGTAATCAGTCCTGGGATGCTCTTGCGAGGTTTTGTGGTGAGGTCACATGTAATCCGGAGCCCTGGGAGATCCTATAGGTTGGGCTGTGTGCCCGTAATCAGTCCTGGGATGCTCTTTCTAGGTTTTGTGATGCACGTAATAAGTCCTGAGGATTCTCCAGTATGGCCAGTGATGATGAAGACCTGCAGGTGGTAGGCCTACAACCAGCATGAAATAGGGTTGGCTCTGTAGAACTTCCTATGATGAGATAGTACACACTTGATGATGACCAGTGGAGATCTAGATCGAGCTATGATCCAGATCCAGTTATGATGACTCCGAGAGATCCAGATCGAGTGATGATCCAGATCCAGCAGTGATGATCCAGATCGAGAGATGATCCAGATCCTGTCTAGAGAGATGATCCAGATCGAGTGATGATCCAGATCCAGTCCAGTGATGTTGATCCAGATCGAGTGATGATCTAGATCTAGTGATGCCATTTTTTTTGATGATCCAGATCAAGATGACTTGAAGATGAAGATGACTTGAAGACGAAGAAGACTTGATGATAGAGATGACTTGAAGATGAACATGATCCAGTGATACAGAGAAGAAGACCAGTGCTGAAAATTGTGTCTAAAGAATACCTTCCTAGTTAAGAGGGAGTGTTGATGTATATGTAACTTCGGAATGTATTCTTCTATATATTTCATATATTGTAACCCGATGTTTATTCCGGGATGTTTCTATTATGTATTTGAGTCATGTGGTCATGCCCCGATGTTCCGAACGGGAGGATTAATAATGTAAACAAGTCATATCAAGTCATTAGGTAAGTCCCCAGAGTTTAGGGGCACTTGAGTTATTATACACTAATTAAGGTGTAGGCTCGAGTAGTAATTATTAGGTTGAGTGCACTTCAAGTCAATGGAAGAATATAAATAGAGAGTGAGAGTCTCTCTATTTATCACTTGTGACTTAGCTCTCTTGCTCTCTCAAGTATGGCGCACCTTTGGAGAAGGAAATACTTTGGCTTGACAGAAGACAGAAGGCTGCTGTTGTGTTGGGAGGTCATCTTACTGTTTTGGGATCACATCTTGTGGTGATACTATCTTAGAGAAAGTTGAGGGGTTTTCTCCATTTATGGTTTCCCCTCCTAAAATATTTGTGTCTCTTGTCTCTTGTGATGTGCTTATGTGATTGTTGTGCTTGTTATTCTCTCAGTGAAAAGATCTTATCATAATGCTAGCTTAAATGATGAAAAACTAACAACTATCTGAACTTTAGATCATGTAAGAATTTTGATCATTTATTCACCTGAGTGGATTCGTCGCCCAGCTTGCAGGTATCTTTTGATAGATAAACACACATCAATTGAATCCTATGGTTGGAAGGAAATCCATAAACACAATTTCAGTTGCCCAAGTTAAGAGAAGTAGTCTTTAACAACTAGTTTTGTTTATGGATGTAATTTACTTCGTTTATAAGACTTATGCTCTTGGATTTAAGGTACTAATATGCATATTAAATTATATTAAGTGGTGGTTGCAGCAGCTGTGTTAAAATGGTGGAATAACACTAAAACATCAAGTGTAAAATAAATTAGTTGTATAGGTGCATATTCCTTAGTTAATTGATTCTATGATATGAAGTATATTTAACCTAGGTGATTGTTCCACTCACGACTCATGCATCATCTTTATGGTTGCGCCCAAGAGCACAAGTACAAGTATGGTACCATGTTATGAAGGATTTCAATGACATTGAAAAGGAAGGGTTAACGTGTGATGCCTATCCCAATTGAGGGATAGTCTAGCGACTAATGTGACAGTCGTATATATTTTTCAATAAAATTTGGTTATGTAGACTTGTATTAGAATGATTTTAGTTTGAGGGTTCTTAATTGCAAACATAATGAGATTTTATATTTGAGGTATAAAGTTCTTACCATTATTCTTGTATTAGTATGTTCGTTAGTGTAGCCTCCTGTCAACTACTCAGTGGAATTTAATTTAACTATAGTTTGTGTATATGAATAGATGAAAGTGATAAGGACGTTTATAATTATGTTATTTCACACTCTCAAGAGACTAACATAGTTGACTTGTTGGATTTAGTAAAAGTGAAAATTCATCCCATTTTCTAGGAATTTTCATTAAGGAATTTCAAGTATGTTACAAAATGGTATCAGAGCCTCAGGTTCAAACACTGTGGCCAAATGGACCCACGTATACACAAGTAAGTTGTGTACTCTTTGAATTAATGTTTGTGAAAATGATTTGCATAAGATTTTATTGTGCCGCATGTAAGCTTAAGGAAGTTAAATTTTTAAATGAGACCTCAAAATTCTTTGATGACTAGAGTATGCATGGTTGCTCCAATTAAAATGCATCAATCACAAGGAAAATTGTATAAACTATAACTTAATTTGGTACAAGCGAACTTAATGATAATGGCTAATTATGTTGGTCCTTAAACCTCCTTGTTAAGTATATATGTAGTCAGAAAATCAGAGATTCTAGTTGCTAAGTTTCTTTTCAAGCATACCGTTGTCACCAGATGCATGTATAAATTTATTATGGCATGAATGATATATTGAAGAAATTGAAGCATTCTATTTTTGCTACCTCTTTATCATGACGATATCGTTGCATCGTAAAAGCTATGTCAAAAGGTTTTTGGAACCTTCTCTCCATAAATATTTAGTATCAAATTAACCCCAAAGATTTAGTCAACAACAATATCCTAGTCTACGACCAAGTTATGATCCTAGTCTACGACCAGGTTATGATCCTAGTCTACGGAGCTCTTGATTTTTGTTTCATTTATGATAGTTTTTAATGTGTGATCTTATTAACCACAATAATCTATAAACTTCAATTTGAAGTTAGTATCAAATTTTACTGCAAGACCTCATTGTAAATGCATAACTAAGTTTATATTTGGTTAGAATTATGCATTGTCATAGACATTAAAAATCACTAAACGAATGACTTAATGAAGTAGTCCTTCGCAAAGGATAAAAATGCCTAAACCAAAGGAAATTGAAGTATTATTGAAATAATTGTATATGTTTTACAAAATGCTAAAAGTAATGAATTATGAAATTCCAATAAAATGTTGAGGACCATGAATGTAAGTTCTATAGGAGTTAATGTAAAATGATTTTCATGATAAATTGTAAAGGGTCATTTTATGTTAGAATCTATTATGTGTCATCATCACTCTCATTGTTTGGAGTAGCTGTAGGTACTGAGACTTGGTAACGGTAAACATAGAAAGTGCTATGATAGAAACCAAAAGAGGATCCCTATTTCAGATGATCAAGTAAATTTCCAGTATTCTTGGAGCTTTATGAAAGATAAGAGTGCATTATGGTACACATGGTAATCATATGGTAAGAATCCAAATAAATTATTGATGGTTAAATTATCTTTTACTGAACTCAAGTAGGAGGCTCGGTGAAAAAGAAATTCCTAGACTCAAGCATGAAGGCTTGAGGGGAAAATAATCTCTTCTTTGAGGGAATACCAAGAGGAAAAATTGAGGATCCAGCTCTACTTTTCTAAAGTAACTTTTCCTGGACACAAGCAGGAGGATAAGTGGAAAATAAATTCCTAGACTCAAGTGAGGAGGACTTGAGGGGATTTATGAAAGAGTCTATGACATCAATGGAAATACCTAGGAACAAAGTTAACATCTGGAAAACACGATGATGTTGATGTGTTTTGTGGGGGGAATTTTGACTAGCAATCAAAAGGGAGAGCAACCTCAAAGTTTTAGCCTATAAGACCAATTGGTGTTTGCAACTCTGGAGAGAGTTCTGTGTTAAGTAGAGAGTTGTTAAAGATGAAAAATTCAAGGAAGATTTTGTTCATCAACAAAGGTGTTATTCAATGTTGTTAAACTTCATGATGAAAACAAGAAAACACATATTAATGATTTTCCTAATAACTAGACTGTTGAATGTATTAATGTGTAAATGTGATGAATACTTAAGTAGGAAAAAATCCCTAAAGGGCAAGGGTGAATGGTACATTAGAGAAGGTTATTGCTTGAAATTATGTGAAATAGATGATGGTAACTTGTGATTGAAAGAAATTTTGATGTCCAGTTGGGGACTAGTTAAAGCATCCAAGTACCAGAGGTAAAAGACGTCCTTCAAAAAGATAAGTAAATATGAATTAATTATGAATTATTTTGATGGTAATGTTGTATTAGGCCTTATTATGAGGATAAAAGCACAACAAAGGCTAAAATATGTTTCATGAATTGCAAATGTTGTGATGCATAAAGGACTTGTTGTTTGTCTCCTAAGTTGGATTATGAATTTATGACATATTTACTAAAATAATTTTGGAAGACCTGGTTTTGTTGCATAAAAGTACAGGTTATGAAGGATAAAATCTTGCGAGGTTCACAAAATATTGAATATGATCAAAGAAAAGCTGAAAAGACATCACAAAGGATGTAGAAGCAATCAATAAGAACTTGAAGTGAAATGAACACAAAACCTTGGACAAATATGTAGCACCGAGGACGGTGTTACTTCTAAGGGGGAAAGTATGCAACATCCCTTCAGAGCATGACCAGAAAACCTGAAGTGTAAGTAAAAAAGACACTGTAAGTATGATCCTAGCCTCCTCAATCTATAGATGAAATTAATATGATAGGACACTGAAAGCATGTGCGACTAAAATGATGATTAGGGACAAATCCACTAGGGGGAAATGGTTTTCACGAAAGTAAATCCTTTTGAACTCAATGAATGATGATTATGTTTCATCTTGGTACTTGTGATTTCTAAGAATAGAGAGTTGTGTTTACTTACTAGCACAAAAACTCATTTGTAAATATATATATATATTATATATATCGATTTATTTAAAGAAACAACGCTCTACCCACTTGAGAAAACAAGGAGATCATGCATTTATTAGAGTATGGTGAGTTGACCCTTCTATTAACAGTCACTATACCAATTCCTTTATGCTAGGAAAATTAGTATTTGTATAGTAAAGGTACCAAGTTATAGAGAAAATAGGCTCTCATATATGAACCTAAATGAATCATACTGAGTACAAAGAATATTTAGTACAAAGTATATTTAGGCAGTAAAAGAAAATGGATATATATTTATATATATACATAGAGAACTTGACTTGAAGTATGGGGGAATCCTGACATTTAATGGTTGAACTGATAAGCACAATTTCCTTGGAGAAAATCATGGGAAATTTTCCCTCATTAAGCAGAGTGGTGTAACCCCTCCTACAACTTGTCCTTTTGAAGAGAAACATGTCACTCGACCACTGCCAATTTGTGTCTTTTGGAAAACTATAATCTAACTTTTATGATTTTATATATCGTTCAGTGAATGAGGGGAGGAGGGTGGATTTACTCCATCAAGAAGTGACATATATATCCCATTGTGCCTTCATTTATTTTAGTAGCGTTGAGTTCTATACCCAAATGGACAATCGAAGAGCTGTGAAGATGGTGGAGGTGAACGGAGATATTGCTGATAGACTGGAATGCTCTCCTCCCATCATTTAAAATCATAGATAGTACATGGACAGTGGCACCTCAAAAATAAAAAAAAGGAACCAATTCCAAAGGTATCCTGGATTTTACCGCATATTGCTTCTTCATCCGGACATGGAAGAACTACACCTCCTTCCCCTTCCCTTCAGAGAGAGATGAAATAGTGAAGAATATAAGAGCGTATAACTATGGATCGTCCCAAGCGATGTTCTTGGAGGTTATTTATAATAGTAGATGCATTCTCTGCAATCCTCTCACCCGAGCATTCTTGAAACTTCCTCCCATCCATGCATTCTGCCAGTGGATGTGACTCGACCAATGGATCTACCTAGTACACATTTTACTTTCTACGTGGAGGTATTTTCTACCAAACATCACCAAATGTCTGTAGTAGGCGTGCTTCTAATTCGTGGCGTAGTTGTCCCGAATGTTCTACTTTTAGTTATGTGTGAGACTATGTCCCCAACCTTTTCATTTTACAAATATTTTACCCAATAGATCTACAACACATAGATTGTGAAATGGATGACGTTTGTTTCTTGTGATAATATATGTATAGATCGTGATCCCTTTACATGGTGGTGTCTAACAATGTACAAACCCAATGCATAGATCGAAAACTCATGGTGCATTATCGGAACTTGTTTTCCAGTATTTGATTTAGATTGTATAGATTACGACTTGACTTAGGGTTGAGCCATGACAGATCAAGAATGCCGTTAGATTTTCTTGCGTTTCAAAATAAATATAGATCTGTAGTGTGAAACCATGATATATATTGCATTTGATTTAGGGTCCGATCCTTGACAGATCTGGCATGCCTTTTTTATATGTTGTTTCCTGCGCTTCAAAATGAGTATATATAAGAGTTATAAAATCATGATATAAATTTTTAGTCTCCCTTTCTAGTTTATGGTTTAATTCTTAATTAGATCTGTATATTTTTGTGACCCCTAAAATACTAGGTAAACCACACCATTTCGAACATTTGCTATTTATTTGAGATCTTTGCCAAACAAACCTTGCCTACATTTAAGATCTGAATGATAAACAAGTATGGAGTATATTATGGATTTGGTAAATGATGCTATGATTTTTCTTATTTCTTTTGTTTTGATCAATGTTGTGTAAATGTTTCCAAATGTTAATCCATGAACAAATCCTTAGGATATGGACCTAGAGTAGCCAATTCCAATTTTACTGTTTTATTTATACAATGTATACCTGCATTCTTTATTTTAAACCACTTATTCAATTTTTTATATACTTGTGTTTCTTATTTCTAACCAATGATTTGTTTTTTATGTAAAGCTGTAAAAGGATCTATGATTCCATTGAGAGGATTGACCCATGCTTTCGATTGAATTACTTAGTAATTTCTTTGTTGATAATTTGATCTCTTAAAGAGGCGGGTTGTGGTCCCTTCAGTAACTAGTCTCATAAAAGGATTGGGAACGATTACTATGGAAATATGTTTTTTAGCTGGTTCATCCCATACTTCATATTTAGGGATGTTGTATTGTCAATTGTTTTAAAAGAGGATTCGGGCAAGCTCATGATTGGTCAAGGCCATACTCCTTTTATCGATATTTGTTTTTATATATATATTAGCGTTTCTTATTATATATCAAATCCAAGTGAACTCCCTTTGGAAAGAATGGGCCATGCAATGATATTAATCCTGAGATTTATCTTTTACCTGTTGCTTATCAGTTACTGCAAGAAGTGGGTGATTCTCGGGGAATTCGATTATGGTTTTATAATTGTTGGTTGACATTAAGAACCAATTTTTCGATTCATTGTAATTTGGCTTGTGCATTTATATTACGGTTGTAAATTATATTTTAATTCCATTGTTTCGAACGAAAGGTGAAAGTCTAGCATACAAGTATTTTGTTGTAGTGTGCCAAAATGTCAAGAGCGTTGAGTGTTAGTTTCCTTTTCGGCTTTGGGATAATTCTTAAGAAATGATAAAATATTATTGGTGGTTATATATAGTTATTTATGATGAGTTTAATATTTGCCGAATATTACAAGGAGATATGGGGAGATCAATCCATGCAAATACCATCTAGTTACGAATGGCCATTAAGTGCAAGTAACTGTCTGAATTTTAGATCATGCAAGAATTTTGATCATGTGTTCACCCTAGGGGATTCGTCTCCCAACTCATGGGTGGATTTAGATAGATAAACACACATCAAGTGTAGCCTATGGTTAGGAGGAAATTCATAAACACAATTTCAGTCGCCTAGGTTAAGAGAAGTAGTCTATAAGAGCTAGTTTTTTTTATGCATGTAATTTATTTTGTTTATAATACTTATGCTCTTGAATTTATGGTACTAATATGGAGATTGAGTTATATTAAGTGGTGGTTGCAAGAGATGTGTTACAATGGTGGAATAACACTCGAAAATGAAGTGTAAAATAATTTAGTTGTATAGGTTCATATTCCTTAGTCAATTAATTGTATCATATGAAGTATATTTAACCTAGGTGCTTGTTCCACCCATGACTCATGCATCATATTGATTGTTGCACCCAAGAGCACAAGTATGAGTATGGTACAATGTTATGAAGGATGTCAACGACACTAAAAGGAAGGGCTAATGTGTGATCGATATCCCAATCGGGGGATAGTCTAGTGACTAATGTGATGGTCGTATCTATTTTTCAATAAAATTTGCTTATGTAGACTTTTATTAGAATTATTGTAGTTTGATGGTTATTAATTTCAAACATAATGAGATTTTATATTTGAGGTATAAAGTTCTTACCATTATTCTTGTACTAGTATGGTCATTAGTGTAGCCTCGTGTCAACTACTCAGTGGAATTTAACTTAACCATAGTTTGTGTATATGAATAGATGAAAATGATAAGGGTGTTTATAATTATGTGATTTCACACTCTTAAGAGACTAACATAGTTGACTTGTTGGATATAGTAAAAGCGAAAAATTGACCCTATTTTCTTATAATTTTTATTGAGGAATTTCGGGTATGTTACAAAATGGTATCAGATCCCCAGGTTCAAACATTGTGGCCAAATGGACCTGCCTATACACAAGTAAGTTGTGTACTCTAAAGTATTGTTTATGAAAATGGTTTGCATAAGAGTTTATCATGGAACATGTAAGATAAAGGAAGTTAATTTTTAAATGAGACCTCAAAATTCTTTGATGACTAGAGTATGCATGGTTGCTCCAATTAAAATGCATCAATGACAAGGGAAGTAGTATAAACTATAAATTAATTTGGTACAAGAGAAATTAAGGATAATGGTTAATTAAGTTGGTCCTTAAGCCTCTCTGATAAGTAAATCTATATTTAGAAAATCAGAGATTCTGGTTGTTAAGTTTCTTTCGAAGCATTCTGCTGTCACCTCGTGCATGTATAAATTTATTAGGGCATGAATTATATATTGAATAAATTGAAGCATTCTATTTTTGCTACCTCTTCATCATGGCAATATTGTTACATGGTAAAAGATTTGTGAAAAGGTATTTGGAACCTTCTTTCCATAAATCCTGGGTAGGATTTACTTAATCCCGAAGATTTAGAAAACAACAATATCCTAGTCTACGACTAGGCTATAATCCTAGTCTATGGATCTATTGATTTTTGTTTCATTTATGATAGTTTTTAATGTGTTATCTTATTAACCACAATAAGCTATAAACTCCATCTTGAATTCAGTATCAAATTTTACTACAAGACCTCATTGTAAAAGAATAACTAAGTTTAAAGTTTGGTTAGAATTATGCCTTGTCATAGACATTAAAAATCACTAAACAAATGACTTAATGAAGTAGTCCTTCGCAAAGGATAAAAAGGCATAAACCAAAGGAAATTGAAGTATTATTCAAATATTGTATATGTTTTACAAAATGATGGAAGTAAGGAATTATGAATTTCCAATGTATAAATGTTTTTAATTGTTGAAAAGATTACTATAATTTTACTTTGCAGACTTCTTGAATGTCTTATAGCTTTCAGGTAATCAGTGGGTATTTTACACAGACCCTAGAATCCAACCCAAAAAATCAGTTATTCCACGCAAAGAATTCAACCATTGGAAAAACTACAACTCCAACAAGACTTGATGGATAATCAGTTGCAAAACTGCTTCTACTCACAGTCAAGGCATGAACTATGTTACAAGCTCTAGGATATAATTCAAGCCAGAATGTTCTAGTTTCGACAAGATAACAAACTCTTAGTATATTGTATCAGCACTGCATTTCATAAACCAAATAAACAGAACCTAGAATCCAACCAAACAATTTCAAGAGAATCATACAAAACTGCTACCTGTCACAGACTCTAGGATCTTTAACAGCTCAAGTCTCAAACAGCCCA